>CM074789.1:4941141-5371441 GCA_037355745.1 Pseudo-nitzschia multiseries
GGCATCCTTAAAAGAACGGACATACACCTGAGTGGGCTTATTATCAGGTAACCAATTCAGTATATGAGGATGAAATTTCATATCAGAGAGACCAAGATTGGATTGGAGATTGTCAAAAATTGTTTTCCGAGATCTAATTTTGGCATCGCAAAAATCAAAACCGGGTCTCATTTGACTGTTCTTTGCCCACTGGAAAATTGATTTGAATGTGTTCATTGGCAACTTCTGTCGGGCCATTAAATTCATGAGTTCCAATTCTGCAAGAAGATGATGGGGCGGCGGTAGTTTTGTGTGGCTTTGAAACGCAGCCTCTCTTTCGTTCAGATTAATGATTGAATGAAAAGATGGTGTTGTAGGGGCTTGCTGAGCAGTAGCGACGTTAACATCAGAACGATTAGTGGGATCTTCTTCGTTGTCTCCACAATCTATGTTGTTGGTAGAATTGATGTCGTTATTTTCATTTACGTCATCGTCTTTGTCAACCTCGTCATCGGAATTGTCGATATCATTATTCAGCGGGAATGCATCTTCATCTTGAACAGTGGAAACAGCCATGTAAGATTCAATGGCGTTCCGATCCATTGGCGGTAAAAAGACATCATGGACAATCTGTTGGTTTAGAACGGAATGAAGACCCGTGGCTGATTGACTTGTGACGGTGTGGTGCTGGGAGAGATAGGAAGGGGGAACAGATGGACCGTTTTGTGTCATAGTCATCCCAAAATCTGACGGAGAATGTTGAACAGACGGCAAGGTAGGCTGCACTCTGATAGAGGTGGAGAAGTTATAGATCTTTCGTTTAATTAGACCCTGACTATGGTAGAAATCCCGGCACGAATCTCTATGCCAGAGATGTTTTCTTAGGCCGGTGGAGACGTATTTCAAGTTACCATTTGAAATGGATTTATATCCTAAAAAATCCTTTGAATCTTTTCCTTTCTTATACCAGCAACCACGGCAGTAGAATACAAGAGAGGTTTTAATAGCAGGAGGCATGATGTTGCTGAGTTGTTTGAAGGAAAATATCAGTAGAATGGGTCGAAAGGAAGGAGGTCGAAAAGATGAATCGTTGAAAGGAAAAAAATAAATAAGCGTATTATTTTGTGGGTGATGTGTTTTCTTGTACGGTAGATTTCCTTACTACCATACTTCGATTGCAAAAATGGTCCGTAAAGTAAATGCATTACTACTTAGTGATGATTGCAACATTCCTCGTACAATATGTTTAGTAGTGAACAGTACGTACAGTCAACTCCTTAAGAGGGTTAATACACAGCGCCGGACGGGTCAATCCCATCAGTTATTCCAAACATTTGTTGGCAGGCGCGTCAGTTCTTCCATAAGGTGCACGGAAATGTGAATCGAAATGGAAATCGTGGACAATTGCGTTGTTGATTATCGAAATGGAAATCGTGGACAATTGTTTTGTTGATTGCGATCAAGTTGATTCCGACTTTCATGTACCCGTAAAACCAACTACTCCGTAGTACGCTATTTGGCATGAGTTATTACTAGTAGATACTAGTACGAAATCGTGGACAATTGCGTTGTTGATTATCGAAATGGAAATCGTGGACAATTGTTTTGTTGAATGCGATCGAGTTGATTCCAACTTTCATGTACCGGTAAAACAAACTACGCTATTTTGCATGAGTTATTACTAGTAGATACTAGTAATACATTATTTTCACTAGTACTTCATCATTATAATTGATTATTTCATTATCTTTCCGACGAGGAAAACAAATACCAACGTGTTAGGTGTTACTACTACCTAATCTTCGAATAGATAATCTACTCTACTGATACTACTAATACTAATCATCCAATCGACAGTCGAACCAACCATGGAGGGAATTTACAAACTACAAAAGGTGATTCAGGAACACCCTGCCAATCTCGAACAAGAACACTGGAAAATGATTGTTTATCACAAGAAAGAGATTAATCGACACCAAAAAATGATTCGTAAGATTCGTGCAGAAAAAAGAAATGATCCAAATGTTAAAATTGAAAGCGTCGATACTACTAGCAATCATCAAGTCGTTCCGAATGTAACCAGCAGCATCTATCCACCAAGCGGGTTAGTTGAGAGCGAACAAGATTTGAGTGGCGATTCCGACAGTGTAGCTTCTGAAAATACAGCGGATCTTCCTGGCGTTAAACAGGAACAAAACCCTTGAGTGCAATAGCCCGCCTGGGGTGGATTCGACTTGGAGTTGACATGGAGTTGGAGTTGGGATTTGAGTTGGAGTTGGAGGATTTGGGTCGGAGCCCATTATACCGGTATGGTGGAAACATGTTGAGAAAATGAAATAAGTCATTCGTGCACAAGTTGTACACAAAATAGTGCTTGTCACGAAACGAATATGATATCCTTAACCCTAAAATAGTTATTTTATTTGAGGAGTGACGAGATATTGTCTCAAAAGTAAAGGTGTGCGACGCGCGAGGTATTTTAGTAGACACGCGACCTAAAAAGGTAGGAAATTTTAAAAATAGGGTCGAGAATTGTAAAAATAGCGCGCGATAGCCCGCGGGGGGTCGAGAAACAGTTGTTGGACGTACCTTTAAGATATGAATTGGCTATCAATGAATGGGGAAATCTCATTTACACAGCACTAAGAACTGATAAAATCATCCCTGATTCATGTGCAAGTATGAAGGCCACTATTCAGAGCTTTGAAGGCGGACAGGGATATGAAGCGCTATACACAGTTATTGCTCAAACACATCCCAACTCCAAAAGGCCATCCAATGCCAGCAGAATGGTCAGAAACCCTCCCAACCAAGATGCAAATGAATCCCTTGAAGAATACTACTTCCGGTACAAAGATTATTTGAGACTTAGAGTGTTCCTCCAAAACCAACCTGGCACCATCAGTTTTACAGAAGAAGTCAGCAACCTCATTGCAGGAACCACTCTCTCAGAAGAGCTCTTCAAAAAGACAGAAGATGAACGCGACTCTGATGACCAATTCAAACGAGACAAATACAAGGCAGGTAGGCTTCTACAAACCATTCAAACCTATGAACAAGAGATCAAGGCTGAACAAAAGTACAAGAGGAACACCTCCAAATCAATCCAGCCCAAGCAATTGCCTGTCTCAGGTACCAGACCAGGTCGCCGGCGCAATGATAGGTTTCAAAAGCGCGCTAGCAACAGCACTGTTAGAACACCTTCTACTTTGACCTCTCACTCAATCAGCCTGATTGAATCACTTGGCTACCCGGAGATGGACGAAGAATCTGACGATCCCTTCCTCCACCAAGCATACTGCAATGCTATCACTGCATTCGATAAGCAACCTAGTCTTTTTGACACATCCAGAAAATGTATTGTTTGCCACATGTCTGGTCACAATTTTGATAATTGTCCTGCATTGCAAGATATTGAGTCCCTGAAGAAACATAGGATTGCTGCGGCTGTTTTTCTGAACAAATCCAATAAACAGACCCAACAACTCTTAGATTCCACCCAACAAATCTCTCAGATCAACATTGGCAATGAAGATCAAGATGAAGTTTCACCTGATGCTACAGTAGAAAACCAAAATTTTTGCAATGGCCAAGAATAGAAAGTCTTTCTTGGAGCCATACTATGACATCACCTCAAGATGATCCTCAAGGATTTGACAACGTCACAGCACCCCAAGTGAACAGCTTATGCCCCTCCTTGGACTCCAGCAGTGTCAGCTCCTACAAATCTGTCATAATTGGTGCCATCAACCTCCTTCCCAAGGACAGCCTCCAGTCATCAATCCCAATTGATGTCTACTGTGATATGGAATCACTCAGGGCTACGACCCCTACATTGGAATCACACCTGACAACCAATGAGGATCCCAATTTTGATAGGGACAACCCTACGCCAGTTGATACATACAATGTGCAATCCCTAGTCCCACCGGACCCTATTGCAGCTACAGCCTACTTCCAACAGGGTGTCAGGGCTCAGATTGACACCGGTGCGAAAGTTTCCTGCACAAATCTCAAACACATCCTGCACGGTTACAAACCTTACACCAGGATAAGGAAATGTCCTGTCAGGCTTACAGCAGCAATAGGAGGAAAAGCAGCTACCTGCATCCCTGAAGGCTCAGGATATTTGCACATCCCAGCACCAAACCACATAGGGTATCTCAAAGTCTTCTTCTACTATTCTCCCTCCCTGTCAACGACATTACTGGGTGAGAACGATCTCTGTGGAATGACATCTCGCATGCGACGTCAGTTCAGTGGACAGTCAATCCATAAATCATTCATTGACGACTATGACTCAGCTGCTCCACAAAACGGCAACCTCACAATTATCTGTCATCACAAGCAGAACACTGCCAACAGCATTGTCCTCCATGGAAGCATCATTGATGGTCAATGCTATACACACCCAGTACTGCTCCCAGACATTGATATTGCCTCTCCATATGCCAATTGTGCAACATCGTCCGCCTATGCTTTGGCGAATGACATACAGTTCAAGGAAGCTTGTGAACTGGCCTCCAAAGAAGCCCTTAACACCTACAGATACGATGTATACACCAACCTTGTCACACTGCAAAAGTGCACCGAAGCAGCTCATGCTCAGTCTGATACCAGCGACGTGCCAAAGTTTGATGCCAAATTGTTCTTCACCAAGATTGTGGACAAAAATATCCCCATCCACGCCATCAAAACCAAGACATCGAAACTTCTGTGGCATCAACGATTGGGACACCCATGCGATGACTTTCTGTATCATGCTCATAAGCACATCATTGGAGTACCAAAGTTCAAGCGTCAAACAAGTATTCTTGACCAATGCCCAACTTGCATACAATGTAAGCAAACCAAAACACCTGCTGGCTCACATTCCACACGAAAGGCCACACAACCGTTTCAAGGTTTATCCATTGATTTTGCATTCTCAGGTACCAAATCCTCCAACAGCAAACGCAAGCGCGATTATGAAGGCATTCATGGAGAAACAGCTTGGATTCTCATCACAGATCACTACACTGGTATGAAATATGGAGATACACGAATCTCTAAAGCAGCGCCACTACACTGGTTGGAACATTTCTTCGCCCAGCACAACCAAACTTGTGCCAACAAGTATGTTTCAGTTGATCAAGGTGGAGAACTCTATCACAATCCTGACATCAGAAACCTCTTCTCTGCGTTTGGATATTCAATCTTTCCAACCGGTGCTGACGCTTCTCACCAGAATGGTACAGTTGGAAGAGCCCACTGGACCCTCGCCAACTCAATGAGGACCATGCTCAGTGGTGCGAATTTGCCCATAAAATTCTGGCCCTTTGCATTTTATCATGCCCTTCGGTTGTCCAATGCTTTTCCAGAAGGCAATCAACAAGACTCACCCTTAGAATTGGCAACTGGCCACAAGGAAAATCTTGCTGACTTTCGCACTTTTGGATGCAGAGTTTGGGTACGACCCCCAGGCAAGCGCTCAATCAAGCTCAAATCTAATGCTCGCAAAGGCATCTTCCTGGGTTTTGTCCCATACACTACCAGAAACATCCTTTGGTATGATACTGAGACACACAGTGTCAAAATAGCCACACATGTCCGGTTTGATGAAGGAATGAATGACTTACCTCTTGCAGATCTTCCAACCAATGTCAAGCACCTGCTCCGGACTGATGACAACACTCCACTTCCTGCAGAACCCCGTGAGGTCTCATCCAGTGATTTCCAATTCTCAATTTCCCCCTTTGCAGACCTCACCAATCTTCGACTCACTGTCTCTCCATCTTGTGCTGATCCCAAGTTTGGCCTTCGATATGCCAATGACTCACTGATTGGCAGAGCTTACATCACTGACATCCTTCCCAAAAGTCCTGCCTCCAAGCTTTTCTCCTCCCACAAGAAGACTCTCTCCAAGCTCCGAGGCGCTTATATTGTATCTATCAATCACAATCGTGTCTTTACTGCTGCTGATGTTACTACAGCCTTACAGGCCTGCCACGATCGAGGGGTGCGGGATTCTTCAATAGATACACCAATTACCTTTGCACTTGTAGAAAAATTATCTATGAAGGAGGTCAGGAAACACTCAAATATTTATGGTTTATTTGCTCCCAATACCTCCTGGAAGGAACCCACTGCTGAAGAAGATCCACCATTCTTGGACCGGATTTCATCAATCAAAGCTATCCAGCGCATTGGTACCAAATACAAGCAGCTGATACAATCAAGAATCAACCAGGTTGATAGCACTGAAACGCTCCATGCCTCCATCCAAAAACACTTGGCACCAATTGAAGACGACATGGAGGTTGTCATTCCTACTATTGATATTGCATCCCTCAGAGCTATCACCAAGCTTCATAAACCAGGAAATCATGCATTACCGCTAGATGCCGATTCACTACCCACTGAACAAATTGAACTTTTCATCAAGGCCATCAATTCCAAGGCAACTACACCTGAAGAACAAGCACTAGGGCACTTCACTCGAAGGAATCTCAAGCCTTTACCTACATGGCCTGAATGGCAAGCTGGGGAGCGAAAACAGCTTGATCAGTTTGAAGACTTGGAAATGTTTGGATCACCAATTCAATACCCTAAGGACCCAGACGCTATCATTCTCAGGCCTCACTGGCAATACAGTGTAAAAAGGAATGGTGTCAGAAGAGCCAGGCAATGTTGCAATGGAAGCAAATATGCAGCCCCAACCCTGCATGCCATAGCAATGTCATACTCATCATGTGTTGAACATCCCATTCAAAGGTTATTCTTTGCTATTGCTGCAAGCCTCAACCTCAAAGTGTATGGGGGTGATGCTGCAGACGCCTACGCGCATAGTCCAGGACCCAACATTCCTACATACATGACTATTGATGATGCATATGCAGAATGGTACAGACACAAGCATGGCAAGGACATAGACAGAAGATTGGTGCTCCCAGTCCTTCGAGCACTTCAAGGCCATCCAGAATCTGGAAGACTTTGGGAAACACACATCAACAAAATATTGAAAGGCCCTGACCTCAACTTCAAAACCACCACACATGACAGGAAGATCTATACAACAGTCTTCGAGGGTGAAACGGTCTACATGTTGAGACAAGTTGATGATTTTGCACTAGCTTGTACATCAGAATCCATATCTGACAAGATCTATGACATTATAGGTGCAAGGCTCAAGCTACCAAAGGAAGACGTGATCCCCTTTACAAAATTGGGATTGCTTGAGGACTTCAATGGAATAGATGTCAAACAAACAGCTGATTACATTGAACTGTCCTGCGCCAATTACATCGACCGGATCATGACATCCCATGGTTGGGAGACTGATTCTAAGATGAAACCCCACTCCAAGCCATCAGCGCCGTTATCAACTGAAGTACTGAGCCAACTGCAATCACATACTGATGGCCCATTAGAAGGCACCAAGGAACATGCTGAATTGCAATCCACATCTGGTTTCTCCTACAGGACGCTTTTAGGTGAAATGATGTTCGCATATGTTAGTTGCCGGCCAGACATAGGCTATGCAGTGACCCTGATGTCAAAGTACAGTTCCAATCCCACTGCTTTCCACTATTCCAGCCTGAAGAATATAGCCCGCTATCTCAGAACAACCAGATCCTGGGGTATCAGATTCTACAGGCCAAATGCTGAGCCATCTCTACCACCAGGAGAACCATACAACGATGCAGTCCAAGATGTATCACTCCCAAAATTCCCGGAAGACATCAAGCAAGCCAAACTGATGTGTTTTGTGGACGCCACATATGGAAATGATCCCAAACACCGAAAGTCCACCACAGGATACGTCTTCACTTATGCTGGTGGAGCAATTGTTTACAGATCCAAAGCTCAGTCCCTTACCGCACAGAGTTCTACAGAAGCAGAATTCATTGCTGCAGTCACAGCGGCCAAAACAGCCAGATACCTCAGATCCGTACTCAAAGAATTAGGATTTGCTCAAGCTGGTCCAACCCCTATCTATGAAGACAATGCATCGGCAATTGAAATCATAAATGCCCAGAAGCCAACTGAAAGAACCAGACATATTGAAATCAGGTTCTTTGCCATTCAAGCATGGAAAGAAAATGGTGAGATCAACATGATCCATATTCCTGGAGTCATCAACCCTGCTGATGATCTAACCAAACCATTGGGATGGATCTTGCACGCCCGGCATGCAAGATATATCATGGGACACTACGCAGGTTAAACCAGTCAACAGTACGCGCTTCGACAATTGCTACGATTGATTCGATCTGATTCCGATTCGATCCGAAGGTTAAATATACCCCGACAGTAATCCAATACAACACTGGTAGAGTATTGGATCAAGGGGTGTGTTGTCGGCAAAAAATACGGACTTTGTCGGCATCAAATTCGATGGGAAAGCCGACAAAACGAAACGACCGAGGTGCGGGATACGAGAACAATCAAGCGTTACAATCAAACGCACCTCCACTACTTGGAAATCCCTAAGTGGTAAAAACGATATCACTTAGGACTACAAACAAAAGACAGTAATCGGTTAGAAACAAGACATATCCAAAGACCTGACCAATAAGTGAACACTTGGAATCCGTAAGTACATTCAGAAGAATATACTTGATATCCCGTGAGGAAATTACTTATTGCAATCAAGAAAACCAATACCGATTCCAGATGGGCCTCATATCTAGCATATATACCACGAATAAGCATACGCCCATCGAACAGAATACTTAACTCAGTAAATGACCGATACCATCAAATGACCGATACAGTAAGACCAATACGACGCTAATACAGTAACAGCAACAGAAGAATCGGTACGACGGCAAAGAAGACAATAACAAATAACCAGGGAAGATCTCTACCACATAAAAGACAGCAGAGGGCCCCGATACACAGTGAAAATACGTAGTAAAATAAGAGCCTCTCTCTGAGCTCACATCTCTTTAAATTTAAACAATTCGTTATACCTATCCGGTCGATTTTTAGAGTAACAACAGGAATTGCACCAAGAATACTCCCATGTTTGCCATTTGTACAGTCAAAAAACAACATTTTGGGCATCCTGTGTGACAAAGTTGTTCCCAATATGCATTTGATGAGTCATGATGAATGTATTCATCGATTGGACCGGATACTTTTTGAGTCCTTACCCAATAAGTTAGTTTGTGCCCTAGAATTGCACCAAAAATACCTTCATTTTTGCCATTTGGAGAGTCAAACCACAACATTTTGGTCATTCTGTGTGACAAAGTTGTTCCCAATATGCATTTGATGAGTCATGATGAATGTATTCATGGCTTGGACCAGATACTTTTTGAGTCATTACCCAATAAGTTAGTTTGTGCCCTAGAATTGCACCCAAAATACCCCCATGATTGCAATTTGGAGAGTCAACCCACAACATTTCCAGCATTCTGTGTGACAAAGTTGTTCCCAATATGTATTGGATGAGTCATGATGAATGTATTCATGGCTTGGACCAGATACTTTTTGAGTCATTACCCAATAAGTTAGTTTGTGCCCTAGAATTGCACCCAAAATACCCCCATGATTGCAATTTGGAGAGTCAACCCACAACATTTCCAGCATTCTGTGTGACAAAGTTGTTCCCAATATGTATTGGATGAGTCATGATGAATGTATTCATGGCTTGGACCAGATATTGTTGTAGTCATTACCCAATAACTCAGTTTGTGCCCTAGAATTGCACCCAAAATACCCCCATGATTGCAATTTGGAGAGTCAACCCACAACATTTCCAGCATTCTGTGTGACAAAGTTGTTCCCAATATGTATTGGATGAGTCATGATGAATGTATTCATGGCTTGGACCAGATATTGTTGTAGTCATTACCCAATAACTCAGTTTGTGCCCTAGAATTGCACCAAAAATACCCCCATGATTGCCAGTTGGAGAGTCAAACCACAACATTTTGGGCATTCTGTGTGACAAAGTTGTTTCCAATATGCATTTGATGAGTCATGATGAATGTATTCATGGCTTAGACCAGATACTTTTTGAGTCATTACCCAATAAGTTAGTTTGTGTCCTGGAATTGCACCAAAAATACCCCCATGTTTGCCATTTGTAGAGTCAAACCTTAAGATTTTTGGCATTCTATGTGACAAAGTTGTTTCCAATATGCATTGGATGAGTCATGATGAATGTAATCATGGCTTGGACCAGATACTTTTTGAGTCATTACCCAATAAGTTAGTTTGTGCCCTAGAATTGCACCAAAAATATCCCCATGATTGCCATTTGGAGAGTCAAACCTTAAGATTTTGGGCATTCTATGTGACAAAGTTGTTTCCAATATGCATTTGATGAGTCATGATGAATGTATTCATGGCTTGGACCGGATACTATTTGAGTCATTACCCAATAAGTTAGTTTGTGCCCTGGAATTGCACCAAAAATACCCCCATGATTGCCATTTGTAGAGTCAAACCACAAAATTTTGGGCAGTCTGTGTGGCAAAGTTGTTCCCAATATGCATTTGATGAGTCATGATTAATTTATTCTTGGCTTGGACCAGATATTTTTTGAGTCCTTACCCAATAAGTTAGTTTGTGTCCTGGAATTCAATTCCAGGACACAATTTTGAGTGCAAATGTGTGGCATTGACTGCAATTTCAGGATGAATAGTGTTCATACTATGGATGGGGTAGATTATGAAACAAACTGGACAAGAAACAGGCTGATACTTTAGTCAGTATGAATTTTAGAATAATGTTTGCCCCTGGACATGCATGTACCAAAATAGTGAGTCATAGTCAGTTTTGAGTGCAAATGTGTGACATTGACTGCAATTTCAGGATGAATAGTGTTCATACTATGGATGGGGTAGACTATGAAACAAACTGGACAAGAAACAGGCTGATACTTTAGACAGTGTGAATTTTAGAATAATGTTTGTCCCTGGACATGCATGTACCAAAATATCGAATCCTAGTCGGTTTTGAGTGCAAATGTGTGGCATTGACTGCAATTTCAGGATGAATAGTGTTCATACTATGGATGGGGTAGACTATGAAACAAACCGGACAAGAAACAGGCTGATACTTTAGTCAGTATGAATTTTAGAATAATTTTTGTCCCCCCTGGACATGCATGTACCAAAATAGTGAGTCCTAGTCAGTTTTAGAGTGCAAATGTGTGGCATTGACTGCAATTTCAGGATGAATAGTGTTCATACTATGGATGGGGTAGACTATGAAACAAACTGGACAAGAAACAGGCTGATACTTTAGTCAGTATGAATTTTAGAATAATGTTTGTCCCTGGACATGCATGTACCAAAATAGTGAGTCCTAGTCGGTTTTCAGTGCAAATGTGTGGCATTGACTGCAATTTCAGGATGAATAGTGCTCATACTATGGATGGGGTAGACTATGAAACAAACTGGACAAGAAACAGGCTGATACTTTAGTCAGTATGAATTTTAGAATAATTTTTGTCCCCCCTGGACATGCATGTACCAAAATAGTGAGTCCTAGTCAGTTTTAGAGTGCAAATGTGTGGCATTGACTGCAATTTCAGGATGAATAGTGTTCATACTATGGATGGGGTAGACTATGAAACAAACTGGACAAGAAACAGGCTGATACTTTAGTCAGTATGAATTTTAGAATAATGTTTGTCCCTGGACATGCATGTACCAAAATAGTGAGTCCTAGGTAGTTTTGAGTGCAAATGTGTGGCACTACTTAAGTACGTATGAAGTGAAGAAAAAGAAAAAAATTTGAAGTACGTACGTACGAGATTGATTTTTTTTTTCGTACGTATGAGATTTTTTTTTGGGTACGTATGAGATTGATTTTTTTTTGTACGTACGAATTATCTAGTACAAAAAACGTGTAGAATTCTACAGGAGTTGAAGTATCCTTTTTTTTTCTACCTCGCAAAAAAAAATCTCTCTCACACACACACACAGTAATTTTCTTTTCTACCTCGGGACAAAAAAAAACACTTTTTTTACTCGCGACAAAAAAAACCAATCACTTCATAATCTGCCTTCTTTCATCCGACTTATTTGAGTAGAGTGTTGGTTCTTGCAATCAACACTCCGTCCGAGAACGTGGGATCCGACCCTCTTCACCGAGCACAACGATCCGTTCTCAGATATTTTAGTCCGAAATAACAGCCTTGTACTGGAAAAGAAGTAGTTAGCATTTGACGAGAAGGGGATTTGCTGGATAGATATTGTTTGGACTGCAGCCTTACATATACGTCTTGAAATCAATGAACTGGCTTTGTCCCTTGCAATTATATCAACAGGAACAAGGTACTGTTTTTCGTGACATGGAGTAGGAAGTAATCTACGGCAGCAACTACAATTTCATCGGGACGATTGTCGGAACGTCGGAATCGGATCGGTTGTTGGAACGTCGGAACGTCGGAACAAGCAAAGGTAAGAACAAGAGAGATAGGCATCGGCATCCGCATCGGCATCGGCATATTGGTCTTCCACTCCACCGGCATTACTGATTCCCTTCTGTTTTCTTCTTATTTTCACAGGAATTGATCGCAAGCAACCATCAAATTGGAAGCAACGGATTGGGAGCAACGGATTGGAATCAGCAATCGAAACCAACGGATTGGAAGCAACCATCGAATCGGAATCAACGAATCTTCCCCGTGCGAATCGGAAGCAACGAATCTTCCCCTGTAGGTGTTGACGAATCCGGACAATTGTCGGAACGACGGTATTACTGATAATGTTTTTCCTCTCCGTTTTTCTTCTTATTTTCATAGGACCGGATCAGAAGCAACGAATCAAATCGGAATCGGAAGCAACCATCGAATCGGAAGCAACGAATTGAATCGGAATCGGAAGCAACTATCGAATCAGAAGCAACAGATCGTGGTTAGTGGCATGTAGATTATATTATTCTGTTGTTATTATTTACTCTATGTAGTACATCAATAGATACTCACCCATTTTGTTCAATTATCATGTATTTGAATAGGATCATCGGCAAAGGCAACACGACGCGAATCGCTCCTCCTCCACCGGCGCTACCCCTAGGAGGCACCAACGGCTCCACCGGCATTGGCATTGGCAACCGCACCTCCTCGCACCTCCAGTCGCTCTCCCTTATCCGCGCCTCCAATCAGTTTGCAGATTCTACCTAAGATACCAACTTCTCGTCAACCCGCACCTCCAGCTATCCAGCCCAATCCGCACCTCCAAGCAGCCAGCCGACATCCCGCCTCCGAGGACTACTCCGACCAGTTGACACCCCACCTCATCCTCCGAGGACTACTCCGACAATCCGATCCAAGTGGCCAGTCAATTTCCCCTCTTCGATCGAATCGGAAACCGAGAGCAACAGCGAGAGCAACAACAGATACCGTGAACGTTTCAACCGAGAGAGCCACAGCGAGAGCCAAAGCGAGAGCAACAGCGAGAGCATCCACCGGCGATAGGCATCGAATCGCTCCTCCTCCACCAACGCTAACGGCAACGAATCGTCGGCATAGAAACGCACCTCCTCCACTGGCGATCTGGCATCGAATCGATCCTCCTCCTCCTCCACCGGCGCTTGGCATCGAATCGCTCCTCCTATTGATTGGTCTTCCACTCCATCGGCATCGGCAACAGAAATTGATTGGTCTTCCACTCCATCGGCATCGGCATCGGCATCATCAACGGCAACGGCAACGGCAACGGCTATTGGTTGGTCTTCCACTCCATCAGCATCCACAACACCAATCATCGGCAACACCAATCGATCCAACACCAATCAATCTGCAACAGCAATCGATCTGCAACAGCAATCGATACGCAACACCAATCAATCCGCAACAGCAACACCAATCGATCTGCAACAGCAACACCAATCGATCTGCAACACCAATCGATCTGCAACACCAATCGATCTGCAACACCAATCGATCTGCAACACCAATCGATCTGCAACACCAATCGATCCAAAACACCAATCGATCCAACACGAATCGATCTGCAAAACGAATCGATCCAATACCAATCGATCGAACACGAATCGATCTGCAAAAAGAATCAATCCAACACCAATCGATCCAACACCAACCGATCTGCAACACCAATCGATCCAACACCAATCGATCCAATCGATCCGTTGTTGTTGTTGTTGTTGTTGTTGTTGGAGGAGACGAATCCCCGTTGTTGTTGTTGTTGGAGGAGGAGACGAATTGCTGTTGTTGTTGTTGTTGGAGGATGAGACAAATCCCTGTTGTTGTTGTTGGAGGATGAGACAAATCGCTGCTCTGTTGGATGAGGGGAGCGGACTCGCTGCTAGATGGAGGAGACGAATCGCCATTGTTGTTGGAGGAGGAGACGAATTGCTGTTGTTGTTGTTGGAGGAGGAGACGAATTGCCGTTGTTGTTGTTGGAGGAGGAGGAGACGAATCCCCGTTGTTGTTGTTGGAGGAGACGAATCCCCGTTGTTGTTGTTGAAGGAGGAGACGAATCCCTGTTGTTGTTGGAGGAGGAGGAGGCGACGAATCGCTGCTCTGTTGGGTGAGGGGAGCGGATTTGGATTCACTGCTGGATGGAGGAGATGAATCGCTGTTTTTGTTGGAGGAGGAGACGAATTGCCGTTGTTGTTGTTGGAGGAGGAGGAGGAGACGAATCCCTGTTGTTGTTGTTGTTGGAGGAGGAGGAAGAGGAGACAAACCCTGCTCTTGGGGGAAGAGACGAATCGCTGCTCTGTTGGATGAGGGGAGCGGATTCGCTGCTGGATGGAAGAGACGAATCCCTGTTGTTGTTGGAGGAGGAGGAGGAGGCGAATCGCCGTTGTTGTTGTTGTTGGAGGAGGAGGAGGAGACGAATCCCTGTTGTTGTTGTTGTTGTTGGAGGAGGAGGAGGAGACGAATCCCCGTTGTTGTTGTTGTTGTTGTTGGAGGAGGAGGAGACGAATCCTGCTAGGGGGGGGGGGGGGGAGAGACGAATCGCTGCTCTGTTGGATGAGGGGAGCGGATTCGGATCCGCTACTGGATGGAGGAGACGAATCGCCGTTGTTGTTGCTGTTGTTGTTGTTGTTGGAGGAGGAGGAGGAGGAGGAGGAGACGAATCCTGTTCTTGGGGGAGGAGACGAATCGCTGCTCTGTTGGATGAGGGGAGCGGATTCGCTGCTGGATGGAGGAGACGAATCGCCGTTGTTGTTGGAGGAGGAGACGAGTTCCCGTTGTTGTTGTTGTTGTTGTTGTTGGAGTAGGAGACGAATCCCCGTTGTTGTTGTTGTTGTTGTTGTTGGAGGAGGAGGAGGAGACAAATCCCCGTTGTTGTTGTTGTTGTTGCTGTTGTTGTTGGAGGAGGAGGAGACGAATCGCTGCTCTGTTGGATGAGGGGAGCGGATTCGGATTTGCTGCTGGATGGAGGAAACGAATCCCTGTTGTTGTTGTTGGAGGAGGAGACGAATTGCCGTTGTTGTTGTTGGAGGATGAGACAAATACCTGTTGTTGTTGTTAGAGGAGGAGGAGACAAATCGCTGCTCTGTTGGATGAGGGGAGCGGATTCGCTGCTGGATGGAGGAGACGAATTGCTGTTGTTGTTGGAGGAGGAGGAGACGAATCCCTGTTGTTGTTGTTGTTGTTGTTGTTGTTGTAGGAGGAGGAGGAGGAGACAAATCGCTGCTCTGTTGGATGAGGGGAGCGGATTTGGATTCGCTGCTGGATGGAGGAGACGAATCGTAATCCCCGTTGTTGTTGTTGGAGGAGGGGACCAATTGCCGTTGTTGTTGTTGTTGGAGGAGGAGGAGACGAATCCCCGTTGTTGTTGTTGTTGTTGTTGTTGGAGGAGGAGGAGACGATAAAAATAGTCATTCGTGCACAAGTTTTACACAAAATAGTGCTTGTCACGAACAGAATATGATATCCTTAACCCTAAAATAGTTATTTTATTTGAGGAGTGATGAGATATTGTCTCGAAAGTAAAGGTGTGCGACGCGCGAGGTTTTTTAGCAGACACGCGACCTAAAAAGATAGAAAATTTAAAAAATAGGGTCGAGAATTTTAAAAATACCACGCGATAGCCCGCGGGGGGTCAAGAAACAGTTGTTGGACATACCTTTAAGATATGAATTGGCTATCAATGAATGGGGAAATCTCATTTACACAGCACTAAGAACTGATAAAATCATCCCTGATTCATGTGCAAGTATGAAGGCCACCATTCAGAGCTTTGAAGGCGGACAGGGATACGAAGCTCTATACACAGTCATTGCTCAGACACATCCCAACTCCAAACGGCCATCGAATGCAGGTAGAATGGTCAGAAATCCTCCAAATCAGGACGCAGGTGAATCACTTGAAGAATACTACTTCAGGTACAAAGATTATTTGAGACTTAGAGTGTTCCTTCAAAATCAACCTGGCACCATCAGTTTTACAGAAGAAGTCAGCAACCTCATTGCAGGAACCACTCTCTCAGAAGAGCTCTTCAAAAAGACAGAAGATGAATGTGACTCAGATGACCAATTCAAACGGGACAAATACAAGGCAGGTCGGCTCCTACAAACCCTCCAAACGTATGAGCAAGAAATAAAAGCAGAAAAGAAGTACAAGGACAAAACTTCCAAACCAAGCCTGTCCAAGCAACTACCTATCACAGGAACCAGACCAGGTCCCCGTCACAATGATAGGTTTCAAAAGCGTACTGGCAACAATACTGTCCGAACACCTTCCACTTTGACTTCTCACTCAATCAGCCTGATTGATTCTCTTGGCTACCCTGAGATGGATGAAGAATCTGATAATCCCTACCTCCATCAAGCATATTGTAATGCTATCACTGCTTTTGACAAGCAGCCCAGTCTCTTTGACATCTCCAGAAAATGCATTGTTTGCCACACATCCGGTCATAGTTTTGATAATTGTCCTGCCTTACAAGATGTAGAGTCACTCAAGAAACATATGATTGCCACGGCTGTTTTTCTCAGCAAATGCAATAGAGAAACCCAACAGCTCTTAGATTCCACTCAACAAATCTCTCAGATCAACATTGGAGATGAAGATCGAGATGAGGTTTCACCCGATGATGCAGTAGAAGACCATAATTTTTGCCAAGGCCAAGAATAGACAGTCTTTCTTGCAGCCATATGACATCACCTCAAGATGATCCTCAAGGATTTGACAACGTCACAGCCCCTCAAGCGAAAAGCCTATGCCCTTCCTTGGACTCCAGCAGTGTCAGCTCCTACGAATCTGTCAAAATTGGTGCTGTCAATCTCCTCCCTAGGGACAGCCTCCAGCCTTCAATCCCAATTGATGTCTACTGTGATATGGAATCACTTGAGGCTACGGCCCCTACATTGGAATCACACCTGGAAACCAATGGGGATCCCAACTTTGACAGAGACAACCCTACCTCAGTTGATACCAACAACGTGCAATCCCTGGTCCCACCAGATCCTATTGCAGCTACAGCCTACTTCCAAAATATCATCAGAGCTCAGATTGACACCGGTGCCAAAGTTTCCTGCACAAACCTAAAGCATATCCTGCATGGTTACAAACCTTACACCAAGCTGAGACAATGTCCAGCCAGGCTCACCGCAGCGATTGGAGGAAAGGCAGCCACTTGTATTCCTGAAGGATCAGGCTATGTGCACATACCAGCCCCCAATCACATAGGGAACCTCAAAGTCTTCTTCTACTATTCTCCCTCCCTGTCAACAACATTGCTGAGCGAGAATGATCTTTGTGGAATGACATCTCGCGTGAGACATCAGTTCAGTGGACAGTCTATTCACAAAGTCTTCAATGACAACCATGACTCGTCTGTTCAACAAAATGGAAACCTCACCATTATTTGTCATCACAAGCAGAGCACTGCCAAAAGTATTGTCCTACATGGAAGTATCATTGATGGTCAATGCTACACATATCCCATACTGATTCCAGACATTTTGATCTTGCATCCCCATATGCCAATTGTGCAACATCCTCAGCCTATGCATTAGCGACTGACATGCAGTTCAAGGAAGCTTGTGAACTGGCCTCCACAGAAGCCATTAGCAACTATAGATATGATGTATACACGAATCTTGTCACACTGCAAACATGCACAGAAGCAGTTCACGCTCAGTCTGACACCAGTGACATGCCAAAGTTTGATGCAAAATTGTTTTTCACAAAGATTGTGGACAAAAATATCCCCATTCAAGCCATCAAAGCCAAGACATCGAAACTTCTTTGGCACCAAAGATTAGGACACCCATGTGATGACTTCCTATATCAAGCTCATAAACACATCCTTGGAGTACCAAAGTTCAAGCGTCAAACAAGTATTCTCGATCAATGTCCAACTTGCATTCAATGTAAGCAAACGAAGACGCCTGCAGGCTCACATTCCACAAGAAAAGCTACACAACCTTTTCAGGGTTTGTCTATTGACTTTGCCTTCGCCGGCGCCAGATCCTCCAACAGCAAACGAAAGTCTGACTATGAAGGCATACATGGTGAGACAGCTTGGATTCTCATCACAGACCACTACACCGGTATGAAATATGGTGATACCCGCATTTCCAAAGCAGCACCACTTCATTGGCTGGAACATTTCTTCTCCCAGCACAACCCAACTTGTGCAAACAAGTATGTTTCAGTTGATCAAGGTGGAGAACTCTATCACAACCCTGACATCAGAAACCTCTTCTCTGCTTTTGGATACTCCATTTTCCCAACTGGGGCTGATGCTTCTCACCAGAATGGTACAGTTGAAAGAGCACATTGAACTTTGGCTAATTCAATGCGAACCATTCTCAGTGGTGCAAATTTGCCCATCAAGTTCTGGCCTTTTGCTTTTTATCATGCCCTTCGGTTGTCAAATGCCTTCCCTGAAGGCAACCAGCAGCATTCACCATTGGAATTGGCAACCGGCCATAAGGAAAATCTTGCTGATTTCCGAACCTTTGGCTGCAGAGTCTGGGTTCGGCCTCCAGGCAAGAGATCAATCAAGCTCAAACCCAACGCAAGAAAAGGCATATTTCTAGGTTTTGTACCCTACACTACACGAAACATACTGTGGTATGATACTGAAACGCACAGAGTCAAGATAGCCACTCATGTTAGGTTTGATGAAGGCATGAATGACTTACCCCTTGCAGACCTCCCAACTAATGTCAAGCACCTGCTCAGAACCGATGACAACATTCCTCTCCCACCGGAGCCAAATGAGGTGTCATCCAGTGATTTTCAATTCTGCATCTCACCCTTTGCAGATCTCACCAACCTCCGACTCACTGTTTCCAGCTCTTGTGCTGATCAAGCATTTGGTCTTCGATATGCCAATGATTCACTACTAGGCAGAGCCTACGTCACAGATATCCTCTCCGAAAGTCCTGCATCCAAGCTTTTCTCCTCCCATAAGAAATCTCTCTCCAAGCTCAGAGGCGCTTATATTGTATCTATCAATCACAACCGTGTGTTTTCTGCTGCTGATGTTACCACAGCCTTGCATACATCCCACGATCGAGGGGTGAGGGATTCATTAGATACACCTATTACCTTTGCACTTGAAGCAAAATTATCAATGAAGGACGTCAGGAAACACTCGAATGAATATTGATTATTTGCTCCAAATACGTCTTGGAAGGAACCCACTGATGAAGAAGATCCACCTTTTTTGGACCGGATTTCCTCCATCAAGACTATCAAGAAACTTGGCAACAAATACAAGAATATCATACAATCCAGAATCAACCAGGCCAATAACACTGAAACACTCCATGCCACCATCCAAAAACACTTGGCCCCAACTGAGGATGACATGGATGTCGTCATACCCACGATTGATATTGCATCCCTTCGAGCCATCACCAAGCTTCACAAACCAGGCAACCATGAACTACCACTAGATGCAGATTCACTACCAACTGAACAAATTGAACTCTTAATCAAGGCCATCAATTCCAAAGCAACTACACCTGAAGAACAAGCACTTGGACACTTTACTCGAAGGAATCTCAAGCCTTTATCTACATGGCCTGAATGGCAAGCTGGGGAGCGAAAACAACTTGATCAGTTTGAAGACTTGGAAATGTTTGGATCACCCATTCAATACCCTAAGGATCCAGGATCTATTATTCTCAGACCCCATTGGCAATACAGCGTCAAAAGGAATGGTGTCAGAAGAGCCAGGCAATGTTACAATGGAAGCAAATATGCAGCTCCAACCCTGCATGCCATAGCAATGTCATACTCATCATGTGTTGAACACCCCATCCAAAGATTGTTCTTTGCCATTGCAGCCAGCCTCAATCTCAAAGTGTATGGTGGAGATGCTGCTGACGCCTATGCCCATTCTCCAGGGCCCAACATCTCTACATACATGACTATTGATGATGCATATGCAGAATGGTACAGACACAAGCATGGCAAAGACATAGACAGAAGATTGGTGCTTCCTGTCCTTCGAGCACTCCAAGGTCATCCGGAATCAGGTAGATTATGGGAAACCCACATCAACAAGATCTTGAAAGGCCCTGATCTCAACTTCAAGACAACTACACACGACAGAACGATCTACACAACAGTTTTTGAAGGTGAAACAGTCTACATGCTGAGACAGGTAGATGATTTTGCACTGGCTTGCACATCAGAATCCATATCTGACAAGATCTACAACATCATTGGCACAAAACTCAAGCTACCTAAAGAAGATGTAATCCCCTTCACAAAAATGGGATTGCTTGAAGACTTCAATGGAATTGATGTCAAACAGAGAGCTGACTACATTGAACTGTCCTGTGCAAATTACATTGACAGAATTATGACATCCCATGGATGGGAAACTGATTCTAAGATGAAGCCACACTCCAAACCATCAGCGCCGTTATCAACTGAAGTGCTGAGCCAACTACAGTCACACACAAATGGACCGTTAGAAGGCACCAAGGAACATGCTTAATTGCAATCCACATCGGGCTTCTCATACAGGACACTCTTAGGTGAAATGATGTTTGCATATGTCAGCTGCCGGCCAGACATTGGCTATGCAGTGACCTTGATGTCAAAGTACAGTTCCAACCCCACTGCTTTCCACTATTCCAGTTTGAAGAACGTAGCTCGATACCTCAGAACAACCAGATCTTGGGGTATTAGGTTCTACAGACAAAATGCTGAACCATCTCTGCCTCCAGGAGAACCATACGACGATGTGGTCCAAGATGCATCACTCCCAAAATTCCCTGAAGACATCAAGCAAGCCAAACTGATGTGTTTTGTTGACGCGGCATATGGAAATGATCCAAAACATTGCAGGTCCACCACAGGATATGTCTTCACTTATGCTGGTGGAGCAATTGTTTACAGATCCAAAGCTCAGTCACTTGCTGCTCAGAGTTCTACAGAAGCAGAATTCATTGCTGCAGTCACAGCAGCCAAAACAGCCAGGTACCTCAGGTCCATACTCAAGGAATTAGGATTTGTTCAAGTTGGTCCAACTCCTATCTATGAAGACAATGCATCAGCAATTGAAATCATCAATGCCCAGAAGCCAACTGAAAGAACCCGGCATATCAAGATCAGGTTCTTTGCAATTCAAGCTTGGAAAGAAAATGGTGAAATCAAGATGATTCATATTCCTCGAGTTATCAACCCTGCTGATGATCTAACTAAACCATTAGGATGGATCTTGCATGCTCAACACGCAAGATATATCATGGGACACTACCCAGGTTAAATCATTCAACTACTTCGACGGATAGTCGGATTGAACCATTCGACCCCGATGATTGATCGATCTCCTGACTGATTCATAACGATATACTCCGACAGTAATCCAATACCACGCGAGTAGAGTATTAGATCAAGGGGTGTGTTGTCGGCGAAAAATACCGACTTTGTCGGCATCAAATTCGATCAAAAAAGCCGACAAAACGACGACCGAGGTGCGGAGTATGAGATACGAATATTCCGCTGATATAGCATTAGAACCAAACGCACCTCGACTACTTGGAAATCCTTAAGTGGTAAAAACGATATCACCTAAGGCTACAAACAAAAGAGGATATTTGGTTAGAAACAAGAAATAGCCAAAGACCTGAACAGTAAGTAAACACTTGGAACCCATAAGTATATTCAAAAGAATATACTTGATATCCCGTGAGGAAATTACTTATTGCAATCAAGAAAGTCAATACCGATTCCAGATGGGCCTCATATCTAGCATATATACCACGAATAAGCATAGGCCCCATCGAACAGAAATACTTAACCCCAAAGATGACCGATACAGTAAGACCGACACGACGCTAATACAGCAACAGCAACAGAAGGATCGGTACGATGGTAAAGAAGGCAGTAATAAATAACCGGGGAAGATCTCTACCATGTAAAATACAGCAGAGAGCCCCGATACAGTAACAAAATAAGAGCGTCTCTCTGAGCTCACATCTCTTTAAATTTAAACAATTCGTTATACCTATCCGGTCGATTTTTAGAGTTACAACATATTCTAACCGATTATCCTCTTTTGTTTGTAGCCTTTGGTGATATCGTTTTTACCACTTAAGGATTCCAAGTAGTGGAGGTGCGTTTGATTCTACCGTTTGATCCTCGGAGTATTCGTATCTCGTATTCCGCACCTTGGTCATCGTTTCGTTTTGTCGGCTTTTCCAATCAAGTTTGACGCCGACAAAGTCCGTTCTTTTCACCGACAACACACCCCTTGATCCAACATGTTCACCCGATGTTGGATTACTGTCAGGGTATAGTTAACCTTGGTCGAATTGTTCAATCACTTCTATCAATAGCCGGATTACATCATTCTATTGCTTCGAATGACCGCTGGATCTCATTTTTCAATTGCGTCCGAATTGTAAGAACGATTTCATGTTACAATCACATTGTTTTGATTGGATTCGATCAATCAATTTAACTTGGGTAGTGTCCCATGATGTATCTTGCGTGTCGAGCGTGCAAGATCCATCCCAATGGTTTGGTTAGATCATCAGCCAGGTTGATAACTCCAGGAATATGAATCATCTTGATTTCACCATTTTCTTTCCATGCTTGAATTGCAAAGAACCTGATTTCAATATGCCTGGTTCTTTCAGTTGGCTTCTGAGCATTGATGATTTCAATTGCTGATGCGTTGTCCTCATAGATCGGAGTGGGACCAACTTGGACAAATCCTAATTCCTTGAGTATGGACCTGAGATTGTTTCTGGCTGTTTTGGCTGCGGTGACTGCAGCGATGAATTCAGCTTCTGTAGAGCTCTGTGCAGTGACTGACTGAGCTTTGGATCTGTAAACAATTGCTCCACCAGCATAAGTGAAGACATATCCTGTGGTGGACCTGCAATGTTTTGGATCATTTCCATATGCCGCGTCAACAAAACACATCAGTTTGGCTTGCTTGATATCTTCAGGGTATTTGGGGAGTGAGGCATCTTGGACTGCATCGTCGT
The DNA here is from genome assembly GCA_037355745.1 of Pseudo-nitzschia multiseries. NCBI lineage: Eukaryota > Bacillariophyta > Bacillariophyceae > Bacillariales > Bacillariaceae > Pseudo-nitzschia > Pseudo-nitzschia multiseries. The sequence goes on from CM074789.1 coordinate 4,964,506, forward strand.
ATGGTACCCCTGGAGGCAGAGATGGTTCAGCATTTTGTCTGTAGAACCTAATACCCCAAGATCTGGTTGTTCTGAGGTATCGAGCTACGTTCTTCAGACTGGAATAGTGGAAAGCAGTGGGATTGGAGCTGTATTTTGACATCAGGGTCACTGCATAGCCAATATCTGGCCGGCAGCTGACATACGCAAACATCATTTCACCTAAGAGTGTCCTGTATGAGAAGCCCGATGTGGATTGCAATTAAGCATGTTCCTTGGTGCCTTCTAATGGTCCATTTGTATGTGACTGGAGTTGGCTTAGCACTTCAGTTGATAATGGTGCTGAAGGCTTGGAGTGGGGTTTCATCTTAGAATCAGTTTCCCAACCATGGGATCTCATAATTCTGTCAATGTAATTTGCACAGGACAGTTCAATGTAATCAGCTGTCTGTTTGACATCAATTCCATTGAAGTCTTCAAGTAATCCCATTTTTGTGAAGGGGATTACATCTTCTTTAGGTAGCTTGAGTTTTGCGCCAATGATGTCATAGATCTTGTCGGATATGGATTCTGATGTGCAAGCTAGTGCGAAACCATCAACTTGTCTCAGCATGTAGACTGTTTCACCTTCAAAAACTGTCGTATAGATTGTTCTGTCATGAGTGGTGGTCTTGAAGTTGAGATCAGGGCCTTTCAAGATCTTGTTGATGTGGGTCTCCCAGAGTCTACCTGATTCTGGGTGGCCTTGAAGTGCTCGAAGAACCAGGAGCACCAATCTTCTGTCTATATCTTTGCCGTGTTTTTGTCTGTACCAGTCTGCATACGCATCATCTATAGTCATGAAGGTTGGGATTTCAGGTCCAGGACTGTGTCTGAAGGCGTCTTGGGCATCTCCACCATACACTTTGAGATTGAGGCTTGCTGCAATTGCAAAGAACAATCTTTGGATAGGATGCTCAACACGATGAGTATGACATTGCAATGGCATGCAGGGTTGGAGCTGCATATTTGCTTCCATTGCAGCATTGTCTTGCTCGGCGGACACCATTCCTTTTGACACTGTATTGCCAATGGGGTCTGAGAATGATGGACCCTGGATCCTTTGGATATGGGATTGGTGATCCAAACATTTCTAAGTCTTCAAACTGGTCAAGTTGTTTACGTTCTCCAGCTTCCCATGCAGCCCATGTTGATAAGGACTTGAGGTTTCTGCGAGTGAAGTTCCCTAGCGCTTGTTCTTCAGGTGTAGTGACTTTTGAATTGATGGCCTTGATTAAGAGTTCAATTTGTTCAGTTGGTAGTGAATCTGCATCTAGTGGTAATGCATGATTGCCTGCCTTATGAAGCTTGGTGATGGCTCTGAGCAAAGCAATGTCAATAGTGGGAATGACAACATCCATGTCATCTTCGGTTGGTGCCAAGTGTTTCTGGATGGATGCATGGAGTGCTTCAGCGCTGTCAACTTGGTTGATTCTGGATTGAAGGAGGTTCTTGTATTTGGTGCCAATTCGCTTGATGGTTTGGATGGATGAAAGCCTGTCCAGAAATGGTGGGTCTTCTTCATCGGTAGGTTCCTTCCAGGAAGTGTTGGGAGCAAATAGTCCATATTCATTAGCATGTTTCCTGACGTCTTTGAGAGATAATTTCTCTTCAAGTGCAAAAGTGATAGGAGTATCTATGGAATAATCCCGCACCCCTCGAGCGTGTGATTCATGCAGTGTAACAACTGTAATTCCGGATTATGAGTTAATTAATCTATTTTCTGTTTTTCCAGCGCTTAACCTGATTCCACGTATAATCCCGTGTTAAGCAATCCTCCATAATGAGACTGCACGTGCATTCTCGTGTTGTAGATTAACTAATATTTCCTCGGTGAATTTGTCGGAGAAACATGTCTCATTTTGTCCTTTTCTAACATAATTGGGTTTCGTGTATCCGTTTCGTATGTCATTGATATTTTCCATATTTCATTGATATACACATGTATATCATTGACATACTTAATATTGGATCCTATGCCTCTGAATTTTCCTGTTATATTTTCTTCTGATATTTTGCTGTGTCTGATTCTTCTATCACTGATCAATTCATTTGGTCGTGACTCATTTTTTTGTTTTCTGTGATAGACTTCCTTCAATGCCCATCTCGTCTTGTTGGTCTTCATATGCCCGAGTGTCTATCCATTAGTAATCTAGTCTCACTCCTCATTGTATTCATTGTATTCGTAAGACCGTCCATTATTAGTTTCGCCGCGCATCTCATTCATGTATGTGTGCGCGCGTTGATCTGTTTTCTTATTCGTTCATATTTAACCGCACATAACAGTTCTATCTTGTTTTTACTTAACAACACGATTTGCCGGTTGTTCTCCCCTGAATCCATGATCTTGGTCTAGATTCCTATTGAATTTTTAGAAGGGAGCATACAACATAGTTCTTTAGACATGGATTTTTAGTGTGGTTGTTTTATTACTGAATTGTGGTACTTAACTTTGTTTTTACATTGTCATGAATTCATTTAGGAGATTCCTGAAGGCGTTACTGTTCAATGGTTTGGTGAGGATGTCTGCGTAGTTGTCTTGTGAGTTAATATGGCTGATGGATACAACTTTCCCAGCTTGGTGTTGTCTGACAAAATGATAGGCCAGTGCGATTGATTTCTTGTTGAGTGAACTTGCAGGATTGGTGGAGTTGATTACTACACTCTTGTTATTCACATAGATCTCTGCCGGTTTGGTTACAACCACTCCCATCAATCTAAGATGATATCTGAGCATGATAGCCAACGCAACCGCGTCTTTCAATGCAGTAAATTCAGCTCCAAACGTACTAGTATGAACTGACGTTTGTCTCTTTGACTTCCAGTAAACTGGCATACACCCAACAAATGCAATCAATCCAGTGATACTCCTTCCAGTGACCAAATCATGTGCATGATCACTGTCACAAAATATGTTCAAGTCCATTTCAGATATTAGTGGCACCGGAAACATTGGATCCAATTCTTCCTTGTAGTATTTGTAATGATGTGTAAATTCTTCGTATTTGAGTTTGACATCACCATTTGAACTGATCCTTGGGGGTCTTGGGTCCACTAGAATTCCTTTCTTCTTGTATTTCTTCAAATATCCCAGGATATGTCTAGCCATCTGCAAATGACCGTCTCGTGGTCCAGCTGCAAATCTTGAGAGAGATGATACTGCGAATGCAATGTCAATTCTTCCAGATAAAACCAGCCACTGTCCTAGACCAATGATATGTTGGAATTCTTTCTGTTCAGGTACAGTCAGTAGTGGTGAATCATCCAGTTCTGGGTGGCAATCAGTTTTCATTGGCAGGTTTTCTTTCTTGAGAGTCTCTGAATATTTCTCCTGATATTTTCGAATTACTTCACTGATATATTTGGTAGAGTTCATCAGTGATTCTTGTGAGGCTTGTACCAAGATAGTACTGAGGCTCCGATTCAACATTTCTCAGTGCAAATTCTTGTTAAATTCTGGCTATCCAATCTTGAGGTTTCCGTCCTATTACCATGAGGTCGTCTACATGAGTCCCAATATATGTGTAGCCTTCTCCTTCTTTCTGTAGCCATAAATCTGGGTCTGCTCTTGACGGTCGAAAACCCAAATTCATAAGTGTGTCAGCCAAGAAATCCATAAAAGCTCTACCACTACCTGCCAACCCGTACAGTGCCCTTTGTATTTCTACCTTGCATCCTTTCTTTTCACCAAACTCGTCTCCAGCCCACACCCATACTTTTTCTTGAACCGGTGCAGTTGGGAATGCATTTCCCACATCTGCTGTCATCAAATCCAGTTGTTGGTGTTGTGCAATTAAGAATAGTAAGTACACAGAGAAACTGTTAATTTGACTTGAGTATGTGCTGTATTCACTTGAGTCTACTCTGTGACCACCTGCTACCAATCGACTCTTGTATCTGCCATCTTCACTCTTGATATCCCAGATCATCTGTAACCTTGCTTGTTGCCAACCTTCCTCTTTTGGAAATTCTTTTTCTGCTGAGTGATATTTGAAACACTTGAGTCGTTCCAAATTATCCATCTCCTTCTGGATTGAGTCTTTCCATTTTGTATTGCCAGCTTCAGCATCGAATTGCATACATTCTTCATAGGTATTTGAAATCTTCTGTCCAAACTTTTCACGATTCTTCTTCTTTGCCATTCTTTGATTCCTGGATGGTTTCTTCTTGACTGCGCGTTGAACACTCTTGTATATTAAGGACTTCATAAATCGTATTCTTCTGACGATACCTGATTGTTGTTTTATTACTTGCTCTGCCCATACATTCAACAGCCTGTTATTTCCTCTCCAGCTTTCAACAATGTATTCCTTGATATACTTTGCGCATGCCAGTGGTTGATCTTTCTTCAATTGTGGGAATGGAGTATTCAAAACTGTATTTCCTTGCAACTCATCAATATATTGTGCCTTGAATACCAAAATTCCATTTTCTCAAAAGTGATCCAAAATCTTCCTGAAATCCATATCCGAATTCACTTCCGTGCTTTCCAAGATATCCTGATGGGTTTCAGCATTGTTGCATCCATCTATATCACTTGGTAACATTTCTTCTTCCATATCCAGAATGTGATCCGGATCAACATCGGCGTCATCTTCATGAAACTCCCCTGAAACTGCATTGTCATTTTCATCAGTGTCTTTCATTGGATTTGTACTGGTTGAATTTTCCATTCCTTCAGAGCTCGCTGCAAATTTCTCCCCTGAAGATAGCAATGGGACTTCATCAGTGCTCTTGATATCTTCCATATTCTGTTGGTGCTCTGACAAAGAAAGAGTAAACTGCTCAGCCTCCGGGCTGTCATTCACATATTCGTCTTTAGTACCAATTTCCTTGCGTCTTGTTCTGACCACAGATCTCATCAACACTTGGCGCTTCTGTTTTGGTGTATCTGGTTCAGTCAGAATATAATATGTCATTGCATCACCCGTTGATTCAGCAAAACCCAGAAATCTCCCTTTCAACATATTGTTTTTGGGACTCTTGAATCTTGGCTCAAAATACCACACTGGTTCATAAAAATGAAATCTCAGATGGGAGATATCAGGTGTCCAACCTTGGTGCAATTCTAAAGGTACCTTCCAATTCAGAGACTTGCGCGCTGCCAAATTGTTAACTGACACACACCATTTGGCACACCAATGTGCTAAGCTGATTGGCGCCTGAAACATACGTAGACTGTTTTGTACCATCTTGGACAATCTTCCCCATTCAGCTTCACATAGGTTCTGATGACTGTGATGTGGTTCACTTGTTCTGGTCTTAATCATATTTTCTCGAAGAATTTGAGTCCACTTTACCCCTGTTTCAGATCTTGCATTGTCACTGAGTATGGTATCAGGAGCACCATGTTCTCGAAAGTAATCCTGTAGCGCATTTGTACATTGTGATTCTGTTTTCAATGGATGGAAAGACCAGAGTTTTGTCTTGGTGCCGCTGAAAAATTGTCCACCATTGTGTCCTTGAGATGTCTTTTTTGTAAAATAAGTATAATCTGTGCTCACTGTTTCATTTTGTCGTTTGTAATGGAAGGCCTTGAATCTTTTCCTGTAGTGTTTTCTGGGAACTTCACGATTTTCTTCTTCTATTTCTTCATAGTGTTGAGTAGTATTTTCCAATGTTTTCAAAACAGTCAATTCTGGTAACATAGCAAACCGCTTTCGTAGTTCCAGCATTGGTAATTTGGCAAATTTGAACATTTCTCTTGCTCTCTTGCTTCTCAACATTGGATATTTTCGCATATCTGGTGGTGCTGGGCTGTTCAACTCGAATCTTTCCAATGTATCCACTTCTCCTTCTGTTGGTTTGGTAATATGAAAATACACTTTTTCATCATCGTATGAAAATGGTAGAAATGTCGTTCAGATTGTAATCCCACATTTGCTCAATTGTGGTTGCACTCCATTTACCAGCACTCCATGGTCACCCATATCGATTGTTGTCAATAGGGATTCACCATCAGTTTGATCTTTATCCTTGGTCACATAAGTGGCATAGTGAACCGTTAGTAGTACTGGATCTTCTCTTCCTGGAATAAAAGCCTTCGTTACAGCACTGCAAACTGGATGCTCCACATAGGCATTTGTATCATTACTCATGTACGGCCTCATTGCAGACATCATTCCCGTTTCTCCTCCAATTCGAAGCCATGCCTGTTCTGTAACCGTTGGTCTTCTTCCTCCACCACTGTCAATAACTGCGATATTATCATTTTGTTGAACCTCTCTGTATCGATGTATATTTGTGGTTGCTGAATTTCTCGTTGTTCTTTTCGGTCTTCTTTCTTGATAGATTTTTCTGGTTGCTTTTCGTTGATCCCGTTGCTTGCTTTCGGTATCCCTATTGTTGATCTCATTTTCATTTTCATCATCCGAATCAGGAGTCTTTCTTGCAACAAGATCTGGTACATCCTCTCCATCACTATCCTCGTCCTCGGTGTCGTCGGGTTTGAGTTCCAGCTTGTTTCTTGTTGTTGTGTAAAAATAAGATGATGCGTTTCTTCTTGGTGTAGAATTCGCTGCATTCTGTGTTACCTCAGCATCGTCCCCCCCAGAATGTAGATGAAATCGAACTGTTTTGAGGGCAGTTGTGCCTGGAGGGAATAATTCAGTTTCGTCAATTGTTCCAATGCTGTCTTGATCACTATCAGCATCCGGAGTAGGTGACGCAGTAGGGGGAGACGGGGGCGGCGGCGGCGATTCAGGTGGAGTTATATTGGTAGTGGGTGCCATTACACAATGAACCCTACGTTGACGGCTGGATTTAGGAATGAAATGATTCAATCCATCATCCTGTGGAGGACCAACAATAACCCCCTCCGGAGTAGGTGGTGGGGTAACGCTGTGACGGATAGCTTGGTTGTATTTTAGAACCCAGTCTCGATAAAGTTGAGAAAGCTCGTGCCATGTTTTGGGAGGGATCCGAAGAATACCCTTGAGATTGGGATGAATAGTACCTGTAAGAGTTCCTGTGCCCAAGGAGCCAGTTCGTTGTCTTTTGTTAGGACCATCAGGGGTGCGCCGGACGCGTTTGTGGCTTCCTCTGCTGCTGTCAAATGCGGTCTGAGCAAGTTCTTTGTCATGGATTCGAAGCTTAACAATCATTTCTTCTAGAGTCCGGTCAGTTTTATTTTCCAGCAATTCTTCTTTGAATCTCTCCAGGGTTGGGTCTCGAATGTTCCGAGCAAAGATGCTTTTTGCGTCCCATTCAGTCATGTGGTATGGTGGAATTTTTCGAAGTTTATGATAAGTCAGTTCAAAATTGTTAATATAATCAGAAATATTGCCATTGGGATGCAACTGATTATATCGGAGACGAAGCTTCAGTGTCTCAGCGTAAGATTCTCTCCGGTTGTCAGAATCATACCAGCCCAGAAGTTCTTGCCATGCTGCATATCCGTCAAATGTGTCTTCATGCTTGATTATCTTGGAATGAGCACTGCCTCCACTACATGCCGACAGCAAAGTTCCCCAGAGTGCCTTGTTTTTGCTTGGTGCATTGCAGGCAGCATCTGGGTCATTCATAATCTCCTCATGTCCTGTTGCCGCGAAGGTAGCTATTGCGTCGGATTTCCACTTTGTCCAATTCTCTTGTTGGCCATCGAAATCATGGATTGGTTTGCCTTGAGTAACTGATGACCCGCTGCTTTTTCTTTTGCCGACCTCACTTCTTGTCTAAGCGCTTCCATCTCATCATCTTTGTTGAGTGATTCTTGAATTGTTTGTCTCAGGTTGTTCATCTGCGCTTCATATCTTCTTTCTTTTTCTCGGCCTAATGCTCTTGCAGCTCTCATTTCTTCCTTTAGTGCGTTGATTTCTTCCACTTGACGTTTGGCTTCTGCTGCTTGTCTTCTAAGGTTAACCAATTCTGCATCTTGGTGTCATTCGAAACTTGAGGTACTGCTATCATCGCTTTCTGATGAGGATGAAGATGATAATGATTCCAAATCTCGGTTGGCCCATCTCTCCCTGTCCCGTTGTCTTGGGCGTCGTTGACGTCGTGAGGGAGATTTGTTTGTCGCTTGAGTCTGGTCATCCTCGGTTGTATTCTTTGGTTCTTCAGGCGATACCTCGGTTAGTTCATTTTGTCGCCACCAATCATTGTTTCTCATGATGTAGAATGCCGGGTAAGTGACTGCGCCCAGAGTTTGAAAGAGTCTACTTGTAAATGTTGGCATGTTGTCGTGTAATATTTTTCTTTTCGGTTGTTACGTATTTTTGTTTGTGTTTTCTTGTTTCTTGTTATGTATTTTTATTTTTATTTGGATATTCTTCTTAGTTGTTTTAGCCAAATCTTGGTAGTATCCGATGTATTTTGTTTAAGATAATGGCTTATTTCAGTAATTTCATACAGTGGTGCAGATTTGATTCAGTGGTACAGGTCAATATAGAATTTTCTGAAGTTTGCGATCAATAAATTCTAGGGTCAATTTTTGTTAGTAAGAAATTTCACGTAGGAATCTCGTAGGAGAATCCCCGAGTTGATTGTAACTCGTAAGTATGTAACTCTTGTTCGTAGGAAATTTCTCGTAGGAATATCCTAAGAAAATTCCGGAATAGATTGTAACTCGTAGGTATGTTTGATATCTAGTTTTTGTATGAAGCTGCGACTGTTAATCAACAACTGTAATTCCGGATTATGAGTTAATTAATCTATTTTCTGTTTTTCCAGCGCTTAACCTGATTCCATGTATAATCCCGTGTTAAGCAATCCTCCATAATGAGACTGCACGTGCATTCTCGTGTTGTAGATTAACTAATATTTCCTCGGTGAATTTGTCGGAGAAACATGTCTCATTTTGTCCTTTTCTAACATAATTGGGTTTCGTGTATCCGTTTCGTATGTCATTGATATTTTCCATATTTCATTGATATACACATGTATATCATTGACATACTTAATATTGGATCCTATGCCTCTGAATTTTCCTGTTATATTTTCTTCTGATATTTTGCTGTGTCTGATTCTTCTATCACTGATCAATTCATTTGGTCGTGACTCATTTTTTTGTTTTCTGTGATAGACTTCCTTCAATGCCCATCTCGTCTTGTTGGTCTTCATATGCCCGAGTGTCTATCCATCAGTAATCTAGTCTCACTCCTCATTGTATTCATTGTATTCGTAAGACCGTCCATTATTAGTTTCGCCGCGCATCTCATTCATGTATGTGTGCGCGCGTTGATCTGTTTTCTTATTCGTTCATATTTAACCGCACATAACGGTTCTATCTTGTTTTTACTTAACAACACGATTTGCCGGTTGTTACAGTGCGGTGGTAACATCAGCAGCAGTAAACACACGGTTGTGATTGATAGATACAATATAAGCGCCTCGTAGCTTGGAGAGAGACTTCTTATGGGAAGGAAAAAGGTTGGAGGCAGGACTTTTGGGAAGTATATCTGTGACATAGGCTCTGCCAAGTAGCGAATCATTTGCATATTGGAGGCCAAAGGCTTGGTTAGCACAGGAACGTGAAACAGTGAGCCTGAGGTTGGTGAGATCTGCAAAAGGTGAGATGGAGAATTGAAAATCACTGGATGACACCTCATTTGGTTCCGGGGGGAGAGGAAGGTTTTCATCAGTCCTGAGCAGGTGCTTGACATAGGTTGGGAGGTCTGCAAGTGGTAGGTCATTCATGCCTTTGTCAAACCTGACATGGGTGGCTATCTTCACTCTGTGCGTCTCAGTATCATACCAAAGAATGTTTCGGGTGGTGTATGGTACAAAACCTAGAAATATGCCTTTTCTTGCATTAGGTTTGAGCTTGATTGATCTCTTGCCTGGAGGTCTGACCCAAACTCTGCAGCCAAAGGTCCGAAAGTCAGCAAGATTTTCCTTATGTCCTGTTGCCAATTCTAAGGGTGAATGCTGCTGGTTGCCTTCAGGGAATGCATTTGACAACCGCAGGGCATGATAGAATGCAAAAGGCCAGAACTTGATGGGCAAATTTGCACCACTGAGCATGGTTCTCATTGAGTTAGCCAGAGTGCGGTGGGCTCTTTCAACTGTACCATTTTGATGTGAAGCATCAGCACCAGTTGGGAAGATGGAGTAGCCAAAAGCTGAGAAGAGGTTTCTGATATCAGGATTGTGATAGAGCTCTCCACCTTGGTCAACTGAGATGTACTTGTTGGCACAAGCTGGGTTGTGCTGGGAGAAGAAATGTTTGAGCCAATGGAGTGGTGCTGCCTTGGAGATTCTGGTATCACCATATTTCATACCAGTGTAGTGATCTGTGATGAGGATCCAAGCTGTCTCACCATGGATGCCTTCGTACTCACGCTTTTGTTTACTGTTGGAGGATCTGACGCCTGAAAATGCAAAGTCAATAGACAAGCCCTGAAACGGTTGTGTAGCCTTTCTGGTGGAATGGGATCCGGCAGGGGTCTTTGTTTGTTTACATTGAATACAAGTTGGACATTGATCAAGGACATTGGTTTGGCGTTTGAACTTTGGTACTCCAACAATGTGCTTATGAGCTTGGTATAGGAAGTCATCACATGGGTGTCCGAGTCTCTGATGCCAGAGGAGTTTTGATGTTTTGGCTTTGATGGCGTGGATGGGTATGTTTTTGTCCACAATCTGGGTGAAAAACAATTTTGCATCAAAGCTTGGCGTGTTGCTGGTATCAGGCTGAGCTCTGGCCGCTTCAGTGCATTGTTGCAGTGTCACAAGGTTACAGGTGTATATATCATACCTGTAGTTGCTAATGGCTTCTTTGGAGGCCAGGTCGCAAGCTTTCTTGAACTCCATGTCGGTGGCCAAAGCATATGCTGAAGATGTTGCACAATTGGCATATGGTGATGCAAAATCAACATCTGGTATCAATACTGGATGTGTGTAGCACTGACCATCAATGATGCTTCCATGTAGGACAATGCTTTTGGCGGTGCTCTGCTTGTGATGACAAATAATCGTGAGGTTGCCATTCTGTTGAACAGATGAGTCATGGGTGTCAGTGAAGGCTCTGTGTATGGACTGTCCACTAAACTGATGTCTCATTCGAGATGTCATTCCACAGAGGTCATTCTCACTCAGTAATGTGGTCGAAAGGGAGGGAGAATAATAGAAGAAGACTTTGAGATACCCTATGTGATTGGGTGCTGGGATATGCAAGTAGCCAGATCCTTCAGGAATGCAGGTGGCTGCCTTTCCTCCAATTGCCGCTGTGAGCCTGACTGGACATTGTCTCAGATTGGTGTAAGGTTTGTAACCATGGAGTATATGCCGTAGGTTTGTGCATGAAACTTTGGCACCGGTATCAATCTGCGTTCTGACACCTTGTTGGAAATAGGCTGTAGCTGCAATAGGATCTGGAGGTACAAGATTTTTTACATGGTTTGTATCACATGGGATAGGATTGTCTCTGTCGAAGTTGGGATCTCCATTGGTCTCCAGGTGTGATTCCAATACAGGGGCTGTAACCTCAGGTGATTCCATATCACAGTAGATATCAATTGGGACTGAAGGCTGTAGGCTATCCCTAGGGAGGAGATTGACAGCACCCATCTGGACAGATTCGTAGGAGCTGACACTGCTGGAGTCCAAGGAGGAGCAGCATAAGCTGTTCACTTGAGGGGCCGTGGCATTGTCAAATCCTTGAGGTTCATCTTGAGGTGTTGTCATATGGCTGCAAGAAAGACTGTCTATTCTTTGCCTTGGCAAAATTTTTGATCTTCTATTGCCTCATCCGGGGGGACCTCATCTTGATCTTGATCTTCAATGTTGATCTGGGAGATTTGTTGAGTAGAATCTAAGAGCTGTTGGGTTTCTCTATTGCATTTGCTTAGAAAAACAGCTGTGGCAATCCTATGTTTCTTAAGTGACTCAACATCTTGTAAGGCAGGGCAATTATCAAAACTATGACCGGATGTGTGACAAACAATGCATTTTCTGGATGTGTCAAAGAGACTGGGTTGTTTGTCGAATGCAGAGATAGCATTGCAATATGCTTGATGGAGGAAGGGATCGTCAGATGTTTCATCCATCTCAGGGTATCCAAGTGATTCAATCAGGCTGATTGAGTGAGAAGTCAAAGTAGAAGGTGTATTGTTGCCAGCACGTTTTTGGAATCTATCACTTCGTCGAGGACCTGGTCTGGTTCCTGTGATGGGCAATTGCTTGGGTAGACTTGATTTGGAGGTCTTGTCCTTGTACTTCTTTTCAGCCTTTATCTCTTGTTCATATGTTTGCAGGGTTTGTAGGAGCCTACCTGCTTTGTATTTGTCTCGTTTGAATTGGTCATCTGATGAAAAGAATTCACCGTGTAACGCATGTTCGTACTAGTTACGGGCGTATCATACGAAAGGTCATAAGGGCAAATAACCTTATTCGTAAGGTTACTTACCTGAGTGGATGATCGTCGGCGCTTCATGTGGATTGCCTCTTAGCGGATTTCACCATCAGCTCACTCTTTGAAGAATTAACAACTCTAAAACACTATCATGCCCTAAAATCTACGTACAACCTAGTACTAATTCTACATGACAAGGTACAATACATGTGATATTCCAATGAGAATATCACGGTGAATTATACGGTAAAACAAAAGACCGATCGAAGATGGTTTTGCGTGTGTTTTGTGTCTTAAGATTACATGTGCTATCACTCACATACGTTTGTGATAGCCTCAGTAGCCTACCTACTTGTAGTACTGGATGTGCAGTGTTTATAGTTCATACGTGTGTTGGTGGGTTAAGCAATGCTAGAGGGGGATCCGGGAAGTGCCAGCCTGTTGCTAGTTTTTGCAGGCTGGTCCGGTCCCGTGTTGCTTTGCCCACACACCGGCGCACAGCTTTGGCTGTTAAGCCCTTTTCTGCCAGTAGGCCATAGGCCACAGGGTGGGAGCTGGAGGGAGGTGAACCTGTACGGGACAAGGAGGACAGCGAGGGTGGGAGAATCATCATGGAGGATTCAGAAAGGAGGGTCCCCGGAGGGGGATCAGAGAGAGCTGCCAGGGGGAGTGGGGCCGCAGCCGGCACCCATTCCTCTGACAGGAAGGAGTATGTTCCATTATTGAACATTACTGAGGCAAGGTTCTGGAAGATGGGGAGGGACTGTTGATGGAGGTACCTCATCATGCAATCACTGTGCCATCTGGCGAGGAGCTTGATGACATTAGAATCACATTTGCCCTGGAGCAGTGCCATAGCCCCTCCCGCTCAAAGGGAGCGGGCAGAGATTGCTGCAGGGGAGATGCCTGTGGTATGGTAGAAGGTCTGGGCATAGACTCGCATGGAGGAGGTGACAGTTGCTGCGCGAACGAGGGTGAGGACCCCATTGTCAAAGTAACTGGCAAGCTTGAGGTTTGGGCTGAAGGGGTGTGTGCTAGTGCAGCAGCGCTTGAGATGTAGTATCTGGCGAGCGCATGCTGCCACAGGGCAGCAGAGGGAGTCCCCACTTCGTGCATGAGCCACTACTTCACCTTTGTCGCCATTCTTCTGTGTAGTGAAGGTGAGGGTAACAAAGGTAGCAGCAAGAAGCTCATGCGCAGGACCGGTATGGTGTACCATTTTGGAGCCCAGGTAGAAGGAGACCTCCTTGAGGTGGAAGGCTTGATCATCCCTGGTAGTACCAGTGTACTCACCAGGTCGGAGGCAAAAGAAGAAGGCAATGCAGATCATGTTCGCAATGGCCTGCCTGGCTGGGGAAGGGTAGTCATGGTATGCAAATCGAAGTGCATGCATGACAAGGGTGATTGGGACTGGTTTGACCCTGCAAGGGGCTGGGTCCAATTTTGCATAGGCCTTGAACTGAGCAGTTAGCCTGAAGTCAAGACCGCCAGTGGAGTTGATTCTGGGGTCTTTGGCCCCCAAGCGGGCCAGCGTCTGGCCCACTGACCGGAGGGTGTCCGATACTGTGTGAGATCTGATGGGCTTGCGGCTACAGGAAAGCCTGCCATCATGGAGGCGCTGGGCAAAGACTTGGAGGATTGGGATGGGGTCTTTAAGAGACTGGAGGGTTGGTTCAAAGCCTTGAGACAAACAGAATTGAACCCATTGATTCCAATGGGCATCCTTTCTGCGGGCATAGAGTTCAGTGACTGAGGCGCGCATGGTCTTCTGGATAGAGCCAAGGTCAGAGCAGAATGCATGGGAGGCCTCAGGGGACATAAGATCCAGGGCAAGTCCTGGGGGTAGGTGTTGTTAAAATGAAGGAGCAAGGCAGCGTCAGAGAGGGAGGAGCGCGAGAGGAGGTCAGCGAGGTGATTCACAGGGCCAGGAATGTAATCCCTGAGAGGGACATATTGGTAGAGGCGTTGGTGCAGAGACTGGAGTCTGAGGAGGTAGGCAGCAGGACCAGTGGTGGTGGTGGCGCCTTTGCGTTGCCAATAGACAGCGGCCGTGTTGTCATAGCAGTTGTGGGTGGTTCTGTATTGGACACAGGCAGCATGGGCAAGGATGTCATTGTGGGCAATGGAACCAGCAAGCTCAAGGTCACTGTTGGTGATGGTGCCACTGGGGTTGTCAAAGGTGACTAATTGGGAGGAGACCCAAGGTGGGAAGGGGTGGCGCCACATAATGGGTTGGATCTTTCCTGTAGGTAGGGGCACAAAGTGAATGCCACCCATGCCCAAGCCCAAGGCGTCACATGCGTCGAGCGTGGCCAGGAAAGTATCGGGCACTAGCTCAGCAATGGAGGTGGCCCGGGTGGAGATGTCTTGGACGAGCCATTGGAAGTCCCGAAGGAAGCTGTGGACTCGCTTGGTGAGCCATATGCGCTGCCTGCCTGGATCCTGGTGGCGCAAGGCTTCTTGTAGGATGGAGAAGAGGCCAATGGAGCCAGGGATGGCGATGGCCATTGACCTAAGTTCTCCTAGGATCTGGTGCCATTGTTTGATAGGAACATGACGCTGGGAAGGGGGGAGGGAACCCAGGATTTCCTGTAGCCGGGCCACGCGATGGGGAGGAAGGCTGATGGTGTTGGTATTGGAATCGATGAGCCATCCAAGTATAACCTTGGTGGTGGTCCAGGTGGCATCCCCTTGGAGCATTTTCTTGATGGAAGCGGGTTCCTGCCGGAATGGAGTGTCAGTGGCATCCAGCGGCCTGAAGACTTTGTCCAGGGAGTGAAAGAGCACGCGCTTGATGGCGCGTCGTGTCCATTGGTTGCCCTGGGCCAGGCCACAAAAATCATCCACATATACATCCCAATATCGAATGGGCTGCTTGCTGGGGGTGGTGCTGGGAGGGGCTGACACCGGTGGGGCGGGAAGGATGGCTAGGGCGTTTGGTACTGCTTCTGAGAGCATATCGAGGCGATGGGGCTGTTGCCGGGCGTGGTCGAGCCCAGTGGAGAGGGAGGCATTGGCCAGGTCAGCAATGGTTTCAGTGAAGGCACAGAAATTGGGCGGACTGGATTTCCACCCCATAGGGTTGGTAAGGGGGATACCTATGAGGGGGGCCTCCCCTGGGCGAGCAGGGAACAGCACACCTAGTTTCATGGTGTCGGAGGGGTTCAGCTGGACCCTGTAGAACCCATCTGCTAGGTCAATCTTGGACATGTACACTGGGCCAAACTTTGGGTTGGCGCGGTGCAGCTTGGTAAGGAGCCGGGAGAGGGTGTGGCCAAATTGCATAGCCTCTGCTGGGGCTAGGGGGATGGTGTCTTGGTTGACCTCCGAGTAGGTGTAGTCAGAGATCATGCGAGGGCGACGCCCTCTTTGGGGGACGAGCCCCAGGGGACTCAGGCGGAGGTGGGGTAGGTCCCGAATGAGGCTGGCTGGTAGGACAGTCCATTGCTGCTTGTCAATCATGTCGGCATATTCATCTCGAAGGAAGGCAATGCCTTGGTGGGAAGACTGGTGGGGGCCCCGGTCGAGGGCGCGGGTGATCCTAGCCTGGTCCCAGGGGTGGTTTGTCAAGGAGGCTGGGGTGCCATCTATTCGAAAGAGGTTCAAGAGATGGCGGGCTGAATGGGGGATGGTACCCACATCTGGGTGGATGTCACCGTGACCCCGGATGGTGC
The DNA here is from genome assembly GCA_037355745.1 of Pseudo-nitzschia multiseries. Classification (NCBI taxonomy): domain Eukaryota; phylum Bacillariophyta; class Bacillariophyceae; order Bacillariales; family Bacillariaceae; genus Pseudo-nitzschia; species Pseudo-nitzschia multiseries. The sequence continues at coordinate 4,980,490 of CM074789.1, forward strand.
GGATGAAGTCCTCCCAGCTGGTGCTGTTGTTGTATACAGTGATAGCTCGGCGGACGTGGGTGTCAAGCCTGTCGAGGGTCGGAGAGGGGAGTGCCAGCGGCGAAGAGGGGAGTGCCAGCGCGGCGACGGGGGCCGGAGGAGCGGAAGCGGCAGACGTGGGCGGCTCCGGGGAAGGTGTCGGGGCCTGGGGAATGGAAGCCTGCGTTGCCGGGGAAGGGGACGGGGGCAGCGCGGAGTGGGGTGGCTCCGGGGAGGGTGTCGGGGCCTGTTGGACTGGAGCCTGCGATGCCGGGGAGGGGTGGGGGGTGGCACGCCGGGTTTGGAGGGGAGGGGTATACTGGAGGGAAGGGGAATATTGGTTGGGGAGGGAGGCATACCGGAGGGCGCGGGGTTGTGAGGGCTTACCTAGGTCGGATGGGAGGGAGGAGGCGGCAGGGAGAGCTGGGGATCAATGCGGTTCGGAGGGCGGCGACGCTAGAGGAAGGCGTCGAGGGTGAGGAAGGCGCCAAGGGTGGATGGGGGAATGGGGGGAGGGAAGGCGCTGAGGGTGGAATGGGGAAAGGTGGGTATTGGGATGGGGTGTGGTGAGGTCCCCCGTGGCAAACAGCTTGAGAGGGGGCGCGGCGCCTTGATTGTGGTGGCGCTTGCCGGTGAATCAGGCTGCATAGGCCTCTTGGCACCAGTCCCAGAGCCGGTCTTGCTCCCCGGATGTGATGGGGGAGTGGTCATAGAGGTGTTTGCACCCAGTGAAACAGTTGCCCCGGATGTGCCAAGAGTGGCAGCGTTCCTGGCCATCGGGGCGTTTGATAGGGGGTTTCCCCTTGGTTTTCATGGCTGAGATGACCGACCTCATGGTGTTCTTTGTTATTCTGGCGCTGATGGGATTGGAGGGATCGGAGAAGCGGGAGTCTCTGGTGGGGTTGTACAGCTGGTCTTGTCGAGGACGGGTGCCTCCCCCTCCTGATTGAGAGGGAGGGGCGCCCGTTGCAGGGGCGACTGGGGTCCTAGGTTGCTGGAGTGCTCGCAAGGCATCGACGTTGGACACATTTGGGAGCCAGTTGAGGTTCTGGGTCATTCTGAACCTGTGGATGTCTTCCCCAAAGTCCGGGGAAGGGAGGGGGGTGTCTGCCTCCCATTGTTCTTCTAGCCAACCCCGGATACGGACCTGGAAGTAGTACACCACTATTGCAGGCGTGATCCGGTCGCCTAGTTCATCTGCAATGGCCCTTCTGAGGGGCATTTGTTGCCACTCTAGCCTGGAGAGACCCCGTTGGTAAGACTTCACCACATTATGTGTGGCGCCTAGGAGGGTGGCTAGTACAGCAAGGTAGCTTTTCAGCTGAGTGGTAGCCTCGGTCCAATCGAGGGGGATGTAGGCTTTGGTCTTTTGCAAGTCTAGGGAGTCCTTCAGTGAGAGAGAGAGTTGCCGTGGGTGGAAATCATGGTGTCATACGCAGCTACATTAGCAGCCGCTTCATGTTCCCTCTTTAGGGTAGCTGCTGATCCTCCTGGAGGGGTGAAGGCTAGAGGGAGTATGCCATCTGCTACATCAAAGGGGTTGGTCCCATAGAAGTTGCAATCTTGGAACCTCTTGAGTACTGCTGTGGTGATGAGTGGCGCCTGGATGCCAAGGTTGTAGGCTTCTGTGGCTACTTGACTTTGGAGGACCATGTGGGTCTTTTCATGTTTGCTCTTCTTGGCCCAGGCTGTGTAGATGGGGGGAAGATCGGCTTCAGTTGTTTTTCCACAGAGTAGTAGGAGTCTTTCAGTGTAAAGGTTCCCCCACACTTCCCTTACAGATTGCAGCTTGGAGGATTCTTGTCTTCTTTGGTCCAGAGACTCGCTCAGTCTTAGTTGTTGGTCGGTGAGCGCTGAGAAGGCTGCAGTGAGGGTAGGGTCTGCCGGGGCTGCGGTGCCTACTATGAGGCCTGGGAGGTCGCGGAGGAGGACATTGCTCTTCATGTAGGCCCGGAGGTGAGCTTCAGCTCGGAAGGAGGGTCCGGGCTCTAGGAGCCGGATGGCGCCCAGAAGAGTGGTAGGTTGTGTCCCCACGGCTCGAAGTGTGTCCAGTAAAGGTTTGCAGATATCCCCCAGTCCTTGCTGGAGGATGTGAGGTTGGAGGACTTGGAAGGCCTGCGTCGGGGTGAGGCCCCGGCACAACACCAGAGGGACGAATTCGAAGGGTAGGAAACACACCTTATGGGCCTGGAGCATTTCAGTGTGGGCAGTCCCTTCCGGAATGGCAGGGATGTAGTCCCTATCCGGGTGTTGCGATACAGTGGCTTCATGGTGGGCCATGAGGTACACCCGGCTAGCTGCAGCCCTTGAAAGCAGGGCTGCATCCACCTGCACCAGCTCACCCTCTTGTCCTTCTACATCGTCTATGTAGCCAAAGGCGCGCCCCCGGTTGGCAGAAGGCTGGGTGATGGTGCCTGGGTAGCGTCGGAGGCCATGGATGACTCGCATCCGGTCCACTCCAGCTGCATCTTCTTGGAAGATGCCCAAGCCGCCAATAGCTTGGGCGTTGAAAATATCCAGGAGTAGGGGGAGAAGCCTATCCCCGTCCGCCTCATTGAAGAGAGTGTATACGGCCTGGTAGATATTGTGTCTAGCAGGGGCTTCCCCAAAGGGCCCAGCACCTTGGAAGTACTCCCGGTAGTTCATGTCGATGCTAGAGTGTTACAGTGTCGGCGTTATGTGGTCGGAAACGTCAGTGGTTCTGCTAGCAGATCGTTCCCGTGCTTGAAGGGATGATAGAGAAGGGATGAGGCGGCGGTAGTTGGGATGTAGGTGCGGTTTGTCCGGTAGGTGCGGTGCGTTGCGTCTGTGATCCCCGCGTTGGGATGAATTGGCCCAAGAGATTGTCGTATACGATAGGCCGGAATCCGATGTGGTAGGTAGGCCCGTTGGTCCTTCCTGTGGAGGGGGTTCTCGCGTTGGGAGAATCTGTTCCTCAGCCATGGGGAATCGGTCCGAATACTCTTGTAGGCGCGTTGGGCCTTGAGGATGTATCGGTTAGGCACGCTGGTGGGCCTGTGTAATCTTCGCGTTGGGAAGATTAGTGGGGGCTTGTACGGGTACAATAGGGAAGACTATTGGACCTGGACGTATAAATCCCGTTATTCTACTACTAATTGTTTTAGGAGCAAAAGAGTGAGCTGTAGGCTTGGTTGTTGCTGGAGGAATTCTTTGCAAGCTTGTTAGCGCTAAGCCTGTGTGATTTGGTTTTGCTGCATGCAGTGAGTGATCGTAGAGTTCGTACCTACGTTGGTGATACAGTGAGATCTTGCATACTCAAGGGTGTTCTTTGGTTCGTACGTCGTGCGTCGTACGTTCCACGTGGCACTACCATTCCTTACATTCGGTTCGCTACATCAATTTCGTATGGTAAAATTACACGATGATGACGGGTAATTTGAGGACGAGTAATTTGACGATGAGTAATTAACCTGCCGATCAAAGATGATCGACGCTTACTTCTAAGATGATTACTCTTACTCACTAAATCAATCGATCGAAAGGACGATTGCGTTTGTTTGTTACGACACACTTTCTTTACTGAGTCACGTTCATCTTCTGTTTTCTTAAAGAGTTCATGTGAGAGAGTGGTTCCTTCAATGAGGTTGCTGACTTCTTCTGTTGAACTGATGGTGCTGGGTTGATTATGGAGGAAAACTCTAAGTCTCAAATAATCCTTGTAACGAAAGTAGTATTCTTCCAGTGATTCATTCGCATCTTGATTTGGTGGATTCCTGACCATTCTACCTGCATTGGATGGCCTTTTGGTGTTGGGATGTGTCTGAGCAATGACTGTGTACAGAGCTTTGTAACCTTGTCCCCCTTCAAAACTTTGAATGGTGGCCTTCATTCTCCCACATGAGTCAGGGATGATCTTATCAGTTCTGAGTGCAGTGCAGATGAGATTACCCCATTCGTGAATTGCCAATTCATATCTTGTAGGTAGATCATGTGGGAGGCTGTCTCCAATGGTAAATCCTCAGAGATGATCAGCTTCACGCCTGTAGAGGTAGTATGGGTGGATGTAGATGTGGTGTTGCTGTGCATGAGCGGTGATTTCCCTGTACCATTTTCTAACCTGAGGATGGGTTGAATCCTTTAGTTGTGGGAAACCTGAGAGAAAGAGTTTGTCTCTAGCTGCTTCCTTGGACTTGTCAGAGGCTCTGGTTAGATCAAAGCAGTCACCACTTCTAGTGATTAGGCGCTGATCATTTCTACCACTGCCTAGGTTGTGAAGGTAGTAGTTTTGCCTGACAATCGTTTCATTTCCTGATGCATCGTTGGAAGTGATTTCGAAGTATTTCATGTCGTCACTGGTAAGGAATTCGTCTCTGCGAATGTATCTCTCCTGAACTGGTGGTGGTAAGGTTGCTTGATTCCATGGAAGGTCAAGTGTTGCTTGGTGGTTGGCGCCAGCGTTGTTGCTGTTGTTGTTGTCGTCGTCGTTGTTTTTGTTGTTGTTGTCGTTGATACTACGTTCTGATAGTTTATCAAGGAGAGCGCGTTGGCCTTCAAGGAGTTCCATCATCTTTATATCGTACATTCTGGCTTGGGGTGTTGGAGGGTCAACAGTGGAGTCATCATCAGAATCGGCCTGTGTGGCACCTTCATAAACCTTGTCGAAGCGTTGGGGTCTCCAGGTGGGTTTGAATTGCCATTCGGTGATGAGTAGTTCAATGGTAATGAATGGTTTGGTGGAATCATCTGTGTGGTGTGTGAGGGCTTCCTTTGCAGCCCTTTCCAAGTCGATGGGTCCACGAACTTTCTTTTCAGCACCGGCGTGATTAATATAGGATATGGTGCATCCTGAGAGGAGTTGGGTGATGTGTCCTTTCTGGAGCTCTGTGGAGCTGGGTAGATAGGAGGTGATTGCGTTGACAACACTGCCCCGGAGGTTGGGCATCATGGAGGGCGCTAGCACCTTTGCTTCTGCGCTCTCCACAAATAAATCTTCCATGTTGGTGTCGTCCATGATCTGGGAGTAGACAGCATTCAATTTTTTGTCATAGGGGCTATTGCCCTTGAACCGGAATTGGATGCCTTCCATAGCATTCCAATCAAAGGGGTCAACCATGCTTGCTTGTGGATTATCAAAGAACTGTGTGTAGAAACAGTGGATACACCCCCTGATTCATAAGCAGGAGGGGAAGAAGGTAGAAGAGAAAAAGAACGACGGTGACGTCGTCGACGAAAGAATGAACGATGACCGGAGGGAGACGAAGAATGAACCGAGAGACGGGGATCGATGACCACAAAATGACCGGAGCAAAGGTGCGGCGGTCGTGTCGGAGGAATGACCGGACGTTTGAGAACGGTAGCCGAAGGGATGAAGTAACCGCGGGAAGGACCAAAAAAAAGAAACGACCGTCGAATCGGCAAAGGACGGTGAGACCAACGAAATGACCAAGCGAAGGTGCGGCGGTCGTGTTGGAGGGATGACTGAACGTTCAAAGAAAATGGTGAAGGAAAGAGCCGATGGAGAATCGGAGATAATTAACCGGGGAAAGGACCGGAGGAACGTTCGTCGGAGAAACAAGGGGGGGAGATTGGAAGGGAGTCGCTCAACAGCGGGCTCACGACAATCTCTGCGCTGGGGGGAAGGCCTATCGCTCAACAGCAATGTCCTCTGGCTGTGACCGGTCAGTGGAGGTGCTGATCGGGTGGAGATAGGCTCTTAAGGTATACGCTCAACAGCGCAAGTTATAAGGGCTCTATAACCTGTTGTTACTCTAAAAATCGACCGTAAGGATAGGATATTTAAAATTTAAAGAGAAGTGAGCTCAGGGAGACGCTCTTATTTTTACTGTGTATTTCGTACTGTACTGGGGCTCTCTGTATTTTACATGGTAGAGATCTTCCCCGGTTAATCGTTACCATTCTCGTACCGATACTGTTGTTGCTGTTGCTGTATTAGCGTCGTGTCGGTCTTACTGTATCGGTCATTCAATGGTATTGGTCTTTTACGAGGTTAAGTGTATCTTATCCAGTGGGGCGTATGCTTGTTCGTAGAGTGGGTAGATAAATGAGGCCCATCCAGAATCAGTATTGATTTTCTTGATTGCAATAAGTAATTTCCTCACGGGATATCAAGTATATTCTTTTGAATGTACTTATGGAATCCAAGTGTTCACTTACTGGTCAGGTCTTTGGATATGTCTTATTCTAACCGATTATCCTCTTTTGTTTGTAGCCTTAGGTGATATCGTTTTTAGCACTTAAGGATTCCAAGTAGTGGAGGTGCGTTTGATTCTACCGCTTGATCATCGGAGTATTCGTATCTCGTATTCCGCACCTCGGTCGTCGTTTTGTTTTGTCGGCTTTTCCAATCGAATTTGATGCCGACAAAGTCCGTATTTTTCACCGACAACACAGAAACAGAAATCCTTTTTTCTGCTTCAATCATGCTTCAAAAGATATTGATAATAGGACCAAATTCGTAAAATGTTATCTTAGTCTGTTATTATTTGTTTATCTGTTACTTTTATGGTGTCAGAAAGAGTTATTGATAAGATTATGATCAATCGGATTGTTCTTGGACCATGTCTCCCAATTACTAATCTGTGTTATTATTTTGTGGGGGAATCGCGCTATCACACTTTACTCTGGTATTTGCACCTTTGTTCAGTACTTTAAGTATCGTACTGTATTAACCGGAGCTTATGTGTGATACGGGTCTACTCCACGTATTCGTATCCTACTCACGGGGCCAATAGTGGATAAATACTTATGGTCCTATTTCTCCGGATGCGCCCTCCATTATTACTTAATGTGCGCACCCTGAGTTTGTAACGTACTGCGGTCGTACCTACCAAGGTAGCGTACCTTAGTACCTACTACGAGTACGTACTGCAATCTACCGTACAAGTCCAAGATACCATTCGAAAGATACGTACGATCGAACTAATGAGACTTGGGACCACTCTAAGAATCATTAAGAAGCGAGCCATTATCTGTATACAATGGTATACCGATACCAGGCAGGCGCACGATTCATATCACAACACTCTATATGAATATCCACGAGCGATCGACGCCGGCATGGCCCGATCGCTCATTATTTTATCTGTTAAGTTTCCATCCATTTTCGTAAAGTATTAATCCATTCATAATTATCACTCCTACTCAAATTCTACCCCTAGTGTGTTACACAGTAATTACTCTTACAGCTACTGTAGAATAACGATCGAACTTTCGAAACGAATTTTTCGAACGACAACGGTTTTTCGCTAACAAATAACCTACCGAAACAAAAGTGGTCTCACGCCAATTCGACATTGTTAATCAACAAATTCCTGTCTCTGCATCATCGAAAACATCGAAATCAGCGGAAAACACTGAAATCAAACAAAATAAACAATCTGAATATCAAACCAGGCAAGTACCAACCATGTCAACCGGATTGCATCGAGAACCACCAATCACCTACGATTCCAGCTTTGACCGGACTAAGAACAAACTTGCCACTTTGAAATTGTATGACGCCAACAATAATTCCAAGGAGGAATGGAAACTACCAATCTTTTCAGAAGAAGGGGGCCTTGAAGAACTATTGTATTGCCAAGAAGCTTTCATCATTGGCGCAAAGCGACTACCACTACCGGAACATCGGTACATTGAACTGTTCACCAAGGTACTGTGCCCGGAAGCACAAAGAAAGTGGGACGAGACAACCCGGGACGACAATGATGACTTGAACTATCCAGACAACATGGAAGGCTATGAAGAAGCATTCAAGGACTACATTCAAGAACACTACTGTGATGCAGGGGATGCAAAAGACATCATGCAAACCTACATTCGCAGCGACGCATGCAAGAAACCTCATGATAACACATCCAAGGATCATGCAGTGCGAATCAACAGGCTCATTCGGTACTCGGAGAAGCTGCAAGGTCATGGCCAAAACCTCAACAAAATCAACAAAACAACAATGCTGCTCCACACCTTCCCCAACCTGTGGGTTGAGCAATATGGCCAAATTCATGGTGGCATCACTGCAGAAACGTCCATCCAGAAAATTGTGGAATATATGTCCAGTCGAGAACGCGAGTCCAAGCTAAGGAATGGAGGAGGCAAAAAACAAGGGAGACGTCCTGGAAACAATGCCAACAACCAATCCAAACGCAAAACCAACAACAAAAACCAAGGACAAAAATCTTCTAATCCCTGTCGCATTCCCGGACACCACCATGATTGGTCTGAATGTCCCAAGAACAGGTACTCCAAGCTGAAGAAAAAGCAGCGCGCCGACAAGAAAAACAATAATGACTCAGCCGGAAAAACTACCACAGCCAGCAATGAATCATTCCAAGCACACATGCAGCGCGCAAAGGAAGCTTTCCTCCAACAACATGGAGGCAAAGCAGAACACAGCGTGCAGAGCGGTGAGCAAATTTGGCTTCCCTGAGGCCAAACAAGAGCAGTCACCCTGCCTCCAGCTCCACAGGACCTGGATGCCAATTTGGCACAGCCAATTGGGCTTGCAGGAGGAACTCTCTCCACAGAAGGGGAGAAGAAGCCTACAGAACATATATCTGATGTTGACAAGAGCTCACGACGAGTCCAGTTTATGGATGAGCGCGTCGGTAAAAATAAAAATATGGGTACAGAAGCCAAAAATACAGCCGAATTGGATGACGATTCGATCGGCAACAATAATCGCAACGCGATTACGGGTACAAACGACCAAATGAATGGGGCAGCGACAGCGACAGCCAAGTCGGATGAGAATTCAATTGGCCCGGGTACGATCACCACAAGCTGGACCTCGCGTCTAGCAAAGACCCTACAACCAAATACGGAATATCCCGCAGCTACGAAAACAAAGAAGAGCGATGTGGCTCCTATTGTTTTAACAACCATCCAATACATTCAAGGCATTCCTGTAAGAACAACAAAAACAATGCTTGCCCTACTCGACAGCGGCAGCACAACAACCCTCATCAACAGAAGGGCACTTCCCTTTGGAGTTCTACCAAGTCAATCCAAAACAAGAACCATCACAACCACAGCCAATGGATCATTCGACACCTCGTTGTTTGTCATAATGAAGAATCTCAAACTACAAGAATTTGGGAACACAACAATCGAGCGTTGTGAGGCCAGATTATTTGAATCCAAATCATGCAGATATGATATTATCTTTGGTCGAGACTTTCTATGCAGCACCAATATCAACTTGTTATTCGAATCCAGCATGATTCAATGGAACAAGCGACAAATTCCAATGCGCGAAACAGCCAGTTGTGATATTACTCCAGATCTGCAAGAAGCATATTTTCAAGCATTGCTGGAAGAATCCATTGATTCCGAGCTATTTGTGCATGATGCAGTATCTTCATCCCCTGTCATCCTTGACAGAGCTTATGAAGCAACTGATCCAACCTCGGTTGCTGAGCAGCAAGCACATATAACAGCATCAGAAAAACAACAGTTCCAAGCTGTCCTATCCAAATATCCAAACGTTTTCAATGGCAAATTAGGAAAATACCCGCACAAGAAAATCTCACTCAAACTGAAGCCCAACGCCAAGCCAATCCACAAGAGGCCATATGCAGTCGCATACAAACGAGAAGAACTATTCAAAAGGGAGCTCCAGAATCTGGTAGATGATGGGGTCCTCAAAAGATGCGATGGCCCAGCTGAATGGGCATTTCCTACTTTTATCATTCCAAAGAAGGATAACAGGGTCCGTTGGGTATCGGATTTTCGAGAACTCAATGAACTGCTAGTCAGAAGACCATATCCAATACCAAGAATTCAGGACATCATGCATCGACGCGGCAAATACACCCATTTCACCAAAATTGACCTGTCTATGCAATACTACTGTTTTGAATTGGATGAACCAAGCAAGAAGCTATGCACAATTGTAACACCATATGGCTGCTATGAATACCAAAGACTGCCAATGGGCGTGAAAATCTCTCCAGATGTCGCGCAACAGCTGATGGAGGACATTTTGCAAGGTACCGACTGCACCGTCTACATTGATGACATTGGAATCTGGACAAATGACACCTTCAACCACCACATGCAAACAGTGGACACAATTCTGCAACGCCTGAATGAAAATGGTCTCAAGTGCAACCCTCTCAAATGCGACTGGGCTGTACAGGAAACTGACTTTCTCGGATTTTGGATGACTCCAGAAGCCGTGAAACCTTGGAAGAAGAAAATTGAAGCTATTCTGAGAATGGACAGACCCAAAACAATCACTCAAGTCAAGTCTTTTCTAGGTGCTGTTGGTTACTACCGGGACATGTGGCCGAGAAGATCACATGTCCTCTCTCCTTTGTTTGAACTCACGGGAACCCCCAAGAAGACTGCCAATGGGCAGCCTAAAACGACAACAAAATCGACCTTCACATGGGGGCTGGCTCAGGAAAAAGCCTTTGAAGAAATGAAAGCCATGATAGCAAGTGACGCGCTGAACACATACCCAGATCTGAATCTACCATTCGATATCTACACAGATGCATCAGATCTACAACTTGGCGCAGCAATCCTACAAAAGGGAAAACCAATTGCTTATTGGTCCAAGAAGCTGAATGCAGCTCAGAAGAATTATACTACAACGGAAAAGGAACTACTTGCAATAGTCTTGTGTTGCAAGGAATACAGGAAACTACTCTTAGGCTGTGAACTCAACATTTACACAGACCACAAGAATCTCACCTTCAAAACCCTCTCCCCACAGCGAGTGCTCCGATGGAATCTCTTTCTCCAAGAATACAACCTCAAGTGGAATTATGTGGAAGGACCCAAGAATGTACTCGCGGATGCATTCTCAAGATTACCCAGGATGGATCCACCTACAGTGGGGGAGAAACAGAAGCAAGGCAAAGGAACTTTAATCGATTTTCTCAAGTTAGACGTCCCTGAACAAGCAGATGAAGAGCTCTTTCTACAAGAATTCCCAGAGGTATTCCCAAACCTATGCCATGACGCAGACGATGAATTATATTCATGTCTACTGAACAATGAGTGTTTGGTCATCCTGCCAACACTCCAGGAGATGGAATGTCCAGTGAATTACACCAATATTGCTCAACATCAACAGAACGACGACACGCTACCGGCCAAGCTGCAATTACCAACCTTCTTCAAACAACAACTTGGTAATCAGGAAATCACGTGCTACTCCAAAGCAGAAACCACAGAAGAATGGAAAATCTACATTCCAACCTCCCTTGCTCCACAACTGCTCAAGTGGTACCATCTACTATTAGGGCACTGTGGATCCACCAGGCTCAACCAAACAATAGCCGCCAGGTTCCACGTGGAACGTCTTGCGAAACTGTGCCAAGAATACACATGCCCGGATGATTGCATCAAGTACAAGAGCAGAAATGCTAGTTATGGATTGCTGGCGCCCAAGCAAGCGCCATTGGCACCATTCAGTGAAGTACATGTGGATTTGATTGGACCATGGAAAGTAACAGCCCAAGGAAAAGTCTACAACTTCAAAGCTCTCACGTGCATTGACCCAGTTACCAACCTGCTGGAAATCATTCGCATCAGAGATAAATCAAGTCAACATGTCTCCAACCAGTTCACCAACTGCTGGTTATCCAGATATCCAAGGCCAGTCAAGTGTGTCTATGATAATGGTGGAGAATTCCTAGGCCACGAATTCCAAAATACACTGGCAGCCTATGGAATTGAGGGTGTAGCTACCACAGTCAAAAATCCTCAGAGCAATGCCGTCTGCGAAAGGGTTCATCATACCATTGCAGACACCCTACGCATATTAGTACATGTGAATCTGCCTCAAACCAACACACAGGCCACACAGCTCATTGTCAATGCATCTATGGGCTCATCTCCAGGAGCCCTGGTGTTCAACAGGGACATGCTATTGGACATACCACTCACATCCAATCTCATTGCGCTACAACAAATTCGACAACAGGGCATCAACATGAATCTCCTACGACAGAATGCCAAGCGCATCAAGCATGTTTTCAAGGTTGATGATAAGGTATGGATGAAAGAACCAGATCCAGACAAATTACAACCTCAGAAGAAAGGCCCATATCAAATTGTGCAAGTACATACCAATGGCACAGTAAAACTGAGGCTGTCTCCAAATGTCACGGAAACAGTCAACATTCGAAAGCTGACCCCATACAAAGAACATCCAGCACAAGATGAACCAGCAAACAATGATCTAGACATGCAAGAAGTCTAGTAACGAAACAATGATCCTCAAGTCACTCATTGGGGGACTCTGTAACGTACTGCGGTCGTACCTACCAAGGTAGCGTACCTTAGTACCTACTACGAGTACGTACTGCAATCTACCGTACAAGTCCAAGATACCATTCGAAAGATACGTACGATCGAACTAATGAGACTTGGGACCACTCTAAGAATCATTAAGAAGCGAGCCATTATCTGTATACAATGGTATACCGATACCAGGCAGGCGCACGATTCATATCACAACACTCTATATGAATATCCACGAGCGATCGACGCCGGCATGGCCCGATCGCTCATTATTTTATCTGTTAAGTTTCCATCCATTTTCGTAAAGTATTAATCCATTCATAATTATCACTCCTACTCAAATTCTACCCCTAGTGTGTTACAGAGTTGTACCATTGAAGTGTCATACCATTGAAGTGTATCCACTCGGCCTCCTCCTGAGTGGCGTATATCATTGTTCTCGGTAGTGTATATTTGCCATGTGTATTTGCCATATAAATACGCCGTGTATATTTGCCGTAATGACGTGCGGCCCTTATGCGCGGTTTAGTAATTCAATACACCCTTGGATGGTCATCGGACTATCCGGTTCATATAAGTATATTTGTCTTACCTTCCTATGGTGGCTGCCGGGGTGATGCTTGGTAGGGTAGTCAGCCAGGTTGTGTTTCCCCGGGTCCCAGAATATGCTGAATTGCCCGTGTTCTGCCCTGTCTTTAAGCCAATAAAATCGCATATCAATGGCCTTGGATCGTTTCTTTTTAATCGTGCCATTTAATATGCCATCTGCCGTGTTATTGTCTGTTTTCAATGGTGTGACTGGCTGTGGGTGGCCCAGTTTGATCAGACACTGTTGTATTGGTAAGGTCTCTCTTGCATTCAAGAATAATGATGCCACTTCGGCCTCCGCAGCCGATGCCATCGCATTCTTTATGATTTTGGCTAAGACTAGTATCAGCCCATTGAATATATCATCCGCTGCGTCCCCAAGGTAGTGATAGCCCCCCGCCCTGCTTTTGGCTCCTGGACACACTAGGTACGCGGCGTCGCTGTCCACTTGGAGTATCATGTCGCTGGCTCAGTGTATGATTGTTGCATCAGGGTTACAAGCGGCATAATTGAGGAAGTATTTTGTTGCTGCAAGTGTAGTGCAGGTGTCCTTAGCTGATGCAATATCATTGAGCGCGTGTAACATCGTGTTGTCTACGGCACGTGTGTACAACAGGAACTTCCCCGTGACTTGTTGTATGAATTTTATCTCTTTGTCTGTCAACGTGGACGTATCCTCAACTTTTGCTATTGGATCTTTTCGCCATAGGCCGGTACGCCAGCGCGTGATGGCCCCGCGTAGGTACGCGTGGGCTTCGCGTGTTCAAACTCTTTTAACGCTTGTTCTACGTAGCCATCCATAGATTACTGCACTTTACATTTCTCGTAGTCCCAGTGCAGGTGGACCCCTATGTATTGTTTCCCTGACCAGTCTACCTTGAATGTATACTTGGCCCCGACTGCTTTGACCAGGTGGTCCACGTCCTCTTGTCTTGTGTATTTGATGCCAAAGTCATCCACGGCTAGCGTGAAGCTGATGTCCGGATCGTTATGTAGGAAGAGGCCCTCAATGTTTGTTGCTTTTCTGTATCCATACTTTTCGAGGCGATCGACTAGGTCGTCATGGACTATTTTTCCACTCTGTTTCAATCCGTACCATGCCTTTTTAATTCGGGCATATACATAGTCCCCCTGCTTGAGGTCTTCCAACCTGTAGTAGGCTGCCGGGACTCGAGGGGGAATCATGTCCCAACTGAATTTCAAGAACTCGGGCTCATCTAATGCGGAGCATAAATACATGTTGGATATGTCCCCTGTGCAGTATTTAGCCCCTGGGGTGGATATAACACTGTTCCAGTGGGTCTTTATTGTCTCCATGCTCGCTGTTTGGGTTGACACATTGCCATGGTACTCCAATTGGTCACCCCCGGCTGTAATTCTAGTCCTGTACGGGTCGGCCTTCTTGGGGCGTATGGCAACTGTGTAACAGGGATATGTGACTTTCTTGTGTATGGGTACTTCGTGTCTATGGATCCAATCCAATACTTCCATCCCTTCTATTTCATTGCATTGGAAGCCCTGGAATAATCGGCCGAATTCATCTTCTCCGGATCTAAGCCATAGTTCCTGTATACGTGCCTTTGGGTGCTTGATGAGGTCCTGGTAGGCAGCCCACTTGTTTAAGCGCATGCAAGCTGGGGTCTATAAGCGGGGCCGGGCATTACATACACCTGTTTAGGTACTACTGGAAAAGTACATTGGGTCACGTGGGAATACTCCCATAAGCGCCTTGGGTTTGTCCTTGGGTTTGGAGTAATACTGGTCGAATTTGTAGTATCGGGATATTTCTCCATGTGTGTAATCGGCTTTATCACCATCTGTGAACCTTATTTGGTAGTACTGGTTTGTTTGGTCATAACTAGTGACTTCTCCCTCATACCACCCTGAGTTGAACTCTTTCCTAATTATAGTGTCTATGGCCCATGGGTGTCTGCGTCGGGCACTCTGATGTTGGGGCACCCTTGGAGGTTCGCGTGCGTTCTTGGGTGCACTCTTCCCGGGCACCCTTGGAGGTTCGTGCGCATTCTTGGGTGCACTCTTCTTGGGCGTATGACAAGAGTTTCTGTTGGGCCTGGTGTTATTTTTGTTTGTCGTAGTCACATCACTTCTTAAAGGGCCCTGGTCCCCTAAGTGTAGTAGGTCTTGTATATTTCTCAGGGCCTTGTTGACACGCGTTCCCTGTTCTACATATGGCACTGGTGGGTGGGGCTTAGTCACCACTTCCTTTAAGTCCTGTAGAATCAGAAGTAACCGATCAGTGGATGAGGTTTGGGGCATGCCCAATTTTGGGAAGAAGGCTACTACATTGCTCACTCGGATCAATCGGCTGGTTTCACCCACACGAGTATAATTCCTGTAGTGTTTCAACGCCGGTCCGATGTAAAAGCCTCTAGTGCCATGGTCCTGTCATGCACCCCGTTCTTGGGCTCTGTCATGTATAATGACCCGGCAGCCCATGGGGGCTAATGGGTGCTTGTTGTAATCATATACTCCACATCGGAGTTCATATGCAAACAATTTGGCTACGTTCAGGACGCTCATACCAGGTTGAGGGTAATGAGAGCTTGTGGTATCAATAGGTTCCAATCATCCACCGGGAATGCTTCATCTACCCCATTCAATCCCGCTATGAAGTGGTTCTTGAAGGTCTGTATTGCCCACTCTGCGTGGTTGATGCGGTGGTCCCCCGTGATGCTAGCTGGTAGTCTAAGTTGTTGATCATTTTCTTGGATGTCTCGTTGTCCATGCGCACTATCCTGGCGTTCACGTTGTCTTCTTTCATCCGCGCGTAACATGCCATGAACCCATGCAATATATCCTCGCTCTTACGTGGCTTGATGGGTTCCACATTGATTTAGTTGGAGTTGTAGTCGTACATGAGGACTACGTATTGGAAACCCCAACGTGACGTGACTGGGTATCTGCCTGGTAGGTCCCACGCAATAAGTTCCTTGGGTTCATTGGTGGTACGTGGGTCTACGTGGTTGTCTGGTTGCATCTCAGATGTGGACACCACGTCTACGCATACGTTGTGTATCTTCTTCTGGCCTGATTGGGGCTGCCCTGCGCTGGTACTTGTGTTCTTTGGTTTGGGCTTCGGTTTGGGCTTGTGTGTGCTGTGAATGCCTTGTCCTACCATTTGTAGGTGTCCCATGGTTATCTCTTCTGATTCTTGAAGATACCGGTTGACGCGTTGGGCTGTCAGGCCCAGCCAAGTGGCAAATGATCCTCGTTCAATGGCGCATACCCATGTGTCCTTGGTGGGGTATCCTACTGCCGCATGATAGAAGGCTATCAATTTGGGGATGACTTGAATCTGGTATGCTCCCGCCCCTGTCTGTATTGGATGTTCGTTGTTCTTGTTCTTGTTTTCGTCTTTCTTGCTGTTCTCGTTCTCGCTTCCGTATTCGTTTTTGCGTTCGTATTCGTATTTGTCTTCGTATTTCCTGTGGTTCTCGTTTTCGTTGTCGTTTGTGTTGGTAGGGGGGGGGGGGGGGGGGTCCGTCACCCTTGGAGATTCTGCCATCAGTTTCAGATAGTCCATTTGGTGCAGGGGCACCATGTATAGGTTCCGGAGTGGGTCTCGTTGTCCTTCCAAAACCGTGAGTCTGGAGGGGCCAGTAACTGTCACCTTGTCATGTGTGAACTTGACCTGGCACCCGTTCTTACATAGTTTGGGGACCGAGACTAAGGGCAAGTCGACCTCATCAAATTTATGACATCCCTGCGCCTCAAGGGGTAGGCGTGCTGGCAAGTCCAAAAGGTCTGTTGCCGTGCACTGCATTGTGCTTCCATTGGCGCATCCAACAGTGAGTGCCCACGGTGTGTCTTGGTGTGCTCCGCCGTGGTATGTAGATGGCACGAAATGATCCGTTGCTGCCGAATCGAGGGCCCCGTATGTTTGAGGTCGATCGAACTGGGCGCGCGCGACTAGACACGACGCGTGCGAGCTAAACAAGACAACGCGTGGGAACTAAACAAGACGCGTGCAACCTAACAAGACGCGTGCGACTGAACAAATGAGACGCGGTCGATTGTACGAGTCATCTTGCTTCTATAGGAATTTGACTAACTGGAATGGAACAGGGAATGGAAGTGGGAATGAGATTTTACCACTTACCGACTCCGGTTCTCCTTCTTACTAAAAATAGGTCCTTATGCACCGAATCTACAGGGCGCAAGGTAAAGGCCTACAGCCCGTTGTAATAGAGGTACAGGGCACGTGCAGCACATCAAAGTATTAGCGGGTCAATGTGGATATTAGTGTGTGCATTGGAGTATTAGCGGGTCAATGCACCAATATAGTGATTTTAGGAAAGAATGGTTTTATCTTGCTCACAATTTCAAATAATTTAATGTCGTAAACAAACAATAATAACAACAACAGTTAGCTAAATACCAATCTTCCCCCTCATCTTTCGGATCCCTCCAAACATTCTTCAAAGAATTATGGAGCGCTCCACGAGGTCGGACAGTTGGTCCCAAGCTACTATACAGCAGGCTGGCTAATAACAGGGAGCCAGCGGAAGAGAAACAAGTGTGAGGAAAGACGTGGACCGAGTAAGGAACAAGACCTACCAACAAGCGACCCACCAAGAAGAAACGAATCACGGGTATACAAAATATTCGGACGACCCGGCAATCAGACAAAGACGTCGGACGGTCGGAAAACACAATCAATCACTACCAAAATCATGTAGGAAGCAGAATCGGATATCGAGAAATCAACATCGAACGGACCAGTTATCAAGAAAAGAAGAAACAACAGATATATTATCATTATTTGGACGACCGGACAATCGGACACAAACGTCGACCGGTCGGAAAACACAGGAATAGTCTACCAAGAGCGTGTAGAGCACGACATCAGGCATTCGGAAAACGCCGTCGAGAGAATCGAAATACAACAATAATCGTGAATTCGGAAAACGCCAACGGAAGAACCGAAATATAACAACAATCGGAAAACGCCAGCGGAATAATCGAAATACAACAATATACAACGAATGGAGGATCCCCCAATATGCAGTCAAGAGATAGAAATCGCATTCTCTGCAGTATCAACATCGGAAGAAAGCAGTGTTCTGTCAAGCAGCAATAGCAGTTTCAACTCAAGTAGCAGCGATAGCAATAAAGCCGACGACAACACGATTGACAACAAGAAGAAGTACAGTTACAAGATGGTGCTCTATACTGACAACAAGGTACCAAAATTAGCTAAGTCCGGTGAAGCTAATTTTGAGGGCTGGTATCAACAGTTTGGCTGAGGCACATGCTGATCAACACAAGTACGATGAGATGTTGTCCGCAAAAGCTCATCCAGATCTACCCCCAGAAGGCCAGTTGACACCTCGGGAAGAGCTGAGTAAGGCACAGAAGAAAGCACTGAAGAAACACAATATTGCCCTCAACGACTTTTACAAGGCTTTCAGCGACAACAGCACACCAGGTCTGGCAATCATGGAAAAGTCCAAAATAGACCAAGATAGAACGACCGAAACTAACGCCCAGCTTCGATTACAGCGGCCTCAAGGCAGAGTACATCGAGTTGTGGACGAGCTTATGAGAGAGTACTGAAGAAAGAACAGCACGCAGGACAAGCAACAATTGAACCAGGATTTGAAGAACCTAAAGTTATCTGCTGGGACACTACCACAGGAATTAATCGACAATATATATGATTTACAACAGCAATACCAGTACAAATTGGTGAGCCCGGCATTGGATGAGCTTTGTGTGGCATTCATGGAGGCATTGCCCCCTTACTTGTTGATGCCACTCACACCCGTAATGGATGACCTACAAGCTGATGACCCCAGAATGGTTGATGTGGGAGAAGCTGAACCTTAAAGCCACAAGCCTGTATAATTTGGCGCGGAGTGTGCAAGGAAAGGGTGGCAGGGCCAAGGAAATGAGCTTGTTTGGAACTGTAATGACCAATCTTGGCAATTCCAGTACAGACAAGAGGGACAAATGGGCGAAGAACTCAATGTGTTATTGGTGCCAAGAGAAGGGACACAAAGCATACAACTGCAAAAAGTGCAAAGCGGGCCATCCCAGAGTTGACAAGAAGGCTGAAACCAATACCAGCAACAACAACAATTCGAGTAGATCAAACGGCAGGCAACGCAGAAGGCCAAAATGTGGTGTGTATGGAGGCATACATAAAGATGCAAATTGCTGGGAAGACAAGAAAAATGCTTCCAAATGTCCAGCTGGTTGGAAATCCAACTTGAAAGATGTCCAGGGCGCCACAATCGATTATGAATTCTGTCTGTCGGCCATGCAGACCTCTACATTCCTACAGTTACTCAATGTCCAGAAGGAAGCCACCAAAGGAGATGCGTTACCAGATAGATTTGATCTGTTGTATGATGACAATGCCTTTGTGTTTGATACTGGAGCAACCAGTCACAGCTCCAATAGCATGCGCTGTGCAACCAATTTGCGAGAAAGTGGAGCAACAATCACCACTCAAAGTGGGACCGGAATGAAAGGATGCAAAGTTGGGGATATCCCATGTCAAAAGATGGACAAGGATGGCAATCGAGAATACCAAACACTGTTGCAAGGTGTGAACTTCAATCCTAATTTCGCATTCAACCTGTTCTCAGCCAATCTGGCATTACAGAATGGATGGGTAGCCACAGGAAATGACAAAGCAGGCTGATCTTTACAAAAAGGCAACACCAAGGTGAATTTTGACATTCAGATCCCGACCTACACAAGCTGTGGGTGGGTGGGATACTTCCAACACATTGCAGACAGCGGCCAAGATATCAGTGCTGCCACCGCCACAACTACCACCAGTGAAGCCACCAAGCTATCAGTTGACAAAGCCCATCAGCTTTTGGGCCACATGGATGAAACCAAGACACGCCGAACAGCAGCAGCACTTGGATGGACGATCACTAGGGGAGCCATGAAGCCCTGTGAAGATTATGCCAAAGCCAAAGCCAAAAGGAAAGTAATTCCCACTGAGAGCCAGCACCAAGGCGCAACCAAACCCAGAGAGAGACTATTTCTCAATATGTCCTCAGTGAAGCCTCCCAAAGCAGCCAAAGGGAAGAAGTTGACTGCCCCGTTCATTACCAAGCACCATTTTTGCATGATTGTTGATGAATACTTCACATACCAATTCGTCAATTTCTTTGCTAGTAAGTGAAAAGAATTCACCGTGTAAATGTGCGTACGAACGTTATAGTCACGGGCGTATAATACGAAAGGTCATAAGGGCAAATAACCTTATTCTTAAGGTTAAACCTGAATGAATGATCGTCAACGACTTTGCATGTGGATTGCCTCTTAGCGGGAGGTTTTCCCCATCAGCTCACTCTTTGAAGAATTAACAACTCTAAAACACTATCATGCCCTAAAATCTATGTACAACCTAGTACTAATTCTACACGATAAGGTACAATACTGTGATATTCCAATGAGAATATCACGGTGAATTATACGGTAATACGGTAACACGAAAGACCAAATGAAGATGGTTTGCGTGTGTTTTGTGTCTTATTTACGTGTGTTTTGTATGCTAGAAATTACACGATGACGACGAGTAATTAACCTGCTGATCGGCAAAGACAATCGAACTGTAACAATGATTGTTCTACTCACTAAACCAATGCCCTAAGACCGATTGCGTTTGTTTGTTACGACACATTTTCTTTAGTTTATCAGACCCAGCGTCTACGAGCTGTGGCCAGCATCCTACAATGCTGAGAATGGCGTTTCCCACGAGAAACGCAGTTGAGCTCGAAGACCAAAGAATCCGGATTAGCCTGATCAGCAACCGGCATCAACCCTCAAGGATGTAAAAGGGGCAATTGCTTGTGGAGCCCTGGAACAGACCAACACCAGGGCGGTCTCCCTGAAAGAAGAGACCAAAAGACCCGGACCAAGGTGGTGGCTCCACCGGGCCTCGAGATCCAACAACAAAACAAGCAAGTGAAAAGACACTGGACGATTCAGCTGAACGAATCGCCCAGGTTGGCATCAGTTGAAAGGAATCAATATCCAAGAACACTGATCTCTCACTGAAAACAAGGATGACGTGAGCCAGAAGATTGAGCCTAAAGTACTATGTGGACGAAACAGATTGGACGAAACAGATTGCGAAAAGCATCTTGCAAAGAGCATCTGTCCGCAAGAAAATCCAAAGATATGGAAACGAGAACACCGAATTTCAAAGATCCGAAAGAAAAGAGAACACTAAATTCTCAGGAAACAATCTTTCACCACAGAAATACAGAATGAGCAAATCCCGAGACCGGATAGAAAAGCTCACAATCTTGAATTGCAACAAACGCAAAAGCTCACACAAATAACCAGAACGAAAACTCGATCCGAACAACAGTAGAAATAACCGGAATGAAAATTCGATCCGGATATATACAAACAGATAAGCAAATCACACTTGACAGTCGCCAACACCTACCAACCATCTCACATCCAACCCTTCGATTCGATTACATTCTCTTACCACATACCACATTCGATTAAATATTCAATTAAATATTCGATCGCATCGTCCATCCAAAACTTCCACCGCATATTCCAAACAATTCGAAAACCCATTTGAAATCTCATCCCCATCATGGCTCCAACAAGAAGAAACACAAGAGCTAACCCAAAAGATGATGAGGACTATGACCCCAATGAGGAAACAAAAATGGATGTGGATCAGGGCCCAAAAGATCCTGATAGTGAAGACGAGGATGAGGATCAGGACCCAAAAGATTCTGATAGTGAAGATGAGTTTGATGAAAGGATCATGCGAGTAATGGAAAAGGCTTTGGCTGATCCAGAAAAGAACTCAATCATGAAAATGATTATAGATCGAGAAGTAAGGAAAAGGATAATATCAGTACATGAAGATGCAACAAGGAGAAGGGATTCAGATGATGACAGCAGCGATGAAGAGGACCAAGATGATGACTCAAGGGCTGATTGTTCGTTAATGGCAAAAATACAAATCCAACCCAAAATAAAAATCAGGGAATTCAACAATGGGAGATTTCTGAATCCAGAACAGCTCGCTTTCAGAAGCAGCTTGATGGACTTTGGTATCAACTATGAATCAGCTGAGGAAATTATGAGGGGAGGGATGTCTAACATTCAAGAAATCACAGACCTCAACAAGGAAAGCATCAAATCATTCATGCACGGATTGAAATCTATCAGTCGGGAGTGTCCTAATCCAAAAAGCATTCACTATGGCAACAGGTTATCATTGAGGCTCCTCACATGAGCGAATTGGGCTCAATATCAACCATTGATTAGAGTCAAGCCAAGGGCCATTGACTGGAAAGCAAACCCAAACAACCTGGAGCTGCAACAATTCAGAATCAAGATGATGGAGTCAAGTGTGAAATCACAGGAAAAAACAACCCCACCCGAACTAAAGGATCTTACAAAATTCAGAGAATGGGAAGAAGGTTTTCGCCAAAACTTGAGATACAGATTCAACTCTGAAGGTTTCCCAATCTTGTATGTCATAAGACCCCAAGAGAAGGAAGAAGTTACTGATGAAGCCAGGTCTGGAACGGTAGGGCAAAGTCCAACAGATACCTATCCAACTTGGAGTGATTACAATGAGAGGTGTGGTGTTTTGTCAGGTCACCAGTATGATGAAGACAACAACGTTGTGTGGAGGTTGATATGTGACGCAACAAGAAAAGGGCCTGGTTGGGAATATGTGGCACATTTCCAAAATACTGAACTGAACTCAGGAAATGCTAGAAATGCTTTCATTTCATTGATGCAGCACGCTTACACTGATACCAATATCACTATGGTTCTGAACAAAACCTATCAGGAAATGAAAGAATCACATTATACTGGCGACGCTAAGAATTATGATTGGAACAAGCACAAGAGGAATTGGAATGCTTTCCATGGTACAATTCTGAGATTTGAAAAGAACCACAAGGAAAGGAGATTTGTCTGGGACTTTATCAATTCAATCAGTGATGAGAGACTTGATGCTGCCAAAGCCGATGCAATTGATGAGAGCAAAGACTACCGGGACAATTTCAATGAATGTTTGATCCTATTCACCAATCGCCTTGGATTGAAGAAGCTTGCAAATGGGAAGCATAAAAGAGGTTCCAGAAGTGTGTATTCTGTGGGCACGACAAGCAACAAGAAGCAGAAAACAACTGGAACGTTTACAGGAAAAGTTGAGTGCAAGCCCTATCCAACAAGTGTTTATAAAACAATGTCAAAAGAACAGCGTCAGGAGCTTTACCAGATGAGACAGGCAAAGAAGAAGAGAAATCTCAAGGCTGCTGAGACCAAAAAGGCAAAAGATGATGAAAAGGAAGGCGCAGGTGATAGCTTTGGATCAAAATCTAAGAAATGACATCATAACCGGACACTAGAAAACAAATGGTTAAAAATGGTGAGCCGGTCATTATATAAGATGAATATTCCTCTAGATTTTGATGGTGGAGAAAATGAAGAAGGATACTGTGAGTTGGACTTACATGCTGACACCACTGCGGCTGGAAGCAACATGATATTGCTCAATCCTGATCAGATCACAACACACGTTGATGTTGCCCCCTTTTCTGAAGAGTACAAGCCAATCAAGAAAATCCCAATTGGAAGTTGCGCAACTGCTTGGACAAGTCCAACATCAGGTCAAGTCCACATTATTGTGTTCCACCAAGCACTGTACTTTGGGAACAAATTGAAGAACAGCTTGATATGCCCAAATCAAGTGAGGGATTGCAATTTCAATTCTGTTGAAGAGACACCTCGTCAGTTTGACCCTAGATCCAAGCATGGAATCACAATCCAAACACCAATGGAGGATGATGATCCGAAGAAAGTTTTCATAAAACTGAGTATGAGAAATGTGATTTCATATTTTCCAACAAGGAAGCCAACAAGAATGGAGCTTGATGAATGTCAACATTTGATTGCAACAAATGACACCCCATGGGACCCCCATTCACTGAAGTTCAGGATGGCAGAGTTAGCAATTGACAATGGTGATCCAATTTCAGGGGACCAGTTTAGTGTTCAAGCCATGTCGACTGAGGATGCAAGTTCGGTTGTAACAGAACCTACAAGTAATGTCACAGACATGTTCTCCAAGACTAGCATAGAGCCCAAGCATCCAAATCCCATGCAGCAATGCAAGCTGATGAGATTGCACCAGATATCAACCAGAAGAATGCTGAATGAATGCCAGATAGCAACAGATGGTAATATTTCTCACAGGATTTTGGCAGTGGCCACAAAGTTTCAAGATGCAAATATTTCAAGCGCGCGAAGGGTAGACCAATTTTTGTTTGATGACACAGAATTTGACTTCACGGAAGCTCCTGAAGATGAATCAAAACCAGCCCCTAGTTTGCAAGAAATTGACAATACACTTGAGAGGAGGTCTCTTGACAGAAGAAATCAATGGGGGCCATCAGTGATAACTATTGAAGGTCCGAACAAAGTTGATTGTGAACGCCTAGCCAAGACTTGGAATATTAGTTTTAAGAAGGCTGAACAGACACTGAAAGTCACGACTCAGAAGGCACTGAGGAATTTGCAACTACCATTGATGAAGCGGTTGCCTACACAGCGCTTCAGAAACAAGAGAATTGCACAAGGAACCTGGTACAATGATACGTGGTATGCTAGAACCACTAGTATTATGAGGCAAGAAAAATGTGCACAAATCTTCACCAATGGGAATGGTTTTGAGGTATTCATACCAATACAGGACAAATCTCAGGCGCATCAAGGGATGAAAATATTCATTCATGAAGTTGGAATCCCTGAGCATTTGATCTCTGATGGCGCGCTAGAACAAGGATCCCCAAGAACCTACAAAACTCACTGGAATTCAATTGTAAAGCGCAACCATATTCATCAAACATTCATCCAACCACATTGCCCATTTCAAAATCAAGCCGAGCAAGCAATCGGTCATCTTGGTGGTGCAATCACAACCAAGGCAGCAAAGAAAAAGTCACCGAGGAGATTATGGTCATTTTGTGGTGAGCTATGTGCAAACATCAGGCAGAGAACAGCATCAAGCAACCCTTCTTCAATGGGGAGAACTCCATTTGAATTGGTTCATGGCTATAGGCCTGATATTGCATTATACACATCATCAGAATGGTATGATTTTGTATTTTACTTTGATAAAGGTGATTCTTCCTCTCGCAGAGTTGAAAGATTGGGTCGCTGGTTGGGTCCTTGTGGCAATAAGATAGGTGGGGGTGATTGTTTTTGGATCCTGACCGAATCAGCAATGCCAATATCTACAAATTCAATAAGGCCTGTCAAGGAATATGAACGGAGGGATAGAGATGTCCTAAGAAGAATGGAAGCAATGGACAAATCAATTGAGTCTAAGATTGGCGATGAAGTGAAAGACAGCGCATCCTTCTTCCAGGAAAACTACCCGGAACCCCAAATAGAGCTATTTGAGGAACCAGTGAAATCATCTGATCTGAAACTCGAAATGGCTGAGCCAGAGGCATCAGTTGGAGATATTGACAAACCAGATGAATATCTGGGGAATGAAGTAATCATTGAAAAAAATGATGAAAGGCTCAGGTGCATTGTCAAGGACAGGGTGCGAGATCTGCAAAACAGGCCAATTGGAGTAAGGAATGAGAATCCAATACTGGACACGAGGCTGTACAACCTGCAACTACCTGATGGCACCATTGAGGAATACACGGCAAATATTGTTGCAGAGAGCCTGTACAGTTCTGTTGATGATGATGGACGAATGTTCACGATGTTAGATGAGCTAATTGACCATGAATGCGACAACACTGCTCTAACTGATGAGGAGGCCACAACTGTAGGCAAAAATGGCCGGCAAAGCCATAAGCCGACGACTAGGGGTTGGAGGATTTTGGCCAGTTGGAAAGATGGAACTGAATCATGGTGTAAGCTAAGTGATGTTAAAGAATCATTCCCAGTGCAACTAGCTGAATATGCAGTCAACAATAATCTTGAAAAATCACCAGCATTCAGATGGTTGGTACACAAAATTTTGAGAAGAAAGGAGCGAATCCTTAAGGCAGCAAAAACAGCCAAGTATTGGTTGAAGACTCACAAATATGGTGTTGAATTACCACATTCAATTACACAAGCGCTGGCAATTGATAGGAAAACGGGGACTGATCACTGGGAAAGAGCAATTCATAAGGAAATGACCAACAACATGGCTGCGTTTGAATTTTCTGATGAAGATGTTATTCCAGTCGGTCACAAGGAAATAACCACCCATATGATCTTTGACATCAAGCTTGGATCCCTAACAAGGAAGGCTAGGTTAGTAGGGGATGGTCACAAGGTCCCTGCCATAGCAAAAGAGAATACCTATTCGTCTGTTCCCAGTCGTGACTCTGTGAGGATATTCTTCTTGCTGGCAGCGCTGAATGATTTGAAGGTTCTCTCAGCAGATATCCAAAATGCATATTTGACAGCCCTGATTGAGGAGAAATACTTTCTAAAAGCGAGAGCTGAAGATGGATTCCCGCCACATCTTTCAGGAAGGCCTTGCAAGATAGTTCGAGCATTGTATGGATTGCCAGTTGCGGGTGCATCCTTTAGATCATATCTCACACAGCATTTGAGGGATCTTGGATATTCCCCATGCAAAGCAGATCCGGATGTGCATTTACAAATTGAAACCAGGAAAGATGGATCCAGATACTGGGCAATGCGCATTGCCTATGTTGTCGGCAAAAAAATACGGACTTTGTTGGCATCAAATTCGATTAAAAAAGCTGACGAGAAAATTACAACGGAGGTGCGAAATACGAGATACGAATACCGCCGATCAAGGCTTAGAATCAAATGTACCTCCACTACTTGAAAATCCCTAAGTGGTAAAAACGATATCACTTAGGACTACTAACAAAAGGGGTTAATCGGTTAGAAACAAGACATATCCAAAGACCTGAACAGTAAGTAAACACTTGGAACCCATAAGTACATTCAAAAGAATATACTTGATATCCCGTGAGGAAATTACTTATTGCAATCAAGTAAATCAAGACCGATTCCAAATGGGCCTCCTCATCTATCTAAAATACCACGAACAAGCATATGCCCCATCGGATAAAACACTTAACCTCATAAAGACCAATACTGTCAAATGACCGATACAGTAAGACCGACATGACGCTAATACAGCAACAGTATCGGTACAATGAAGATGACAGTAACAAATAACCGGGGAAGATCTCTACCATGTAAAATACAGAGAGCCCCGGTACAGTGAAATACCCAGTAAAAATAAGAGTGTCTCTCTGAGCTCACTTCTCTTTAAATTTCAATTATCCCATACCTTACAGTCGATTTTTAGAGTAACAACAGGTTATAGAGCCCTTATACCTTCCACTAACAAGTGGATACCTTAAGCTACCTATCTCCGCCCCGTACAGCACCTCCACTGTCGGTTACAGCCAGAGTATACTTGGTACGGGACTCGGCGACGGGCTGTATCAATAGAACTCCCCGCTTCTTCCTTTCTCCTTCTCCTTACTTGCGTATCAAGGGGTGTATACAGATCCTTCTACCAAGAATCTTCTTCTGTAATACACAACCACGCGCACGTATCAAGGGGCGTATCTACAGAACATTCTACCAAGAATCTCCTTCTGTAATACACATCTAAGGACGACGATCGATTGAACGCTTACGCTTACATTAATCCAAGATAAAGACCTTCGCCGTCTTTAATATGAAAGTTCATTGCACCGGACACGCCGATTGCAATCCCCATCATTTTCTTCCGCGTCCATCATCCCCATAAAGGACCATCGACGCCCATTTGATAGTGCTACGCACCACTTCAAACAACTCATCCTATGATAGTTGCTTCCATCACTCATAACGCCGACGCCACCTTTGACGCCGACAATTATCTTCTTCCTTCATCAGAAAATCCTTTCGGTTATTTCTGCACCTTCGCGGATCATTCCGCGATAATCCATCACATGCTCTGCGCAGCGCCGAGCAATCCAAACAGCAATCTCTATCCCGTTTACCTCCACGGCCTACAACAACGATTCACTTCCAGTAATTCATCAACAATCCTACCAAGCATCTCATTTCTGTAATTTCTTTTGACGCCGACACGTCCATACTTCCCTGTCTCACCATCGACAAACATATCACACGAGCGTCGACACACCGATCTGAACACAAAATTCAACACCGGCGTTTGTTCCTCCTTTGGAACATTCCTTCGGTCATCCTTTTGACACCACCGCACCTTTGCTCGGTCATTTCGTCGTTCCGCCGGTTAACTCCTTCCTCGGCAATCCCGCACTCGGTCTTTTCCTGGTGTCCCTTCCTGCAAACGCTATTCTGGACATCTGTAAACGACAAACATTCCGACGGTCTCTTTGGCTAATTCATCGCCTCTGATCTACTCGACGTTTCGACGCTCCGACGATTGTTCTACGCGAATCTTCTCCCATCCCCCACGATCGATTACCACTCGTTATGTTGTTACTCTAAAAATCGACCGAAAGGATAGGATAATTAAAATTTAAAGAGAAGTGAGCTCATGGAGACGCTCTTATATTTACTGCATTTTTACGTGTCGGGGCTCTCTGTATTTTACATGGTAGAGATCTTCCTCGGTTATTTGTTACTGTCTTTTTTACCGTCGTACCGATTCTTCTGTTGCTGTTGCTGTATTAGCGTCGTATCGGTCTTACTGTATCGGTCATTTGGTGGTATCGGTCATTCATGTTGTTAAGTAATCTGTTCGATTGGGCGTATGCTTGTTCGTGGTATATATGCTAGGTATGAGGCCCATCTGGAATCGGTATTGGTTTTCTTGATTGCAATAAGTAATTTCCTCACGGGATATCAAGTATATTCTTTTGAATGTACTTATGGATTCCAAGTGTTCACTTATTGGTGAGGTCTTTGGGTATGTCTTGTTTCTAACAGATTACTGTCTTTTGTTTGTAGTCCTAAGTGATATCGTTTTTACCACATAGGGATTTTCATGTAGTGGAGGTGCGTTTGATTCTAAGACTCGATCATCGAAATAATCGCACCTCGGTCGTCGTTTCGTTTTGTCGGCTTTTCCGATTGAACTTGATGCCGACAAAGTCCGTATTTTTCGCCGACAACACACCCCTTGATCCATCACTCTACTTGCTTGGCGTTGGATTACTGTCTGAGTATTGACTTCGGGCATTCGGTTTCAAGCGTTACGAATTTAACCTGAGATTGACTCAACGTAATTGACCGGTTGATCGAATCAAAGTATGTGCGTTGGTCTCATATTATAATCGCGCCGGTTTGATCCAGGGTACAACCGAACGTTCGAATCGAATCGTAACGTACAATTGATTTAACCTGGGTAGTGTCCCATGATGTATCTTGCATGTCGTGCATGCAATATCCATCCCAATGGTTTGGTTAGATCATCAGCCGGGTTGATAACTCCAGGAATATGAATCATCTTGATTTCACCATTTTCTTTCCAAGCTTGAATTGCAAAGAACCTGATTTCAATATGCCTAGTTCTTTCAGTTGGCTTCTGGGCATTGATGATCTCAATTGCTGATGCATTGTCTTCATAGATCGGAGTTGGACCAACTTGGACAAATCCTAATTCCTTGAGTATAGACCTGAGATATCTGGCTGTTTTGGCTGCAGTGACAGCAGCAATGAACTCATCTTCCGTAGAACTCTGTGCAGTAAGTGACTGAGCTTTGGATCGGTAAACAATGGCTCCACCAGCATAAGTGAAAACATATCCTGTGGTGGACCTGCGATGTTTTGGATCATTGCCATACGCGGCATCCACAAAACACACCAGTGTGGCTTGCTTGATATCTTCAGGGAATTATGGGAGTGATGCAATTTGGACTACGTCGGTGTATGGTTCTCCTGATGGTAAAGATGGCTCAGCATTTGGTCTGTAGAATCTAATTCCCCAAGATCTGGTTGTTCTGAGGTAGCGGGCTATATTCTTCAGACTGGAATAGTGGAATGCAGTGGGATTGGAACTGTACTTTGACATCAGGGTCACTGCGTAGCCTATGTCTGGCCGGCAACTCACATATGCAAACATCATTTCACCTAAGAGTGTCCTGTATGAGAAGCCCGATGTGGATTGCAATTAAGCATGTTCCTTGGTGCCTTCTAATGGTCCATTCGTATGTAATTGAAGTTGACTCAGTACTTCCGTTGATAATGGTGCTGAAGGCTTGGAGTGAGGTTTCATCTTAGAATCAGTTTCCCAACCATGGGATGTCATGATTCTGTCAATGTAATTTGCACAGGACAGTTCAATGTACTCAGCTGTCTGTTTGACATCAATTCCATTGAAATCTTCAAGCAATCCCATTTTTGTGAAGGGGACAACATCTTCTCTAGGAAGCTTCAGTTTTGCGCCAATTATATCATAGATCTTGTCAGATATGGATTCTGATGTGCAAGCCAGTGCAAAATCGTCAACCTGTCTCAGCATGTAGACTGTTTCACCTTCAAAAACCGTCGTGTAAATTGTTCTGTCATGAGTGGTGGTCTTGAAGTTGAGATCAGGGCCTTTCAATATTTTGTTGATGTGGGTTTCCCAAAGTCGTCCAGATTCTGGATGGCCTTGGAGTGCTCGAAGGACAGGGAGCACCAATCTTCTGTCTATGTCCTTGCCATGCTTGTGCCTGTACCATTCTGCGTATGCATCATCTATAGTCATGTATGTAGGGATGTTGGGTCCTGGACTATGCGCATATGTGTCAGCTGCATCCCCACCATAGACTTTGAGATTGAGGCTTGCTGCAATGGCAAAGAATAACCTTTGGATGGGGTGTTCAACACATGATGAGTATGACATGGCTATGGCATGCAGAGTTGGAGCTGCGTATTTGCTTCCATTACAACACTGTCTTGCGCGGCGGACACCATTCCTCTTGACACTGTACTGCCAGTGAGGCCTGAGAATAATCGCGTCTGGGTCCTTAGGGTATTGAATTGGTGAGCCAAACATTTCCAAATCTTCAAATTGATCAAGTTGTTTGCGCTCCCCAGCTTCCCATTCTGCCCATGTGGATAAAGACTTGAGATTCTGTCGAGTGAAGTGCCCTAGTGCTTGTTCTTCAGGTGTAGTTGCTTTTGAATTGATGGCCTTGATTAAGAGTTCAATTTCTTCAGTTGGCAGTGAATCTGCATCTAGAGGTAATGCATGATTACCTGGTTTATGAAGCTTAGTGATAGCTCTGAGCGATGCAATGTCAATGGTGGGAATGACAACCTCCATGTCATCTTCGATTGGGGCCAAGTGTTTTTGGATGGAGGCATGGAGTGGCTCAGTGCTATCAACCTGGTTGATTCTTGATTGTATCAGCTGCTTGTATTTGGTACCAATGCTCTGGATAGCCTTGATGGATGAAATCCGGTCCAAGAATGGTGGATCTTCTTCATCAGTGGATTCCTTCCAGGAGGTATTGGGAGCAAATAGACCATATTCATTTGAGTGTTTCCTGACCTCTTTCATAGATAATCGTGCTTCAAGGGCAAAGGTAATTGGTGTATCTATTGAAGAATCCCGCACCCCTCAATCGTGAGAGGTCTGTAAGGCTGTGGTAACATCAGCTGCAGTAAACACACAATTGTGATTGATAGATACAATATAAGCGCCTCGGAGCTTTGAGAGAGTCTTCTTACGGGAGGAGAAAAGCTTGGAGGCAGGACTGTTTGGAAGGATATCAGTGATGTAAGCTCTGCCAATCAGTGAGTCATTGGCATATCGAAGACCAAATGCTGGATCAGCACAAGATGGGGAGACAGTTAGTCTGAGATTTGTGAGATCTGCAAAGGGGGAGATGGAGAATTGGAAATCACTAGATGATACCTCATTGGGTTCCGCAGGAAGTGGAGTGTTGTCATCAGTCCGGAGCAGGTGCTTGACATTAGTGGGGAGGTCTGCAAGTGGGAGATCATTCATTCCTTCATCAAACCTGACATGGGTGGCTATTTTGACGCGGTGTGTCTCAGTATCATACCAAAGGATGTTTCTGGTAGTGTATGGGACAAAACCTAGGAAGATGCCTTTGCGGGCATGAGGTTTGAGCTTGATTGATCGCTTGCCTGGGGGTCTCACCCAAACTCTGCACCCAAAAGTGCGGAAGTCAGCAAGGTTTTCCTTGCGACCTGTTGCCAATTCTAAGGGTGAGTGTTGTTGATTGCCTTCAGGAAATGCATTGGACAACCGTAGAGCGTGATAGAAAGCAAACGGCCAGAACTTGATGGGCAAATTTGCACCACTGAGCATGGTCCTCATTGAGTTAGCAAGAGTGCGGTGAGCTCTTTCAACTGTACCATTCTGGTGAGAAGCATCAGCACCAGTGGGGAAAATTGAATATCCAAACGCAGAGAAGAGGTTTCTGATATCAGGATTGTGATAGAGTTTGCCACCTTGATCAACTGAAACATACTTGTTTGCACAAGTTGGGTTGTGCTGGGAGAAGAAATGTTCCAACCAATGCAGTGGTGCTGCTTTAGAGATTCGTGTATCACCATATTTCATACCAGTATAGTGATCTGTGATAAGAATCCAAGCGGTTTCTCCATGAATGCCTTCATAATCGCGCTTGCGTTTGCTGTTGGAGGATCTGGCGCCAGAGAATGCAAAGTCAACTGATAATCCTTGAAACGGTTGTGTAGCCTTTCTTGTGGAATGTGAGCCTGCGGGTGTTTTAGTTTGCTTGCATTGAATACAAGTTGGGCATTGATCAAGAATACTGGTTTGTCGTTGGAATTTTGGTACTCCAAGGATGTGTTTATGAGCTCGATACAGAAAATCATCGCATGGGTGTCCCAACCTTTGGTGCCACAGAAGTTTCGATGTCTTGGTTTTGATGGCTTGGATTGGGATATTTTTGTCCACAATCTTGGTGAAAAACAGTTTGGCATCAAACCTTGGCATGTCACTGGTATCAGACTGAGCTTTCGCTGCTTCAGTGCATTTTTGCAGATTGACAAGATTTGTGTATATATCAAACCTGTAGTTGCTAATGGCTTCTTTGGAGGCCAGTTCACAAGCTTCCTTGAACTGTATGTCAGTCGCCAAAGCATAGGCTGACGATGTTGCACAATTAGCATATGGAGATGCAATATCAACGTCTGGGATCAGTACTGGGTGTGTATAGCATTGACCATCAATGATGCTTCCATGGAGGACAATCATGCTGCTGGCAGTGTTCTGTTTGTGATGACAAATAATTGTGAGGTTGCCGTTTTGTGGAGCAGTTGAGTCATGGTTGTCAATGAATGATTTATGGATTGACTGCCCACTGAACTGACGGCGCATGCGAGATGTCATTCCACAGAGATCATTCTCACTCAGTAATGTTGTTGACAGGGAGGGAGAATAATAGAAGAAGACTTTGAGATACCCTATGTGATTGGGTGCTGGGATGTGCAAATATCCCGAGCCTTCAGGGATGCAGGTAGCTGCTTTTCCTCCTATTGCTGCTGTAAGCCTGACAGGACATTTCCTCATCCTGTTGTAAGGTTTGTAACCGTGCAGGATGTGTTTGAGATTGGTGCAGGAAACTTTTGCACCGGTGTCAATCTGAGCTCTGACACCATGTTGGAGGTAGGCTGTAGCTGCAATCGGATCTGGTGGGACTAGGGATTGCACAGTATTGGTATCAACTGATGTAGGGTTGTCCCTATCAAAGTTGGGATCCTTCCAATGTAGGGGTCGTAGCCTCAAGTGATTCCATATCACAGTAGACATCAATTGGGATTGATGACTGGAGGCTGTCCTTAGGAAGGAGATTGACGGCACCAATTTTGACAGATTCGTAGGAGCTGACACTGCTGGAGTCCAAGGAAGGGCATAAGCTGTTCACTTGGGGCGCTGTGACGTTGTCAAATCCTTGAGGATCATCTTGAGGTGATGTCATAGAATGGCTGCAAGAAAGACTTTCTATTCTTGGCCATCGCAAAAATTTTGTTCTTCTACTGCATCATCAGGTGAAACCTCATCGTGATCTTCATTGCCAATGTTGATCTGAGAGATTTGTTGGGTGGAATCTAAGAGTTGTTGGGTCTGTTTATTGGATTTGTTCAGAAAAACAGCTGCAGCAATCCTATGTTTCTTCAGGGACTCAACATCCTGTAATGCAGGACAATTATCAAAATTATGACCGGACATGTGGCAAACAATGCATTTTCTGGATGTGTCAAAGAGACTAGGTTGCTTATTGAATTTAGTGATAGCATTGCAATATGCTTGGTGGAGGAAGGGGTCGTCAGATTCTTCATCCATCTCCGGGTAACCAAGTGATTCAATCAGGCTGATTGAGTGAGAAGTCAAAGTAGAGGGTGTTCTAACAGTACTGTTGCTAGCGCGCTTTGGAAACCTGTCATTGCGGCGGGGACCTGGTCTATTGCCTGAGACAGGCAATTGCTTGGACTGGATCGGTTTGGAGGTGTTCCTCTTGTACTTTTGTTCAGCCTTGATCTCTTGCTCATATGTTTGCAGGGTTTGTAGAAGCCTACCTGCTTTGTACTTGTCCTTTTTGAATTGATCATCTGAGTCGCGTTCATCTTCAGTTTTCTCAAATAGTTCGTGACTGAGAGTGGTCCCTGCAATCAAATTACTGACTTCTTCTGTTGAACTCAAGGTGCTAGGTTGGTTTTGGAGGAAAACTCTGAGTCGCAAGTAATCCTTGTATCTGAAGTATTCTTCTTCAAGGGATTCATTTGTATCTTGGTTGGGAGGATTCCTGACCATTCTTGCTGCATTGGATTCTCTCTTTGAGTTGGGATGTGTCTGAGCAATTACGGTGTACAGAGCTTCATAACCTTGTCCTCCTTCAAAGCTTTGAATTGTGGACTTCATTCTAACACATGAGTCAGGGATGATCTTATCGGTTCTGAGTGCGGTGTAGATGAGATTACCCCATTCGTGAATTGCCAATTCATATCTTGCAGGTAGGTCGTGTGGTAGTTCATCACCAATGGTAAATCCTCTAAGATGGTCAGCTTCGCGTCTGTAGAGATAGTAAGGGTGAATGTAAATATGATGCTGCTGTGCATGTGCAGTGATCTCTCTGTACCACTTTCTGACCTGAGGGTGGCTGTCATCCTTAAGCTGTGGAAACCCCGAGAGGAAAAGTTTGTCTCTAGCTGCTTCCTTGGACTTGTCAGAAGCTCTGGTTAGATCAAAACAGTCACCACTTCTGGTGATCAGGCGCTGGTCATTTCTCCCACTGCCTAGGTTGTGTAGGTAGTAGTTTTGCCTGACAATGGTTTCATTTCCCGATGAGTCGGTGTAGGTGATTGGGAAGTCTTTCATGTCATCTCTGGTGAGGAATTCATCTTTCCTGTAGTAACGGTCCTTCACTGGTGGTGGTAAGGTTGCCGGATTCCATGGGAGGTCAAGTGTCGCTTGATGGTTGGCACCAGCATTGGTGTTGTTGTTGTTGTTATTGTTATTGGTGGTGCTGTTGTCGACCAGTTGCTGGAGTAGAGTGGTCAATTGCTGCATGTCCGTGCCTGTTGTCGGCGTTGTCGAAACGACGATGTCGGTGTTTTCGAACGATCGTGGAAACGTAAATATCGTTCGATTCGTCGGTGTTATCGAAACGGTGATGTAAACGTCGTCTTCGAATTAACGAATGAGCGTCGGTGGAACTGGTTGCAGCGGTTAATCGTAATTGTAATCGATCGATCGTCGTCCTTAGATGTGTATTACAGAAGGAGATTCTTGGTAGAATGTTCTGTAGATACGCCCCTTGATACGTACGCTTCTTGGTCGTGTATTACAGAAGAAGATTCTTGGTAGAAGGATCTGTATACACCCCTTGATACGCGAGTAAGGAGGAGAAAGAAAGAAAGAAAAGAAGAGATGCAGGGGGGGAGGTCTATTGATACAGCCCATCGCCGAGTCCCGTACCAAGTATACTCTGGCTGTAACCGACAGTGGAGGTGCTGTACGGGGCGGAGATAGGTAGCTTAAGGTATCCACTTGTTAGTGGAAGGTATAAGGGCTCTATAACCTGTTGTTACTCTAAAAATCGACCGAAAGGATAGGAAAATTAAAATTTAAAGAGAAGTGAGCTCATGGAGACGCTCTTATATTTACTGCATTTTTACATGTCGGGGCTCTCTGTATTTTACATGGTAGAGTTCTTCCTCGGTTATTTGTTTCTGCCTTTTTTATTGTCGTACCGATTCTTCTGTTGCTGTTGCTGTATTAGCGTCGTATCGGTCTTACTGTATCGGTCATTTGGTGGTATCGGTCATTCATGTTGTTAAGTAATCTGTTCGATTGGGCGTATGCTTGTTCGTGGTATATATGCTAGATATGAGGCCCATCTGGAATCGGTATTGATTTTCTTGATTGCAATAAGTAATTTCCTCACGGGATATCAAGTATATTCTTTTGAATGTACTTATGGATTCCAAGTGTTCACTTATTGGTCAGGTCTTTGGATATGTCTTGTTTCTAACAGATTACTGTCTTTTGTTTGTAGTCCTAAGTGATATCGTTTTTACCACATAGGGATTTTCATGTAGTGGAGGTGCGTTTGATTCTAAGACTCGATCATCGAAATAATCGCACCTCGGTCGTCGTTTCGTTTTGTCGGCTTTTCCGATTGAACTTGATGCCGACAAAGTCCGTATTTTTCGCCGACAACACGTTATTTCGACAACAACAATCGTCGACAAGTACGATCGAACGGGTGTATCTACAGAACATCCTACCAAGAGTTAAATCGAAATCGCTCCGGACAACTCTTCCCCGCCAAATTGTTTCTTCGGAACATTCCTTCGATCTTTCTGCACTTCCGAGGCTCGTTCCGACGATCACTCGATACTTAACTGCAAATCCCGTTCTCCCTCCAGCCACATCATGCCAGAACCCACCATCAGCTGGAATGAAGTCCGTGGCATACATTTCTCATTTGGCCACCATTTCGGATGCGGCAATAAACAATGGCAACTCAATGCCGCTTTTGCGCAGACGTTGCCAAATATTGCCAGCCTGTTCATTGTTGACGAGGATGGTGTAGAGACTCTCCGACCAGATCCAATCCCTGTTCTCAAATCCCTCATTGTCGCAGCCATCGTGGATGAACTCCCTGCGTCTGAAGTATTTCAAGCCCACAAACAACGTATTGCCTTGTTAATCTCCAATTCCGCCATCTTTTGCCATGTGAAAGACCACGCGAGATCCCGAGTTCGAGACAAACGTGGACTAGATAAGGCAGCGAGACGCGCAAATAATGGAGACCCAATCGTCAGATTGGTCCTGACCATCTTCAGTTGGGAATTCCACAAAGATTGGTACCCATATGAATTTCACAAAGTCTACGACCCTGGGTATGGTGTCCCATTAGATGAAGCAATGTTGCAACGCAAAACTCCCTTCCACACGCAAACAAACAACAAGCTACAATTCAATAATAAACTCATTGAACAATTCAAACGAGAACCGAATGGTGAAATGGTCCAGCAAGCCCTACCTCCCAAGAGAAAGCGCCCTAAGACTCGTACTCGTCATGCGGCTGCCATCTCAACTTTCCCTATCAAACCCGTCGACTCTGAGGTCAAACCGACTATCCAAGTTGCTGTGGCATCTACTTCTGAGTCCCCCAACAGTACCATTGTTCCCGACTCTGTTCTGATCCCTCGTGCTGGCGCTTCCACGGTCACAGCCAACGTGGGTCCCCTTCGACCAGCCGTTGGTCCCATTCCCAATACTCACTCCGTCAAAGCTCCCCGTTACATCTGGACATGGACTTATTCTCCCAACAGTGAATCGGTCTCCTTCCGCCGCATTCGCTCTGACTCCTTCCTATGTGCCACCTCTTCAAGTCCTCCTGTTCAACGTCAGAACAAGCCTTCCACTGTGATCACACCATCTGTATCGCCTTCTGCATTGACTAGATTTGGTCATCGTTCTGTTCTACCTTCTGTACCAACTAGCTTTGGATGAACATTCAACCCTCAGAATGAAATTGCAACATTCTGGCGCGTGCCAAAGTCTGTTCCCTCACCTCAGCCTTCGTCGTGCATCACACGACAACCACCTGAGACACTCACCGAGGACACTGATCTTCCAAACGCCGCTCTTGCATGCACCCGATCATTGCAATCTCCATGCCATAATCCAATTTCATCCAGACCGAATCATCTGCTTGTCCTTCGACTCTCCAAACGCCATCAGGATGCCCTCAAGGTCAATCTGTATCATCTATATGCCAACATCTTGTCGATGAATTGGTTTTACAACACTTTTGACTGAACATCGCCACCAACTGCAACTTCCCCATCCACAGGCAGTTGCTTTTCTCCACCAAATTACCTCCCTCGTCGCCATGTCGACATTCCGACGATCTTGCAGGGGCATTTTCTTCTGTACAAGACAGCCACCATGACTATTTGCCATTTCACGTTGGTCTCCACGAATTGATTGCCTACAAACCGCTTTTTATGATTCATTCCAAGCCTGGTGTCTACAAGTTGATAGCCTACAATTCAACTATGCTGGTTGGTTGTATCTACAGAATCAATTATCAATCCCCTACGCATCGATTATGTATCAGTGTATTGGTTCCATCTACTGTTCCACAGTCGCATCTATGTTTCGTCTACGACCAAGATCCATCATCTGCTATGTATCAACAGAAAATTTCCGATGGCGTGCTCTATGCAAAATCGATGCAATTAAATCTCTTGATCAAGCTTTGGGTTACGATTCATGGTTTGATCAATCGATCTCTACAATTCGCCCTTCATCTTTGATCTGATACTGAATCGATCTTTACGATTGATCCAAATTCTACATTTGATACAAATATACAATTGGTCCAAGTCTTCTGATCAACAATTGATTCCAATGCTTCATCTACGATTCGATTCTCTGATCCAAGCATCCTACGATTTGATCACATTCTACGGATTGATCCATGTCACGTTGTATAGGTTCAACCTACGATTCAAGATCTACAATCCGATGTGTATCCACATTGTATTTGGTCAATCGCATCCTTCGATTCGATTCTCCGATTCAAGCTTCGGTCATGATTGAATTTGAACAATGATTTGATCAATCGATTTCTATGTCTTCAATTGTATTTGATTATGATTGTATATTGATCCATCGCATTCTCTGATTCAATTTCTACGATGATTCCAAGATAGGTATCTACAATTTGATCTGTGATCATCTACCTCAATTCAAGATCAAGCAAAACCAAGCTGCAAGCTATCAAGCTTCAATTACAATTGTATTTGCACAATCGCATCCTCCAATACAATTATACAATTCGGTCTACAATCACCACGCTTCAACTACGAGTGTATTTGATCAATCGTATCCTTCGATTCCATTCGTTTCTACAACACGTCTATTTGAGATTCTACGATAAGCCAATCTCATCGTTACCACCATGACTCCCATCTGTTGCGATCCAAGATCAATCCACCTCTTCTCTTTGATGTGAGTCCATAATTGAATCTAGGACTATCTACGATCGAGCCTCCATAATTGAATCTAGGACTATCTACGATCGAGCCTCTATGAATCGATTCGGATTCTCCAATCTACGTTGTTATTTGATCCCCACTGATCGAGTTTCTATGAGTCGATTCAGATTCCCCAATCTCCGTTCCAGAATACGCTTCTACACATCCATTTTATCTCCATTGACTTGACTGACAAGACAATCGGATTTCTTTAGCATGGCGCCCTCTTGACGCCTTCGATGCTCGATCAATTTCTACGCTTCGATCTCTGCTCCACCGGTTTCTTAATCCGATTCTACAATTCCACTGTATGATTAAGTCCAGCTTTCGCATCCTTCCTTTGTTTTCTACAACCATGGAATTCGTTAGAACCATGAGATTTGCCCTACGGTTTTGGATCATTCACAACCATAGAATTTGTTTGAACCACAGCATTCCATTCCATAAGTGTGGAATCGAGAAGTCTCCCACTCCAAACAAATCAACGAACAGGCAGGACACGCAACATGTCACTCCTTCACCAAGTGCTGCATCATGGAGTGTGTTGCCGGGTAGCAAATACCTAAATGAGCGTTCGGGTATCCATACAACGCCGGTATGATTCCAAGCTTATTTAACGTGCGAGCTCGATGCGATCTCATACACAAGGTATCTCCTGGTCGGCCATCCTTGACTTGATATTCTCCTTGCATTCCTTCCGACCAATCCTTGGCATCCACGACTCCCTTTGTTTCCACAACCATGACACTCAGTCGAACCATGGACTTCGCTATATTTTTTTTTCTCTCATTCACAGCCATGGCATTCTACTGCACCATGGAATTCCATTCCATACGTGTTAAATCGAGGGGTGTGCATCTGAATCAAGGGGTGTGCACTGAATCACCACATGCCGCTTACTTTGTACACATCTGCATTACAGAGTCTTCCTCATAAGCCTCGACAAATTTACTTACCATCGCGCGCACGCAATAAAGCTCATACTGAAACCAATTCCATGAACCGACAAATAATTCAACACTTGCTCCCTCCGTGTTGAATCAAGGGGTGTGTCACCGGTCCATGTAACCCCACCACAAGCAGATTCCAGACATTTAATTTACGTGCCGTTGGTCCGCCTTCCTCTTCTCCAAGGACACGTCTCTTTGTATTTCTACGGCATCCAATAAAGACACGATCCAGTCTCTATGCGTCAATTCTTATTGCCCTAATCTCATCCTCCAAGATATGACTCGCCATCCCTTTGAATATGAAATCGATTCTCCCCATCCTCTATCCACTAGAATCCTTCTCTTTATCATCTACGCTTTGAATGTGCTCTTCCATTCACAACGTACTACGATTCCATCCTACGGCTCGGAGCAGCAATCAATCCTCGACGTTTCCATACTTCTCTTGCCATCATTGATCTCCCCTCCGTTAGATCATCAATCAATCCTTCCTCTCCAGTTCCATCAATCCGTCTCATCGCTAATCAGCTCGTTTGATTCTATTCAACGATTGAATTGAACCTGAATTGAACCTAAACCTACATTCGCTTTTCACTATGGTCGATCCCTTCGACTTAGTCGGTACTGAAGACAATCAACTTCTTGGACATCATCACCTTCCAAGATATGACTCCCATCTGTCGTGATTCTCCCATTTTTCCATTCGATTTATACTTCGATTACAATGCTATGAATCTACAAATCGACATTCGTTTTGTCTACACGGTACAATTGTGAACGACAAGCTAATCCCTCCTCTCGGACGACTCTTGGCTTCGACTTGCTTCCTAATATCAGCACCAATATTTTCTCCCTTCTACGGTACAATTGTGAACGACAATTCAATCCCTCCTCTCGGACAACCCTTGGTCATCCCCTCCGTGATATCAAGCATTGTTTAATCAACGCTCTCCCTCAATCTACTATCAAGCGACTTCCACGATTTGTCATATAATCCATCGTCATCTTCTACGACTTGAGACCTCAGTCTACCACTCAATCGTAACTCAAGGATACCAAACACGCATATGATCATACGCTTCACTCAAGCATTGTTCAATCTCCTCAACATCGGACAATCATTTCCCCAATCAATCAATTATCTATGACTGACTCTATCCTACGTTTGGCATTAACATCGACTCTATCCTACAATCCTTTGTTGATTCTAATCCTCCAATCACCTCAAGGATCCGAGCCTTCTGTTCTCTCTCGCCCAACTTAAGGATACATTGATCTCTGTATTCTACGATTTGATTCTACGATCATAATCAATTCCTACAATCTAGCAATCGAATTTGACGATCAATCTTCATCACTTTGACTACGAACGTGATGCTCAAATGAATATCTATGTCTCGATACTACTCCGTTTACAAACACCGCTCTGATCTCGATCTTCTATCCCATCGACCCTACGATTGACCCCCCATACACATCACTCCAGCATCATTCTGCTTTTCCCTCAGTCTCCTTGCATTCCTTCGATGCAACTTCCACCAACTGTGGAAATGATATTCGATTCAACCATCT
Source organism: Pseudo-nitzschia multiseries (assembly GCA_037355745.1). Taxonomy (NCBI): domain Eukaryota; phylum Bacillariophyta; class Bacillariophyceae; order Bacillariales; family Bacillariaceae; genus Pseudo-nitzschia; species Pseudo-nitzschia multiseries. Next base: position 5,022,342 of record CM074789.1, read on the forward strand.
TCCTCTGTCTCGATCCATCTATCCTACTATGTTGGATCCATCCTCCTTTCAAGGCTACATCAACTTGATCCAGGCTGACGCAATCGATTCTGATTCTCAACAAATCCTTCTCTTTGGTTTCTACCCCACGGCTTGGAGCAACCCTTATCAACGTCCTTTTTCTTCCTAAAGATCAACACTGACTTTTGATTCCGGAATCAATAGATCTCCCTTCCCAGTCTCTTGCTCGAACTCCATACTTGCCCCCAGATGATTCTTTGTTATCCCATCCGTGATATCAAACCTACATTCGATTTTCAGATATGAGCATTGATCCCTTCTTCTCGTTAATCTCCCCTCCGTTGAGATCCTCAATGATCAACAACTCCAGTTCAAACATACAATCTATTTCTAATCTGATCATTGATCTCCTATCCATCAGCGTTCAATCCTGATTCCCCAATCTCTGTTGACATTCGATCTACTACCAATCCTTTGTCGATTCTGTAAATAAAGTGTGTCGTAACGAACAACAAATGCAATCAGTCTTATGACCGATTGATTTAGTGAGTAGAACAATCAATGTTACAGTTCATTCGACCTTGTCGATGACGATCAACAGGTTAATTAATCGTCGTCAAATTACTCGTCGTATCGTGTAATTTCAAGCATACAAAACACATGTAATTCTTAAGACACAAAACACACGCAAACCATCTTCGATCGGTCTTTTGCCGTATAATTCACCGTGATATTCTCATTGGAATATCACAGTATTTGTACCTTATTATGTAGAATTAGTACTAAGTTGTACATAGATTTTAGGGCATGATAGTGTTTTAAAGTTGTTAATTCTTCGAAGAGTGAGCTGATGGGGAGAATTTCGCTAAGAGGCAATCCACATGGATAATCACCGACGATTATTCACTCAGGTTAAATAACCTTACGAATGAGGTTATTTGCCTTCGTGACTCTTTGTACGTACAAATATGCGTTTACACGGTTTATTCTTTTCAGTCCCCTTCAGTCATAAATCCTCCAACCGTTAAGCGGCTGGATTCTATGACTTAATATGTTCATCGTGAGTCATTCGTGTGTTGAATACCAAACTGTATCCAGTCTACCATCAGAGGCCCTATCAAAAGAAAATGGGGAGGCATTTTGCCATTCATTCTGGCTTGCATCATGGCATTTTGCCCTGATCCTTGCCGGTTTGATATATTGTATTCATGGATCAAATTATCCATCTTTCGAAATGCTGATCGAACTTAAATCAACTTGTTGCTTTGGTCGAACGATCGATCGAACATTCCATCGAACGATTGATTTTTTTTATTTTTTTCTTACCACATGCAACGAAAACAATGTTCTCTGAAAACAGCGCCACTCAATTAGCTTTGTAAACAAATAAGCAATATTTGTTGAACCTGGTTCCTTTGCAACTCTGATAATTCCTGCTGCAATAGATTCGCGTGCTTTGTGTTATGCAATGCTGTTGTGCTTCTTCTTACATGGGCTTTCAGGTCGTGTAACATTTGTGACAACAGAATCATTAACACAATACACATTAGTGCTTCCATCAATTGGAACACCCATCATTCTCAACTTGTACCTTAGACCTTCAACCAATTCGATTGCAATTTTCAAAGCAATGATTTCAGATCCAAAAGTTGATGTCTCGACTGTTGTTTGTCTTTTGGAAAACCAAATGATCGGTGCATTATTAATGAAGATAATAACGCCGGTATGAGACCTTCTTGTTGCCTTACATCCAGCATGGTCAGCATCAACAAAACAACTCATCGTCACATGTTTTCCCAAAGCTTCAGGCATATCTGCTGGTATGACTTCAGCAGCACCAGGATAAAATTCAGACCAGTCACATTTTTGAAATTTACTCTCATCAACGCTTGGTACAGTATCATCAAAAACCAATTTCGACCTGTTGTACTTTTTCAGATATGCAAATATATGGAACAACTGATTCAAATGCCCAATCCTTGCTTGTGCCAGATACCTTGACATCAGCGAGACTGGCATTACAATGTCCAGCCTTCCTAATTCACAAATCCACCTGAGAACTCCAATTAAACCTTGGTAGTAATTTTGCAATTCAGGGTTCAATTCTTCTGATATATCAATTTCCGGTCAGTAATCATGTGACAGTGGACTGGATGCTGATTTTGGTAGATACTTGTAGCCATATTTTTCAGTTCCTAACTCTTGTTCGACTGCTGCAACAGCTTTCGCCGTATACTTAGTGCTTGATAATGACCATCTTGGCTTTGAATCACCTTCAAAGTAGAATTTCCCAATATCTGCTCCCAGATACAGGGTTGGCTCTTCAATAGTATCATCCTTCATTTTGAACTTGCGCTCAATGTTTTCAAGCTGGAACTTTGGATCTTCACCAGAACATAAGATGTCGTCTACATAGGCAATGAGCATTGCCCAGTACCTGGATCCATCTTTCCTGGTTTCAATTCGTAAGTGTACATCCGGATCTGCTTTGCAAGGGGAATATCCAAGATCTCTCAAATGCTGTGTGAGATATGACCTGAAAGATGCACCTGCCACCGGCAGTCCATACAATGCGCGAACTATCTTGCAAGGCCTTCCTGCAAGATGTGGTGGAAAACCATCTTCAGCTCTCGCTTTTAGAAAGTATTTCTCTTTAATCGGGGCTGTCAAATATGCATTTTGAATATCTGCTGAGAGAACCTTCAAATCATTCAGCGCTGCCAGCAGGAAGAATATTCTTACTGAGTCTCGACTGGGGACAGATGAATAAGTATTTGCCACTGCAGGAACTTTATGACCATCCCCTACCAATCTAGCCTTCCTTGTTAGGGATCCAAGCTTGATGTCAAAAATCATGTGGGTTGTTATTTGCTTATGGCCAACTGGGATAACATCATCATCAGAAAATTTGAAAGCTGCCATGTTATTTGTCATTTCCTTATGAATTGCTCGTTCCCAGTGGTCAGTCCCCGTTTTCTTATCAATAGCCAGCGCTTGTTTGATTAAATGTGGCAATTCAACTCCATATTTGTGAGTCTTCAACCAATACTTTGCTGTTTTGGCTGCTTTAAGGATCCGATCCTTTCTTCTCAAAATTTTGTGCACCCACCATCGGAATGCTGGTGACTTTTCAAGATTATTGTTGACAGCATATTCAGCTAATTGCACTGGAAATGATTCTTTCACATCACTTAACTTACACCACGATTCAGTGCCATCTTTCCAACTGGCAAGAATCCTCCAACCCCTAGTTGTCGGCTTATGGGTTTTTCTGCCATTTTTTGCTATGGTCGTGGCTTCATCATCAGTTAGTGCAGTGTTGTCTTTTTCATGGTCAATGAGCTTATCCAGTAGAGTGAACATCCATCCGTCATCATCAACAGAACTATACAAACTGTTTGCAACAATATTTGCCGTGTATTCCTCCATGGTACCATCAGGTAGTTGCAATTTATACAGCCTCGTGTCTAGTATGGGATTCTCATTTCTGAGTCCTATCGGTCTGTTTTGCAAGTCGCGAACCCTATCCTTGACAACGCACCTGAGTCTTTCATCACCTCTTTCAATGATTACCTCATTCCCCAGATATTCATCTGGTTCATCAATATCTTCTACTGACGCTTCTGGTTCAGCCATTTCAAGTTTCAAATCAGGTGGTTCTACTGGTTGATTCTCAAATAGCTCCATTGAGGCTCCGGGTAGTTTTCCTGGAAGAAGGACGCGCTATCCTTCACTTCATCGCCAATCTTGGATTCAATTGATTTGTCGATTGCTTCCATTCGTCTGAGGATATCTCTATCCCACCATTCAAATTCTTTGACAGGTCGTATTGAATTTGTAGATATTGGTATTGCTGATTCAGTCAGGAGCCAAAAACAATCACCTCCACCTACCTTATTTCCACAGGTACCCAACCATCGTGCCAACCTTTCAACACCTCGGGTGGAAGAATCACCTTTTTCATAATAAAACACAAAGTCATACCATTCTGATGAAGTGTCTAGTATAATATCCGGTCTATAGCCATGGACCAATTCGAATGGGGTTCTCCCCATTGAAGAAGGACCCAACCATCTTCCCAGCCTTTCAATGCCTCGAGTAGAAGAATCACCTTTATCATAGTAAAACACAAAATCATACCATTCTGATGAAGTATATAGTGTAATATCTGGCCTATAGCCATGGACCAATTCAAATGGAGTTCGCCCCATTGAAGACGGGTTGCTCGAGGCTGTTCTCTGCCTGATATTAGCACATAGCTCACCACAAAATGACCATAATCTCCTCGGTGACTTCTTCTTTGCAGACTTGGTTGTGATTGCACCCCCGAGATGACCAATTGCTTGTTCTGCTCGATTTTGAAATGGGCAATGTGGTTGGATGAATGTCTGATGAATATGGTTGCGCTTTACAATTGAATTCCAGTGGGTCTTGTAGGTTCGTGGAGATCCTTGTTCGGGAGCACCATCAGAAATCAAATGCTCTGGAATTCCAATTTCATGAATGAATGTCTTCAGTCCTTGATGGGCTTGTGATTTGTCCTGTATTGGTATAAATACTTCAAACCCATTTCCATTTGTGAAGATCTGTGCACATTTTTCCTGTCTCATAATACTGGTCGTTCTAGCATGCCACGTATCAGTGTACCAGGTTCCTTGTGCAACTCTCTTGTTCCTGAAGCGCTGTGTAGGCAGCCTCTTCATCAATGGTAATTGCAAATTCCTGAGTGCCTTCTGCGTCGTGACTTTCAATGTCTGCTCAGCTTTCTTGAAACTAATATTCCAAGTTTTGGCTAGGCGTTCACAGTCAATTTTGTTTGGACCTTCAATTGTTATCACTGATGGCCCCCATTGATTTCTTCTATCAAGAGACCTTCTCTCAAGTGTATTGTCAATTTCTTGCAAGCTAGGGGCCTGTTTTGATTCTTCTTCAGGAGCTTCCATAAAGTCAAATTCTGTATCATCAAACAAAAATTGGTCTACCCTTCGCGCGCTTGAAATGTTCCTTACTGAAGAAATTCGGTGAGCAATATTTCCGTCTGTTGCAATCTGGCATTCCGTTAGCATTCTTCTTGTGGATACCTGATGGACTCTCATCAGTTTGCATTGCTGCATGACACTCGGATGCCTTTTGTCTAAGCTGGTCTTGGGGAGCATACCTGTAACATTACTAGCAGGTTCTGTTACAACCGAACTTGTATCCATGGCTTGATCCTCTTCGGTCGACATGGCTTGAAGGCTAAACTGGTCCCCTGAAATTGGATCTCCATTGTCAATGGCTAGCTCGGCCATCCTGAACTTCAGTGAATGTGGATTCCAAGGGGTATCATTTGTTGCAATCAAATGTTGACATTCATCAAGCTCCATTCTTGTTGGCTTTCTTGTGAGAAAATATGAGATCACATTTCTCATACTCAGTTTGATAAAAACTTTCTTCGGATCAGCATCTTCCATTGGCGTTTGAATTGTAATTCCATGCTTGGATCTTGGATCAAATTGACGCGGTGTCTCTTCAACAGAATTGAAGTTGCAGTCCCTCACTTGATTTGGGCATATCAAGCTGTTCTTCAATTTGTCCCCAAAATACAGTGCTTGATGGAACACTACGATATATACTTGGCCTGATGTTGGATTTGTCCATGCCGTAGCACAGCTTCCAATCAGGTTTTTCTTGATGGGCTTGTATTCTTCAGAAAAAGGTGCAACATCAACATGTGTTGTGATCTAATCAGGATTCAGCAATACCATATTGCTTCCTGCCGCAGTAGTGTCTGCATGTGAGTCTAGCTCACAGTATCCTTCTTCGTTTTCTCCATCATCAAAATCTACAGGAACATTCATCTTGTATAATGACCGGCTCACCATTGTTAACAATTTGTGTTCTAGTGATAGTGTCCGGTTATTATGTCATTTCTTAGATTTTGAGCCAAAACTGTCACCCGCGCCTTCATTCTCAGTTTCTTTCTTTTTAGTCTCAGCAGCCTTGAGATTTCTCTTCTTCTTTGCCTGTCTCATCTGGTAAAGCTCCTGTCGCTGTTCTTTTGACCTTGTTTTATAGACGCTTGTTGGGTAGGGCTTGCACTCAACTTTTCCTGTAAACGATCCAGTTGTCTTTTGCTTTTTATTGCTTGATGTGCCCACAGAATACACATTTCTGGAACCCCTTTTATGCTTCCCATTTGCAAGCTTCTTCAATCCAAGGCGATTGGTGAAAAGGATAAGACATTCATTGAAATTGTATCGGTAGTCTTTACTCTCATCAATTGCATCGGCCTTGGCAGCGTCAAGTCTCTCATCACTGATTGAATTGATGAAATCCCAAACAAATCTTCTTTCATTGTGGTTCTTTTCAAATCTCAGAATTGTTCCATGAAAAGCAGTCCAGTTTCGCTTGTGCTTGTTCCAGTCATAATTCTTAGCATCGCCAGTGTAATGTGAATCTTTCATTTCCTGATATGTCTTGTTCAGAACCATAGTGATATTGGTATCAGTGTAAGCATGTTGCATCAGTGAGATGAAAGCATTTCTGGCATTACCAGAGTTCAGTGCAGTGTTTTGGAAATGTGCAACATATTCCCAACCAGGACCTTTCCTTGTTGCATCACACAACAGTCTCCAGACGACGTTGTTATCTTCATCATACTGGTGACCTGACAAGACGCCACACCTTTCATTGTAGGCACTCCAAGTTGGGTAGGTATCTGTTGTACTTTGCCCGACTGTTCCAGCCCTGGCTTCGTCAGTAACTTCTTCCTTTTCTTGGGGTCTTATGACATACAAGATTGGGAATCCCTCAGAGTTGAATCTGTATCTCAAGTTTTGACGGAAGCCTTCCTCCCATTCCCTTAATTTTGTAAGATCCTTCAATTCAGGTGGGGTTGCTTTTTCCTGTGATTTCACACTCGCCTCCATCATCTTGATTCTGAATTGCTGTAATTCCAGGTTGTTTGGGTTTGCTTTCCAGTCGATGGCCCTTGGCTCAACTCCAATCAGTGGTTGATATCGAGCCCAACTTGCCCATGTGAGAAGCCTCGATGATAGCCTGTTACCATAGTGGATACTTTTTGGGTTAGGACATTCTGGACTGATAGATTTCAATCCATGCATGAACGATTTGATGCTTTCCTTGTTGAGGTCTGTAATTTCCTGAATGTTAGACATCCCTCCCCTCATAATCTCTTCAGCTGATTCATAGTTGATACCAAAATCCATCAAGCTGCTTCTGAAGGCAAGCTGTTCTGGATTCAGAAATCTTCCATTGTAGAATCACCTAATTTTTATTTTTGGTTGGGATGACCTCCTTCCGTACCGTTCAGCCCTTAGGTCGACGTCTAGTTGGTTCTCATCTTCATCGCTGCTATCACTATCACTCTGATTAACGTCATCTGGATTTCTGTGTTGCTTCACCGCATCCTGTATGGCTCTGATCCTTCTCTTTACCTCCTTGTCGATGACTCTTTTCCAAGTTGAGTTCATCTCTGGATCGGTCATAGCCTTTTCCATTACGCGCATGATTGTTTTCTCATTCAATCTGTCTTCATCCATACTTTCGTCATCACTCTTACCATCCATGGTGATTCCTGGTAGATCTTGGTCCACTTCCATCTTTGTTTCCTCCTCGCTACTGCTGGAGTCATATTCGTCATCATCCTTTGGCTTTGCTTTTGATCTTGTTTGTCTTCTTGCTGTAGCCATGTTGTAGACAAGATTTCAAATGATCGTTTCGAAATAATTTGGAGGATATTATTCGATGTAAGTTTGGATGGTCGTTTCGATGACGCAATCGATTATTTAATCGAAGGTGGTATATGGTGGGAGAGTGTAATCGAATCGAGGGATTAGATGTGAGATATGGATATCAATCGTTGGTGACTGTTGAATGTGATTTGCTTATCTGTTTTGTATTTATCCGGATCGAATTTTCGTTCCGGTTTGTATACTTTCTGACTATTCAGATCGAGTTTTCGTTCCGGTTAGTTTTGTGTGAGCTTTTGCTTTTACTGCAAATCAAGATTGTGAGCTTTCCTATCCTTTCTCGGGATTTTGCTCATTCTGTATTTCTGTGGTGAAAGATTGTTTCCTGAGAATTTAGTGTTCTCTTTTCCTTTTTGGATCTTTGCGATCTTTAGTTCTTCGAGATTTGGTGTTCTCGATTCTAGAGCAGATGTTCTTTCGCAATCTGTTCTTTCGCAGTCTGTTCTTCGCGGTTTGTTTCCCACCACATAATAGTTTAGGCTCAATCTTCTAGCTCGCGTCATTCTTGTTTTCAGTGAAAGATCAGTGTTCTCGGATATTGATTCCTTTCAACTGATGCCAACCTGGGCGATTCGTTCAGCTGAATCGTCCAGTTTCTTTTCCCTTGCTTGTTTTGCTGGATCTCGAAACCCGGTGGAGCCACCACCTTGGTTCGATTCTTTGGTCTCTTCTTTTAGGGAAACCGCCCTGGTGTTGGTCTGTTCCAGGGCTCCACAGGCAACTGCCTCTTTTACATCCTTGAGGGTTGATGCCGGTAGCTGATCAGGCTATTCCGGATTAGTCTTCGAGCTCAACTGTGTTTCCCGTTGAAACACCGTCCTCAGCATTGTAGGATGCTGGCCACAGCCCGTAGATGCTGTGGGTCTGATAAACTAAAGAAAGTGTGTCGTAACGAACAACAAATGCAATCAGTCTTATGACCGATTGATTTAGTGAGTAGAACAATCAATGTTACAGTTCATTCGACCTTGTCGATGACGATCAACAGGTTAATTAATCGTCGTCAAATTACTCGTCGTATCGTGTAATTTCAAGCATACAAAACACATGTAATTCTTAAGACACAAAACACACGCAAACCATCTTCGATCGGTCTTTTGCCGTATAATTCACCGTGATATTCTCATTGGAATATCACAGTATTTGTACCTTATTATGTAGAATTAGTACTAAGTTGTACATAGATTTTAGGGCATGATAGTGTTTTAAAGTTGTTAATTCTTCGAAGAGTGAGCTGATGGGGAGAATTTCGCTAAGAGGCAATCCACATGGATAATCACCGACAATTATTCACTCAGGTTAAATAACCTTACGAATAAGGTTATTTGCCTTCGTGACTCTTTGTACGTACGAATATGCGTTTACACGGTGTATTCTTTTCATCTGATTCTCCAACCAATCGGTTATCGATGTTTCCAACCTGATTCTCAGACCAATTCCGAGTAATCGACTCTGTCGATTTTGCAACTACCACATACTCAAGAACCTAGATCTCTATTCCTGGAGTCATCAACTCTGCTGATGATCTAACCAAACCATTGGGATGAATCTTGTACACCCGACATGCCAGATATATCATAGGACACTACACAGGTTATATCATTTAAAAGTACACACTTTGTCGATTGCCTTGATTGATCTCTTATTAAAATCGCGTCGATACGATTCCAGGTTAAATAACCAACTTCGACTCGATCCAAACAAAGTATACACCGACAGTAATCCAACATCAAGTGACTGTGTTGGATCAAGGGGTGTGTTGTCGGCAAAAAAATACGGACTTTGTTGGCATCAAATTCGATTGAAAAAGCCGACGAGAAAATTACAACGGAGGTGCGAAATACGAGATACGAATACCGCCGATCAAGGCTTAGAATCAAATGTACCTCCACTACTTGAAAATCCCTAAGTGGTAAAAACGATATCACTTAGGACTACTAACAAAAGGGGTTAATCGGTTAGAAACAAGACATATCCAAAGACCTGAACAGTAAGTAAACACTTGGAACCCATAAGTACATTCAAAAGAATATACTTGATATCCCGTGAGGAAATTACTTATTGCAATCAAGTAAATCAAGACCGATTCCGAATGGGCCTCCTCATCTATCTAAAATACCACGAACAAGCATATGCCCCATCGGATAAAACATTTAACCTTGTAAAGACCAATACTGTCAAATGACCGATACAGTAAGACCAACATGACGCTAATACAGCAACAGTATCGGTACAATGAAGATGACAGTAATAAATAACCGGGGAAGATCTTTACCATGTAAAATACAGAGAGCCCCGATACAGTGAAATACCCAGTAAAAATAAGAGTGTCTCTCTGAGCTCACATCTCTTTAAATTTCAATTATCCTATCCTTTCGGTCGATTTTTAGAGTAACAACAGCCTATGTAGACGATATCTTATGTTCTTGTGAAGATCCAAAGTTCTTCCAGCTAGAAAACATTGAACGAAAGTTCAAATTGAAGGATGATACTGTTGAAGAGCCAACTCTGTATCTGGGAGCTGATATTGGAAATTTTTACTTTGAAGGTGATTCAAAGCCAAGATGGTCACTATCAAGCACCAAAAGCTGTTGCAGCTGTCGAACAAGAGCTAGGAACTGAAAAATATGGCTACAAGTATCTACCAAAATCAGCGTCCAGTCCACTATCACATGATTACCGACCGGAAATTGATATATCAGAGGAATTGAATCCTGAATTGCAAAATTACTATCAAGGTTTGATTGGAGTCCTCAGATGGATTTGTGAACTCGGACGGCTTGACATTGTTATGCCGGTTTCCCTCATGTCAAGGTATTTGGCTCAAGCAAGAAAGGGACATCTGAACCAGTTATTTCACATATTTGCATATTTGAAAAAATATAATAGGTCGAAATTGGTTTTTGATGATTCAGCACCAAGCATTGATGAGAGTAAATTTCAAAAATGTGACTGGTCTGAATTTTATCCTGGCGCTGCCGAAGTCATACCAGCAGATATGCCTGAAGCTTTGGGAAAACATGTGACAATGAGTTGTTTTGTTGATGCCGACCACGCCGGATGCAAGGCAACAAGGAGATCTCATACTGGTGTTATTATCTTCATTAATAATGCACCGATCATTAGGTTTTCCAAAAGACAAACAACAGTTGAAACATCAACTTTTGGATCTGAAATCATTGCATTGAAAATTGCAATCGAATTGGTTGAAGGTCTAAGATACAAGTTGAGAATGATGGGTGTTCCAATCGATGGAAGCACCAATGTGTATTGTGTTAATGATTCTGTTGTCACAAATGTTACACGACCTGAAAGCCCATGCAAGAAGAAGCACAACAGCATTGCATACCACAAAGCGCACGAATCTATTGCAGCAGGAATTATCAGAGTTGCAAAGGAACCAGGTTCAACAAATATTGCTGATTTGTTTACAAAGCTAATTGAGTGGCGCTGTTTTCCGGGAACATTGTTCTCGGTGCATGTGGTAAGTAAAGTTTGACTGGAAGCATTCATGGAATGAAGGAAAATGGATGTTTTGATCCATTGATTACAATATATCAATCGGGCAAGAATCAGGGCAAAATGTCTTGATACAAGCCAGAATGAATGGCAAAATGCCTCCCCATTTTTGATAGGGCCTCTGATGGTAGACTGGATACAGTTTGGTATCCAACACACGACAATGACTCACGATGAAAATGTGTTAAGTCATAAGCATCCAGCCGCTTACGGTTGGAGATTTACGACTGAAGGGGACTGAGAAGAATTCACCGTGTAAATGTGCGTACGAACGTTATAGTCACGGGCGTATAATACGAAAGGTCATAAGGGCAAAATTACCTTATTCTTAAGGTTAAACCTGAATGAATGATCGTCAACGACTTTGCATGTGGATTGCCTCTTAGCGGGAGGTTTTCCCCATCAGCTCACTCTTTGAAGAATTAACAACTCTAAAACACTATCATGCCCTAAAATCTATGTACAACCTAGTACTAATTCTACACGATAAGGTACAATACTGTGATATTCCAATGAGAATATCACGGTGAATTATACGGTAATACGGTAACACGAAAGACCAAACAAAGATGGTTTGCGTGTGTTTTGTATCTTATTTACGTGTGTTTTGTATGCTAGAAATTACACGATGACGACGAGTAATTAACCTGCTGATCGGCAAAGACGATCGAACTGTAACAATGATTGTTCTACTCACTAAACCAATGCCCTAAGACCGATTGCGTTTGTTTGTTACGACACATTTTCTTTATAAGGATGGGATGGTTGAGCCCACCTGTAAATTGCTCAACCAGTGGCGGTCCAAAGGTCACAATTTGAAATATATAAGGTGTGATAAAGCTGGCGAAAATACGGATCTCAATTCTCGGCTTGCATCTGCTGACTGGAAATTATCATGTCATTTTGAGTATACCTCAGTGGATACTTCACAGCAAACAGTATGGCCAAAACAGCAATCTGTCAGTCGGTTTGTCGAGCAATGGCCCTCTGCTTGCAAGCAAATGTGCCCTGGAACTACCGATTCCAATTCTTTCCTTTAGCAATCAGATGTGAGACCCATTTGGATTGGTTGGTAGCGGTTACGATTGACGGTAAAACTATGCCCAAGATCAAGCATTTTTCTGGCAAGGTCCTGGCTTTTCATGCTCATCTTTGTACATTTGGAGAATGTGGGGTTGTTTGCGTAAAGCGCCCCACAAGTCCCAAACTTAATTACAGAGGCAATATTGCTTTTTTTGCTGGTTATTGCACTGACCAACCAGGGGACTGCTATGTTATGTATGATCCATTGAGAAAACACTTTTTCAGCTACTCGGGATGTTTACTGGTTGAAGCGAATGTATTTCTCAAGAAATGCCCCTGTTGGTGAAGCTATCAATTTCCACGCTGATTTTCTTGAAGATGACCACCTGGATTTCCCCGTCAACGATCCCAGCGCAACCGACGCTCCTCCCTCGATTCTGCGCACCAAGACCACCCGCAAGACTTGGGTCCAGTTTCAGGATGCAAGTGGGGGAGCCACAGTACCAATTCCCTTACAACCTGAACCTGCAAACGCGGATGCAGACGCGGATGCCGAGGACAATGATATAGAGGAAACCAAGATCGAATATGATAGCAACGATTATCTCGAAGAAACCAAGGTCGCAGACGGCAGCAACGACGCTACGGATGAAGACGAAGACGATCGACACGTTGTAGCCACCACACGATATGGACGTGTAGCTAGGAACTCTCATCGCAATCCTGACATACGATATGGAGACATGGCCAACTATGCAGCACATTTCACCGATGCTGAGATCCAGTTTCACAAGACAATGGCTGAGTTGCAAGAATTCAATCTTTTATCAGTTGCTATTCCCTCTCAAGAATGCGCTACCAGTGAACTCAGTTTGGTTGGTGCAGCCGGGGATGCTTTTGAGAATACCAACGAGCTAAAGACTATGAATTACAAGGAAGCTATGGCCAGTCCTATGAGAGACAAGTTTATCGATGGTATTGACGATGAACATAAGAAGATGGTCAAATATGGTGTCTTTGAAGAGCTTGACAAAGCTAACGTTCCTCCTGGCACCAAAATCATGGACACAGCCTGGGCCAACAAGATGAAACCAGATGGCACAGTACAATGCAGGAATGCAGTGCGAGGTTTCAGTCAGCTTGATGGTGAGCATTATGACGGACAAGACAAATCTTCTCCGGTTGTCAGTGACATTTCTATTCAAATTGCTATGATATTGATGGTCATAGCAAATTTCATGGCTTTTATTGTGGATGTTGAAGGAGCTTTCCTAAACGGCAAATTTCAGAATGGAGAGAAAATATCCACCAAAATTCCTGAGAGCTATCAGAAATTCTATCCCTCTTACGTGCTTCTACAATTGCAGAAAACACTCTATGGTACAATTCAATCAGCAATTCAGTTCTGGAGAGAAGCTTGACAAGCAATGCATACCATGCAGATGGAGAGGTGCAAGGCCAATCCATGTTTATTTTTCAAGTGGATCAACGGCAAGCTATTTTTGATGTTGCTATGGGTGGATGATTTTTGCATCATGGGAGAAGAGAAAGAAGTCCTAAAACACAAGGAAGAGTTCAAGTCACTATTTGAATGCAAGGATGTTGGAGAGATGGATGAGTATGTTGGATGTCACATCGAGCGGGACAAGAAGAACAGAACACTACAAATGACCCAACCAGTCAAAATCAAGAGGTTTGTAGATGAGTTCAAGCTTGATGAATGCAGGGGCAATCGGGTCACTCCAGCAGAGCCAGGATCAGTGTTGAAGACAGAAGGTGAAGGGCCAACCGACAGTGTTCTCACCAAGGATGCTCAGACTACATTCAGATCAGGAACAGCCATACTATTGCACATGATGAGATGGTTGCGCATTGAAACTCAAAATGCTGTCTGCGAGCTATCTAGGTTCATGACTGAAGCAAGGAAGTCACACATGAAGGCACTGAAGCAAGTAATGAAGTACTGTGCGGGGACACGCAAGAGAGGTCTTACATTAGCCCCGAATGCAATATGGGATGGCACCAAGAATTTTATCTTCAAACTGATTGGATTCAGAGACTCAGAATATGCCAAGGATGAATCTGGACACAGTGTCAACGGCTGGTCCACTTGGTTGAATGGTGCCAATGTGACTGCAAGATCAAGAATGATGCCCATTATTGACCTATCAGTTATGGAGGCAGAGTTACATGTCGTCATGCTATGTGTGCAGGACATGCTGTATATTTGGAGAGTGAGGATGGGTTTAGGATTGCAAGTCAAACTGCCTATGGTGATATATGTGGACAATAAGGGCACGGTTGATTTCTGCAACAATTGGTTCATAGCAGGAAGAACTAGGCGTATTGAAGTAAAGCAATATTTCCTTTGCGAGCTGAAAGAAATGGGCATTATCAAGGTGATGTGGAAGGCAGGCGATGAGATGACAAGCGATATCTTCACCAAGAATCTACCTGGAGCCATATTCCAAAAGCACAGTTCCAAGTTCTACAGAAAAGATGAATATTCCATGAAGGCTGAAGACAACAAGGAAATGAGCTTCTCAACCATTGACAACAAGGCAAAAGAAGCTCACACAGCCTACACCGAGCTCTGGAGCAGTATCATCGATTGAGTCTATTATACTTTGAAGCAGGGGAGTGTGTTTGAGGCCGATCGAACTGGGCGCGCGCGACTAGACACGACGCGTGCGAGCTAAACAAGACAACACGTGGGAACTAAACAAGATGCGTGCAACCTAACAAGACGCGTGCAACTGAACAAATGAGACGCGGTCGATTGTACGAGTCATCTTGCTTCTACAGGAATTTGACTAACTGGAATGGAACAGGGAATGGAAGTGGGAATGAGATTTTACCACTTACCGACTCCGGTTCTCCTTCTTACTAAAAATAGGTCCTTATGTACCGAATCTACAGGGCGCAAGGTAAAGGCCTACAGCCCGTTGTAATGGAGGTACAGGGCACGTGCAGCACATCAAAGTATTAGCGGGTCAATGTGGATATTAGTGTGTGCATTGGAGTATTAGCGGGTCAATGCACCAATATAGTGATTTTAGGAAAGAGTGGTTTTATCTTGCTCACAATTTCAAATAATTTAATGTCGTAAACAAACAATAATAACAACAACAGTTAGCTAAATACCAATCTTCCCCCTCATCTTTTGGAGCCCTCCAAACACCGTACGAGGTTGCGAACGTAACGCTTTTTGCGAAAGTAACGCTTTGCGTTGCTCGGGGTTGGTTTTTGCTCGAGGGATCACATAGGATACTGAGTAATGTCTTTGAACTGTGATTACTATGGTTAGGTATACTAGTGCGTTCTCCCCAACACCGTCAGGAGGGGGGGGCGTCATGTACTGCGCGGGAGTTGGGCTCACTCCATTGCATCCATTTATCTGCGTTCCACGAGGAGCCACCCATCTTGTAGTCGAAGGAAGCGTCTCCCTGGTAGTTGGACTTGAATCGGAAGCAGTCTTGACTTTCGTGGGAGAGGTTGACGCCGCAAGAGTGGCAATAGTATTTATATTGTTTCCACTCAGTTTGTGGGCGCCTCGCCCGGGTCCGGCGGGGCCGCTATGCCCTGGGCGGAGGCGTCGGATGGGAACTACCCTGGTTGGTCTTGAGGCGGTTCACGTCTGCCTGCAGTGCTGCCATGGCGTTTTCCCATTGGTGTGACATAGTCATCTTCGACGCCGCAGTAACCATCGACGCCGCAGTTGCTGTCTCGGTGACTTGGGAATAGAGGTTATGACACACGTTGGCGAGGTCCCTCTGCTTATTTTCTAGTTTGGCAAAGCGTTGGTCATTCTGGATGTTGACCATGTTGGCCTTCGCCATTCTAGTGTGGTAGCTGCTGCATAATTCCTTCAGGCGTCGGCCCCAAAACTTCTTATAATGTAGGAACTCGTCCGCTCTGTCGATCGTCTCTCTGTATACCTTCCAATCGTCCTCCACCCAGTGGAGTGTGATGGGGTCATGTTTGCTTTGTTCAAACGCGTTGTGGGCATAGTCAATCATCTGTGTGGATGACACGTTTGCCGTTGCTGGGAGGAGGTTGATTTGGTGTGGGTACTTGGTGAGGAGCCTGAAATATTTCTTGGGCCCCAGTGGGTTTGGGGTATACCCAACCCCGATCATCTTCTTCGTGAGCTCGATTGTCAACCTGTGTTGGGTATCTGATGAACACAGGTCCGCTTCCATGCTCTCTGGAATGCTTCTAGGGCCGTGGTGCCCCAAGGGAATGCCTCCGACCCTGGGTCTTTTAACTTGTCCAGCATATTGGGGAATTTTTGTCCGTGAGCAATAGGGCCTCACGGTCATATTTGTTCCATTCCACGTAGAGGGCCCGGCACTGTTTCCATAGCTTGTATGCGTCGGATGTGAGCTCAACGGTGCTGTCGAGTTCACTTGGTTCGGTCGGCGCAGTTGGGTATACCGCATCTGGGTTCCTTTCCCTAATCCGGTACTGCGCTTTGGTCTCCAAGAGGATCGGGTATCCTCCCCCTTGGATGTACTTGGTGGATGTTACCTCAGCCAATGCGTTGGTGAGGGCCTTCTTGAACTCATACACGTTGACGCTTGCAAGTATTGCGATTAGCTTCAGCTGTGTTCTATCCCCATGGTCCTTCAGGACAGTGTAATCTTTCTTCTTGGTCATCTCGTCGTCACTATCGTCTCTGTTGCTGTCCTCTGTGTATTCCAATAACAGTCTGTTCTGTGCCTGTAATTGGGTGTTCTGCTCATCCGTGTATTCGATGATATTGCGGCTGTATTCTTCTAGTTCCTCCAGTTGATCCCTTAGGTAGTGAATCTCTCGTTCACCTGTTCCGCGTGATGTATCGATGCTGGTGCCTGGGGTGACTCCTCTGGTTGTTGGGATGGCGACTTCGGTTTGTTCTCTCTCTGGCATTGGGTGTGTCTGTTGTAATCTTATCAATAACTAATAGGACCAAACTCGTAAAGTGTTATCTTAGTCTGTTATTATTCGTTTATCTGTTACTTTTGTGGTGTTGGAAAGAGTTATTGATAAGATTATGATCAATCAGATTGTTCTTGACCATATCTCCCAATTACTAATCTGTGTTCTTAATTTGTGGGGGAATCGCGCTATCGCACTTTACTCTGGTATTTGCACCTTTGTTCAGTACTTTAAGTATCGTACTGTATTAACCGGAGCTTATGTGTGATACGCGTCTACTCCACATATTCGTATCCTTCTCACGGGGCCAATAGTGGATAAATACTTATGGTCCTATTTCTCCGGATGCACCCTCCATTATTACTTAATGTCCGCACCCTGAGTTGTACCATTGAAGTGTTGTACCATTGAAGTGTGTCCACTCGGCCTCCTCCTGAGTGGCGTATATCATCGTTCTCGGTAGTTCATATTTGCTGTGTGAATTTGTCGTATATATACGCCGTGTATATTTGCCGTAATGACGTGCTATTATTTTCCTTCTGAATCCGATTCGTTGAGAGTCTGATTCAAAGGCTTCTGAAGAACAGCAACGCTGTGTTAGTGTGTTAGTAGACAAACGATTGTACTCTACGCGTGACATTTGTGTTTGGATACTTTCGGCAACGGATAATCGGACTACAGGCGAGACTAGGGAAACGCCAGATCTCCTCTTGCTGTGACTTATTCAGATTGCAGCGAGACAGACCTTAGTATGTAGATTACAAGTAGTTGGTAGCAACTAGTGTGAATTTTGGGATATAAATCAGTTGAATGTTAAAAGTATGAGATATAGTGAAATCTTGCCGAAATGCAAGATATCTCTTTTATTGAGATGAATACGTTGCAACTGCTGTTGCGTAGTGCTGAGATTACTCGCTGATTATTTCCGTACATGTATTTGTCGTTGACCATATATATTTGTATGCATGTATATGTATTGTGTGAGAACCACATGCCAACGGTTTTCTTCTCTTGTTCTGTTAGGAAGACTCCATGAAATGTTTATCATTAAGGTCAGGAATTGCTCCCGTAGCTCGTGTGATATTTTATGAAATCAGAGTTTGCTCGCCGAAGAACAATGGCAATATCGTAAGACAGGGATTGCTCACCGTTTATGCGTGATGGGAATCGATGCGCCGTGGGAATCGATATGTCGTGGGAATCGATTACTTAGGTGGATACGGGACTCATTGATTCATGCGCATAGGAAATCTACCCTTTGGTAGCTTTGGTACTTCTGGTCACGAAAGGAATTTAATACTCCCCATGTCTCCTTGTGAAGGGTCATCACGCTCTACATGATGCTTCCATCATCCTGGAGAAGGTCGCCAGTATTACCACAGAAGTGGAAGATGGGCCTGAGCAGTGGATACACAACTTAGTGACTCCAATGCTTGGTGAGAATGTCTGCACAGTTATCCTTACCTGGGATGTGCATCATTAAAATGAAACCTCTCGCTATCATGCTCCGTACGTAGTGAAACGATAGAATGTTATGACGCTTATGCAACCTTGCGTAAGGAAAGGTCGACGTTTGGATCATCTTTTCGTTGTCACCCCAAGAGTATGAGATATCATGGACTTGTGTTCCAAGGTATCGGAATGAGTGGCGTAGATGGACAATCTGTTCGATGCAAGTTCTTCCTGCAACAAATTCAGCTCCAAAGGTGGCTGTTTCCGTAGTAGACTGCTTCTTCGAGAACCACATCATGGGAGTCTTGTTCGCGAAATGAAGAATGCCGGTAACTGCCTTGCCACTGAGAATATCATGCATGAGGTTGGCATCATAGAAGTGTGATAACACTACTGTCTTCCCAAGCGGTGCAGGAGCGTCGTCGGGTAGCTCTTCAGAATGCTCCCCATAGACGGTGTTGGACCAGTCGATGGTGTCGGGTTTAGTCAATATAAAATCGGGCGGTTCTACGCGGAATCTGATTTTAAAATGTCTAAACTTGGAGATATATCCATAGATACGTTTAGCACGTTCGAGATGCCCATCTCGTGGCTGAGCTCTGAAACTTGAGAGCGTCATCACGGCTGTTTGTACATCGAAACGGCCAATAGCGATGATCCATTGCAGTGAACCGATCATACTTTGATATTTCTGTATACCGGTTTCTTCAAGAAAGGCTGAGGAGTCCAATTCAGGATGATCGTTCTCCGCGATGGGTGATCGGAATCTAGTGTTAGGTTTGCATCCGAACATTTGTTCGTAAGATGCTTCCATCTTTTCGACGTCGCGCTCAAATCCACATCCTAAATGAAAGTTCATAGGTCCGGATCCCTTCAATTTGAAGTTATATGGTGACGATTGCAATATCTTCAAGAAGGAATTGGGATCTGCCATGCAGAGACATAGGTCATCGACATATGTGCATATAAGCTCATATACCCGTTCACCATGCTTGTTCGTTCCGGGTTTGAGGAATATTTCCGGTTCTGCGCGGGATCTTTCGAAGCCGAGTTCGATGAGACAAGCCGCGAGTAAGTCTCCAAAACACTTGCCTGAAGACCTGAGACCATATAGGGCTTTGTAAATGACCAACAGGTGACCCTCCAACGATCCGAATTCGGGACCTGCCTTGATGCATACTTTCTCGCAGGTGACTGCTTCTAAGTAGGCGTTACCTATGTCGGTGCCCCATGCTTCTAGATCGTTGAGTTCAGCTAGGAATAGGCACATACGTAGACCGCGAAGAGATACGACGCCTGCGTAAACACTGTGGATAGGGGCCTCAGTGAGATTACCGTTAGCAACGAGGCGAGCCTTGTGTCTTCCGTCTTGTTTGACAGCGTATATCATGTGTACCTTGATCTGTTGGAATCCCGTGGGAATGGAGCTTGTCTTGTATACGCCTTTATCAATGAATGTATTGTATTCATTGAGTTGTGCCATTTCCAGAATGGTGGCATCTTCCCATTTGGTGTTTCCGTTGGCTTGATCAAATCGGAGGGCTTCTTCGTGGCTACGAGGAACTTTGAATCCATATTGATACTGCGGAGTGGTACGGAAGGAACGTAGTTTGGCTTGGTGCACGAGTCGATCAAGTTTCTTGGTTCGTCGGGCTAGGTTGGTGATTCTTCTGAGACGTTTCCAACCCGGGAGATCAAGCAAGTTGTTGTCTTTCCCATATTTTGCAACGGTGACCGGGTCGTCGGCTGCAATGTTGGCCAGAGGTTCATATGTGCGTTCCATATTCTCCCATTCAATCCAGAGGTTATACTTGGAACCTTTGTATTGAGGATGCTTGTTATCCAGTGGACCTTGGTGTCCTAGGATGCGGCGAAACGACCAGAGTTTGCCGTCTTCTTGTGTTGAATCACGATGGATGTAATTCATGACGTCATTGTATGCAATGATATCATCGAGTTCGTCATCAAATGTTTGCACTTGAACTTGATGAAGTCGTTATTGCGTTCCAGACTGTCTTCAACATCGACAATGGTGAGACGTTTCCGGGTGCCATCGAGATTGGTTACAAGAAAGGAACGTCCTTGTAGATCGGCAATCGGGATCGTAGGAATGGTAATAGGTTTACCATCATCGTCAAATTATGCGTTACCTTCTTCGCCGGTAACAACTACCTGTGATGGGTCTACTGATGGAGAAGCGGGGTTGGTGTGTGGAGTTGTGACGTCACTAACATCAAAGTATGCTAATTCCGGTGGACCAAAATCATCTTCAGTAAGGAGGACGCCGTCGGATGTTTTGCTGAAGATGTGTGTCGTAGGAGGACCATCAAGACTCTCCCCATAGTTGTTAGGGAGTGGAGAAGGTGACCAGCTTGGGCTGTCATCGACCTTCTTATAAAGAAAGCTCGGTAACGAGGGGTGGGCGGGTGGTTGAAGAATTGGTTGAGTGCCAGATGCGTGGGGCGTGGTATCTGTTTGTTTGTTGGGTACAGATGGAACGGTGTCATCGGCGGTGTCAGAATCAGCAGGTGAACCGTTAAGGGAAACTGAGCTGTTTGGTTTAGTAGACTCGTCAATGAGTTTATTCTGATTGGTATGCTCCCCATGTTTGAAAGCTTGAGCTTCTCCAGTGGCGTATATACGGGGTAAGGAATCCTTTGCATTACGCCATTTGATGAAACCATCATCAGTAAATAAGCCCGCGCGTTTGTTACGTGACTCAGGTGTAAGAGCAGATCGAACACCGGACCGGTCTAGTAACTTGTTGGTAACTGGATCCCAGATTCGAAAGCAGAGTCCATTGCCAACATGTTCGGCGATGCCGACGAAATGACCTAGGCGTTCGGTAGATTTGGTACCGAAAGGAGAGTCATTTGTCTTGAAATACACAGGTTCAAACCAGAAGAAACTGGTGTATGCGCTGATGTCGCCAATTGTACCCGTGGCAATGAAGATCGGTTGTTTATCGGACAGCGTAGGGTCAGAGACAACATTGAGGAGACCCGCGACGTATGTCATGCACAGTAACCACATGTGTGGTGGTGTGCCGGTACGATCCATGACGCGATTGACAATGCGTTTGAACGTTTGGTATCGTCGTTCGAATTGATTCTGGTGTTGATGGTACGGTTCACTTTGCCAGAGTCCAATCCATAACATTTTGAGGTAATCCATGACTTTCTTACTTGATTGATAGTTACCGTGGTCACAAAGGAGGCGGATGGGCCTGCCCCATTTTCGAACAAAGTTCTGAAAGCAGGGTAGGAAATCGCCGGTGGTACGCATTTCTTCAACGTGAATAATATGCGATTTGCGGCCAAAGAAGATCTGAGCAATCTTGGATCCACCATCAATTGCTGGGACATCTGAATATACTGCATCGGACATAACATCGTCATTGAAGGGGCGAACGTTCATGGCCGGTTGAGGGGAATGAAACCGTTTGAAAATGTTACCATCAGGGCTAACCGCTAACGAACCGTATTGGGTTGAGTTTTCAAAAGTAGCTTTGATGCGATCGGTGGAAACCCAACAAAAGAAAGGTTTGAGGGATAAGTAGTCATGTTCATTTGGGTATCTTTCGCGAGGCGTAGCTGCAATGCGTGTAGTGTCACTGGCTGTACAATCTGTCGGAAACGCAGTGACTGTTCCAGAGACTGCGGTTGGCGCGCAGCATGCGAGACGTTCTTGATGAGCGTAGTCAGTGGAAGTAAGCCAAAAGGAGCGATCGTTGTTCTTATGATCATCAATCGGAAGAAAGGGAGATCGGGTGGAATGGCTGGAATACGAGCTGAGGGATGTGACCGTGGAGGACCCGGGAGAAACAGATATATCGAATCCTTCAAGGCAGCGTGGGTTCCCATATTCGTCGTAATCGGCATAAGGGAGTTGCTGCGGTTCGGGAGGATATTTCTGGAGAAATCGTTCATCCTTTGCACTGATCATGGTATCGAGAACAGATGGGTCCCAATGTTTATCGGACGTCATGATAACATGTGGTAGCGTGTCAAATTCGACAGTCGTATACTTTTGCATCGCAAGGTATGGTAAGCCGTGTCGTATGCTAAGAGGCAGTGCATAGCCATCGGAGGTGGTGATGACCTGTCCTCCGCCTGCTTTGATGGACGTGTCGTCTACAGTGGAAAAATATGCTTCCATCTGGCCGGATGACAATATAGAAGGATGTCGTCCTGTATAGGCACATTCATTGAAAATGAGAATGACGGGGCCTCTGTTCGACATGGAATATGCTCCGCATGTAGCAATGGGAATGTTTTGTACCTGATGATTGTTAATGCCGGTGACGTTAACATATCGTGGTGGAATATCCTTGGAGATGAGACATGCATCATTACCGATGATGCAGCCATTTGCGCCGCGATCGACCATGGCAAAACCAGGACTAGTAACCGTAGTTTTGTGTATACGGTATGTGTATGACGTTACGGGACCATCATTAGGAAAGGTGAGATCATCCTCGGGAGTATACCACTGGTGAAAATTGGCGGAATACGATGGTGTTCCGACAGGTATTTGGGTGTCACCGTCCTTTTTGTACTGAATGTCTGTTGTCGGCAAAAAAAAATACGGACGATGTCGGCATCAAATTCGATCAGAAAAGCCGACAAAACGAACGAAACGACGACCGAGGTGCGGAATACGAGAACGATCAAGCGTTAGAATCAAACGCACCTCCACTACTTGGAAATCCCTAAGTGGTAGAAACGATATCACTTAGGACTACAAACAAAAGACAGTAATCGGTTAGAAACAAGACATATCCAAAGACCTGACCAATAAGTGAACACTTGGAATCCATAAGTACATTCAAAAGAACATACTTGATATCCCGTGAGGAAATTACTTATTGCAATCAAGAAAATCAATACCGATTCCAGATGGGCCTCATATCTAGCATATATACCACGAACAAGCATACGCCCCATCAAACAGATTACTTAACAACATGAATGACCGATACCGCCGAATGACCCATACAGTAAGACCGACATGACGCTAATACAGCAACAGCAACAGCAATGACAGTATCGGTACGAGAATGGTAACAAATAACCGGGGAAGATCTCTACCATGTAAAATACAGCAGAGAGCCCCGATACAGTGAATATTCGTAGTAAAAATAAGAGCGTCTCTCTGAGCTCACATCTCTTTAAATATTAACATCATATACCTTTGGTCGATTTTTAGAGCAACAACAGGTTATAGAGCCCTTATACCTTCCACTAACAAGTGGATACCTTAAGCTACCTATCTCCGCCCCGTACAGCACCTCCACTGTCGGTTACAGCCAGAGTATACTTGGTACGGGACTCGGCGACGGGCTGTATCAATAGACCTCCCCATTTCTTTCTTTCTTCTCCTCCTTACTCGCGTATCAAGGGGTGTATACAGATCCTTCTACCAAGACTCTTCTTCTGTAATACACGACCAAGCATACGTATCAAGGGGTGTATCTACAGAACCTTCTACCAAGCATCTCCTTCTGTAATACACATCATCGTTTCGATAACATCAACGCCGTTCGTTTACGTCGCTTCTACAAGTACGAATCCGACAACACCGGTTTTGATCGACAATTACCGGTTAATCCATTTCGTTTCGACGGCTACGGTCGAAGAACATTCCTTTGGTTCTTCCCGCACCTTCGCGGATCATTCCGACGGCCCCCCTTCTTTCCGGTTAATCTGATAATCGCATCATCGCAACGACGATTGACGATTGACGGCAACGATTGACGGCAACGACGAAACACCGATACGATAATTCATCATGCCGCCAGCACCTCCATTTGACTGGAATCAGATCCGGGACATTAGAATCCAATTTGGATCCTTCCATACCAAGGGGAATGCAGACAAACACGTCGAACTCAACAAATCATTCTCCCACTATCTAGAGGACACAGATGGCCTATTCATCACAGACGAGGATGCCGAAGGACCCAAGACATTGGCTCCCGACCCGGCAACCATGTTGAAGGAAACCATTGTCAATGCAATCATGGATATCATCCCTGCCCGAGAACAAACAGAAATTAACAAGGGACACATATCCACTCTCTTTGCTGATGCCACCTTCTGGCATGTAGATACGACTCAATCAGCAAGACGACTCAGGAACAAGAATGCAATGGATAGGGCAGGAGAACAAACTATCTCAAATGGACAGGACACGTTCCTCATAGAAATCAGAGCAACTCACTGGGGTTTTAAACCAGATTGGGATCCATTACACTTTGATGAGGTTTATGACGCCAATATCTACAATTTCCCTGAACTGAATGATGAAACACCGACACTCCCAGCACCAGCACCAGCGACAACAGGCACCGACATGCAGCAATTGACCACTCTACTCCAGCAACTGGTCGACAACAGCAACACCAATAACAATAACAATAACAGTGCCGGCGCCAACCACCAAGCGCCACTCGACTTACCATGGAATCCAGCAACCTTACCACCACCTGTCAAGAACCGATACTACAAGAAAGACGAATTCCTCACCAGAGATGATATGAAGGACTTCTCAATCACCTACACCGACTCATCCGGAAATGAAACAGTCATCAGGCAAAACTACTACCTACACAACCTAGGCAGCGGGAGAAATGACCAACGTCTGATCACTAGAAGTGGTGATTGTTTTGATCTGACAAGAGCCTCTGACAAGTCCAAGGAAGCTGCTAGAGACAAACTGTTCCTCTCAGGATTCCCACAACTAAAGGACGCAACGGACCCCCAGGTCAGAAAATGGTACCGAGAAATCACAGCTCATTCCCAGCAACATCATATTTATGTGCACCCATACTATCTATTCAGACGTGAAGCTGACCACCTCAGAGGATTCACAATTGGTGATGACCTTCCACACGACCTACCTTCTAGATATGAATTGGCTATCAATGAATGGGGAAATCTCATTTACACAGCACTGAGAACTGATAAAATCATCCCTAATTCATGTGCAAGTATGAAGGCCACTATTCAGAGCTTTGAAGGCGGACAAGGATACGAAGCGCTATACACAGTTATTGCTCAAACACATCCCAACTCAAAAAGGCCATCCAATGCCAGCAGAATGGTCAGAAACCCTCCCAACCAAGATCCAAATGAATCTCTTGAAGAATACTACTTCCGGTACAAGGATTATCTGAGACTTAGAGTGTTCCTCCAAAACCAACCCAGCACTATCAGTTCAACAGAAGAAGTTAGCAACCTTATTGCAGGAACCACCCTCTCAGAAGAGCTCTTCAAAAAGACAGAAGATGAACGCGACTCTGATGATCAATTCAAAAGAGACAAATACAAGGCAGGTAGGCTTCTACAAACCCTTCAAACCTATGAACAAGAGATCAAGGCTGAACAAAAGTACAAGAGGGACACCTCCAAACCAATCCAGCCCAAGCAACTGCCTGTCTCAGGTACCAGACCAGGTCACCGGCGCAATGAGAGATTTCAAAAACGCGCTAGCAACAGCACTGTTAGGACACCTTCTACCTTGACCTCTCACTCAATCAGCCTGATTGAATCACTTGGCTACCCTGAGATGGACGAAGAATCTGACGATCCCTTCCTCCACCAAGCATACTGCAATGCCATCACGGCATTCGATAAGCAACCTAGTCTTTTTGACACATCCAGAAAATGTATCGTTTGCCACATGTCCGGTCATAATTTTGATAATTGTCCTGCGTTGCAAGATATTGAGTCCCTGAAGAAACATAGGATTGCTGCGGCTGTTTTTCTGAACAAATCCAATAAACAGACCCAACAACTCTTGGATTCCACCCAACAAATCTCACAGATCAACATTGGTAATGAAGATCAAGATGAGATTTCACCTGATGCTGCAGTAGAAGGACAAAATTTTTGCAATGGCCAAGAATAGAAAGTCTTTCTTGGAGCCATACTATGACATCACCTCAAGATGATCCTCAAGGATTTGACAACGCCACAGCGCCTCAAGTGAGCAGCTTATGCCCCTCCTTGGACTCCAGCAGTGCCAGCTCCTACGAATCTGTCATAATTGGTGCCGTCAACCTCCTTCCCAAGGACAGCTTCCAGTCATCAATCCCCATTGATGTCTACTGTGACATGGAATCACTCAGGGCTACATCCCCTACATTGGAATCACACCTGAAGACCAATGAGGATCCCAATTTCGATAGGGACAACCCTACGCCAGTTGATACATACAATGTGCAATCCCTCGTCCCACCGGACCCTATTGCAGCTACAGCCTACTTCCAACAGGGTGTCCGGGCTCAGATTGACACCGGTGCAAAGGTTTCCTGCACAAACCTCAAACACATCCTGCACGGTTACAAACCTTACACCAAGATAAGAAAATGTCCTGTCAGGCTTACAGCAGCAATAGGAGGAACAGCAGCTACCTGCATCCCTGAAGGCTCAGGATATTTGCATATCCCAGCACCGAATCACATTGGATATATCAAAGTCTTCTTCTACTATTCTCCCTCCCTGTCAACAACATTACTGAGTGAGAACGATCTCTGTGGAATGACATCTCGTATGCGATGTCAGTTCAGTGGACAGTCCATCCATAAATCATTCACTGAGAACCTTGACTCATCTGCTCCACAAAATGGCAACCTCACCATTATTTGTCATCACAAGCAGAACACTGCCTGCAGCATTGTCCTCCATGGGAGCATCATTGATGGTCAATGCTATACACACCCAGTACTGATCCCAGACGTTGATATTGCCTCTCCATATGCCAATTGTGCAACATCGTCCGCCTATGCCTTAGCGACTGACATGCAGCTCAAGGAAGCATGTGAACTGGCCTCCAAAGAAGCAATTAGCAACTACAGGTATGATATATACACAAATCTTGTCAATCTGCAGACATGCACTGAAGCAGCGAAAGCTCAGTCTGATACCAGTGACATGCCAAGGTTTGATGCCAAACTGTTTTTCACCAAGATTGTGGACAAAAATATCCCAATCCAAGCCATCAAAACCAAGACATCGAAACTCCTGTGGCACCAAAGGTTGGGACACCCATGCGATGATTTTCTGTATCAAGCTCATAAGCACATCATTGGAGTCCCAAAGTTCAAACGGCAAACCAGTATTCTTGACCAATGTCCAACTTGCATACAATGTAAACAAACCAAAGCACCTGCTGGCTCACATTCCACACGCAAGGCCACACAACCGTTTCAGGGTTTATCTATTGATTTTGCATTCTCAGGTACCAAATCCTCCAACAGTAAACGCAAGCGCGATTATGAAGGCATTCATGGAGAAACTGCTTGGATTCTCATCACAGACCACTATACTGGTATGAAATATGGAGACACGCGAATCTCTAAAGCAGCGCCACTACACTGGTTAGAGCATTTCTTCGCCCAGCACAACCCAACTTGTGCCGACAAGTATGTTTCAGTTGATCAAGGTGGAGAACTCTATCACAATCCTGACATCAGAAACCTCTTCTCTGCGTTTGGATATTCAATCTTTCCAACCGGTGCGGATGCTTCACACCAGAATGGTACAGTTGAAAGAGCACACCGAACTCTTGCTAACTCCATGAGGACAATGCTGTCTGGTGCTAATTTGCCCATCAAGTTCTGGCCCTTTGCTTTCTACCATGCACTTCGGTTGTCCAATGCATTCCCTGAAGGCAACTAACTACATTCACCATTGGAATTGGCAACTGGCCGTAAGGAAAACCTTACTGATTTCCGAACCTTTGGTTGTAGAGTTTGGGTTAGACCGCCAGGCAAAAGATCTATTAAACTCAAACCCAATGCACACAAAGGCATCTTCCTGGGTTTCGTCCCATACACTACAAGAAACATTCTTTGGTATGACACTGAAACGCACCGAGTCAAGATTGCCACTCATGTCAGATTTGATGAAGGGATGAATGACTTACCTCTTGCAGATCTTCCAACCAATGTCAAGCACCTGCTCCGGACTGATGACAACACTCCACTTCCTGCAGAAACCCGTGAGGCCTCATCCAGTGATTTCCAATTCTCAATTTCCCCCTTTGCAGACCTCACCAATCTTCGACTCACTGTCTCTCCATCTTGTGCTGATCCCAAGTTTGGCCTTCGCTATGCCAATGACTCACTGATTGGCAGAGCTTACATCACTGACATCCTTCCCAAAAGTCCTGCCTCCACGCTTTTCTCCTCCCACAAGAAGACTCTCTCCAGGCTCCGCGGCGCTTATATTGTATCTATCAATCACAATCGTGTCTTTACTGCTGCTGATGTTACTACAGCTTTACAGGCCTACCACGATCAAGGGGTGCGGGATTCTTCAATAGATACACCAATCACATTCGCACTTGAAGAAAAATTGTCTATGAAGGAGGTCAGGAAACACTCAAATGAATATGGTTTATTTGCTCCCAATACCTCCTGGAAGGAACCCACTGCTGAAGAAGATCCACCATTCTTGGACCGGATTTCATCCATCAAAGCTATCCAGCGCATAGGTACAAAATACAAGCAGCTGATACAATCAAGAATCAACCAGGTTGATAGCACTGAAACACTCCATGCCTCCATCCAAAAACACTTGGCCCCAATTGAAGACGACATGGATGTTGTCATTCCTACTATTGATATTGCATCCCTCAGAGCTATCACCAAGCTTCATAAATCAGGAAATCAAGCATTACCACTAGATGCAGATTCACTGTCCACTGAAGAAATTGAACTTTTCATCAAGGCCATCAACTCCAAGGCAACTACACCTGAAGAACAAGCACTAGGGCACTTCACTCGAAGGAATCTCAAGCCTTTATCTACATGGCCTGAATGGCAAGCTGGGGAGCGAAAACAGCTTGACCAGTTTGAAGATTTGGAAATGTTTGGATCACCAATTCAATACCCTAAGGACCCCGACGCTATCATTCTCAGGCCTCACTGGCAATACAGTGTGAAAAGAAATGGTGTCAGAAGAGCCAGGCAATGTTGCAATGGAAGCAAATATGCAGCCCCAACCCTGCATGCCATAGCAATGTCATACTCATCATGTGTTGAACATCCCATTCAAAGGTTATTCTTTGCTATTGCTGCAAGCCTCAATCTCAAAGTGTACGGGGGTGATGCTGCAGACGCCTACGCGCATAGTCCTGGACCCAACATTCCTACATACATGACTATTGATGATGCATATGCAGAATGGTACAGACACAAGCATGGCAAGGACATAGACAGACGATTGGTGCTTCCAGTCCTTCGAGCACTTCAAGGCCACCCAGAATCTGGAAGACTCTGGGAAACCCACATCAACAAAATATTGAAAAGCCCTGATCTCAACTTCAAAACCACCACACATGACAGGACGATCTACACGACAGTTTTCAAAGATGAAACGGTCTACATGCTGAGACAAGTTAATGATTTTGCACTGGCTTGCACATCAGAATCCATATCTGACAAGATCTATGACATAATTGGCGCAAAGCTGAAGCTCCCTAGAGAAGATGCTGTCCCCTTCACAAAAATGGGATTGCTTGAAGACTTCAATGGAATTGATGTCAATCAGACAGCTGACTACATTGAACTGTCCTGCGCCAATTATATCGACCGGATCATGACATCCCATGGTTGGGAGACTGATTCTAAGATGAAACCCCACTCCAAGCCAACAGCGCCGTTATCAACTGAAGTACTGAGCCAACTGCAATCACATACTGATGGCCCATTAGAAGGCACCAAGGAACATGCTGAATTGCAATCCACATCTGGTTTCTCCTACAGGACGCTTTTAGGTGAAATGATGTTCGCATATGTTAGTTGCCGGCCAGACATAGGCTATGCAGTGACTCTGATGTCAAAGTACAGTTCCAATCCCACTGCTTTCCACTATTCCAGCCTGAAGAATATAGCCCGCTATCTCAGAACCACCAGATCTTGGGGTATCAGATTCTACAGGCCAAATGCTGAGCCATCTCTACCACCAGGAGAACCATACAACGATGTAGTCCAAGATGCATCACTCCCTAAATTCCCGGAAGACATCAAGCAAGCCAGACTGATGTGTTTTGTGGACGCAGCATATGGAAATGATCCCAAACACCGAAGGTCCACCACAGGCTACGTCTTCACTTATGGTGGTGGAGCAATTGTTTACAGATCCAAAGCTCAGTCCCTTACCGCGCAGAGTTCTACAGAAGCAGAATTCATCGCTGCAGTCACAGCGGCCAAAACAGCCAGATACCTCAGATCCGTACTCAAAGAATTAGGATTTGCTCAAGCTGGTCCAACCCCTATCTATGAGGACAATGCATCGGCAATTGAAATCATAAATGCCCAGAAGCCAACTGAAAGAACCAGGCATATTGAAATCAGGTTCTTTGCCATTCAAGCATGGAAAGAAAATGGTGAGATCAACATGATCCATATTCCTGGAGTCATCAACCCTGCTGATGATCTAACCAAACCATTGGGATGGATCTATTATTTTCCTTCTGAATCCGATTCGTTGAGAGTCTGATTCAAGGACTTCTGAAGAACAGCAACGCTGCGTTAGTGTGTTAGTAGACGAACGATTGTACTCCACGCGTGACAATTGTGTTTGGATACTTTCGGCAACGAATAATCGGACTACAGGCGAGACTAGGGAAACGCCATATCTCCTCTTGCTGTGACTTATTCAGATTGCAGCGAGACAGACCTTAGTATGTAGATTACAAGTAGTTGGTAGCAACTAGTGTGAATTTTGGGATATAAATCAGTTGAATGTTAAAAGTATGAGATAAAGTGAAATCTTGCCAAAATGCAAGATATCTCTTTTATTGAGATGAATACGTTGCAACTGCTGTTGCGTAGTGCTGAGATTACTCGCTGATTATTTCCGTACATGTATTAGTCGTTGACCATATATATTTGTATGCATGTATATGTATTGTGTGAGAATCACATGCCAACGGTTTTCTTCTCTTGTTCCGTTAGGAAGACTCCATGAAATGTTTATCATTAAGATCAGGAATTGCTCCCGTAGCTCGTGTGATATTTTATGAAATCAGAGTTTGCTCACCGAAGAACAATGGCAATATCGTAAGACAGGGATTGCTCACCGTTTATGCGCGATGGGAATCAGTGCGCCGTGGGAATCGATATCCCGTGGAAATCGATTACTTAGATGGATACGGGACTCATTGATTCATGCGCATAGGAAATCTACCCTTTGGTAGCTTTGGTACTTCTGGTCACGAAAGGAATTTAATACTCCCCATGTCTCCTTGTGAAGGGTCATCACGCTCTACATGATGCTTCCATCATCCTGGAGAAGGTCGCCAGTATTACCACAGAAGTGGAAGATGGGCCTGAGCAGTGGATACACAACTGAGTGACTCCAATGCTTGGTGAGAATGTCTGCACAGTTATCCTTACCTGGGATGTGCATCATTAAAATGAAACCTCTCGCTATCATGCTCCGTACGTAGTGAAACGATAGAATGTTATGACGCTTATGCAATCTTGCGTAAGGAAAGGTCGACGTCTGGATCATCTTTTCGTTGTCACCCCAAGAGTATGAGATATCATGGACTCGTGTTCCGAGGTATCGGAATGAGTGGCGTAGATCGACAATCTGTTCGATGCAAGTTCTTCCTGCAACAAATTCAGCTCCAAAGGTGGCTGTTTCCGTAGTAGACTGCTTCTTCGAGAACCACATCATGGGAGTCTTGTTCGCGAAATGAAGTATGCCGGTAACTGCCTTGCCACTGAGAATATCATGCATGAGGTTGGCATCATAGAAGTGTGATAACACTACTGTCTTCCCAAGCGGTGCAGGAGCGTCGTCGGGTAGCTCCTCAGAATGCTCCCCATAGACGGTATTGGACCAGTCGATGGTGTCGGGTTTAGTCAATATAAAATCGGGCGGTTCCACACGGAATCTGATTTTAAAATGTCTAAATTTGGAGATATATCCATAGATACGTTTAGCACGTTCGAGATGCCCATCTCGTGGTTGAGCTCTGAAACTTGAGAGTGTCATCACGGCTGTTTGTACATCGAAACGGCCAATAGCGATGATCCATTGCAGTGAACCGATCATACTTTGGTATTTCTGTATACCGGTTTCTTCAAGAAAGGCTGAGGAGTCCAATTCAGGGTGATCGTTCTCCGCGATGGGTGATTGAAACCTAGTGCTAGGTTTGCATCCGAACATTTGTTCGTAAGATGCTTCCATCTTTTCGATGAACTTTATGGGATTCATGCACAGAACACCATGTTCGTCGCGCTCAAATCCACATCCTAAATGAAAGTTCATAGGTCCGGATCCCTTCAATTTGAAGTTATATGGTGACGATTGCAATATCTTCAAGAAGGAATTGGGATCTGCCATGCAGAGACATAGGTCATCGACATATGTGCATATAAGCTCATATACCCGTTCACCATGCTTGTTCGTTCCGGGTTTGAGGAATATTTCCGGCTCTGCGCGGGATCTTTCGAAGCCGAGTTTGATGAGACAAGCCGCGAGTAAGTCTCCAAAGCACTTGCCTGAAGACCTGAGACCATATAGGGCTTTGTAAATGACCAACAGGTGACCCTCCAGCGATCCGAATTCGGGACCTGCCTTGATGCATACTTTCTCGCAGGTGACTGCTTCTAAGTAGGCGTTACCTATGTCGGTACCCCATGCTTCTAGATCGTTGAGTTCAGCTAGGAATAGGCACATACGTAGACCGCGAAGAGATACGACGCCTGCGTAAACACTGTGGATAGGGGCCTCAGTGAGATTACCGTTAGCAACGAGGCGAGCCTTGTGTCTTCCGTCGTGTTTGACAGCGTATATCATGTGTACCTTGATCTGTTGGAATCCCGTGGGAATGGAGCTTGTCTTGTATACGCCTTTATCAATGAATGTATTGTATTCATTGAGTTGTGCCATTTCCAGAATGGTGGCATCTTCCCATTTGGTGTTTCCGTTGGCTTGATCAAATCGGAGGGCTTCTTCGTGGTTACGAGGGACTTTGAATCCATATTGATACTGCGGAGTGGTACGGAAAGAACGTAGTTTGGCTTGATGCACGAGTCGATCAAGTTTCTTGGTTCGTCGGGCTAGGTTGGTGATTCTCCTGAGACGTTTCCAACCTGGGAGGTCAAGCAAGTTGTTGTCTTTCCCATATTTTGCAACGGTGACTGGGTCATCAGCCGCAATATTGGCCAGAGGTTCATATGTGCGTTCCATATTCTCCCATTCAATCCAAAGGTTATACTTGGAACCTTTGTATTGAGGGTGCTTGTTATCCAGTGGACCTTGGTGTCCTAGGATGCGGCGAAACGACCAGAGTTTGCCGTCTTCTTGTGTTGAATCACGATGGATGTAATTCATGACGTCATTGTATGCAATGATATCATCGAGTTCGTCATCGGAGTGTTTGCACTTGAACTTGATGAAGTCTTTATTGCGTTCAAGACTGTCTTCAACATCGACAATAGTGAGACGTTTCCGGGTGCCATCGAGATTGGTTACAAGGAAGGAACGTCCTTGTAGATCGGCAATCGGGATCGTAGGAATGGTAATAGGTTTACCATCATCGTCAAATTGTGCATTGCCTTCTTCCTCGGTAACAACTACCTGTGATGGGTCTACTGAAGGAGTAGCGGGGTTGGTGTGTGGAGTTGTGACGTCACTAACATCAAAGTATGCTAATTCCGGTGGACCAAAATCATCTTCAGTAAGGAGGACGCCGTCGGATGTCTTGCTGAAGATGTGTGTCGTAGGAGGACCATCAAGACTCACCCATAGTTGTTAGGGAGTGGAGAAGGTGACCAGCTTGGGCTGTCATCGACCTTCTTATAAAGAAAGCTCGGTAACGAGGGGTGGGTGGGTGGTTGAAGAATTGGTTGAGTGCCAGGTGCGTGGGGCGTGGTATCTGTTGGTGCAGATGGAACGGTGTCATCGGCGGTGTCAGAATCAGCAGGTGAACCGTTAGGGGAAACTGAGCTGTTTGGTTTAGTAGACTCGTCAATGAGTTTATTCTGATTGGTATGCTCCCCATGTTTGAAAGCTTGAGCTTCTCCAGTGGCGTATATACGGGGTAAGGAATCCTTTGCATTACGCCATTTGAAGAAACCATCATCAGTAAATAAGCCCGCGCGCTTGTTACGTGACTCAGGTGTAAGAGCAGATCGAACACCGGACCGGTCTAGTAACTTGTTGGTAACTGGATCCCAGATTCGAAAGCAGAGTCCATTGCCAACATGTTCAGCGATGCCGACGAAATGACCTAGGCGTTCGGTAGATTTTGTACCGAAAGGAGAGTCATTGGTCTTGAAATACACAGGTTCAAACCAGAAGAAACTGGTGTATGCGCTGATGTCGCCAATTGTACCCGTGGCAATGAAGATCGGTTGTTTATCGGACAGCGTAGGGTCAGAGACAACATTAAGGAGGCCCGCGACGTATGTCATGCACAGTAACCACATGTGTGGTGGTGTGCCGGTACGATCCATGACGCGATTGACAATACGTTTGAACGTTTGGTATCGTCGTTCGAATTGATTCTGATGTTGATGGTACGGTTCACTTTGCCAGAGTCCAATCCATAACATCTTGAGGTAATCCATGACTTTCTTGCTTGATTGATAGTTACCGTGGTCGCAAAGAAGGCGGATGGGTCTGCCCCATTTTCGAACAAAGTTCTGAAAGCAGGGTAGAAAATCGCCGGTGGTACGCATTTCTTCAACGTGAATAATATGCGATTTGCGGCCAAAGAAGATCTGAGCAATCTTGGATCCACCATCAATTGCTGGGACATCTGAATATACTGCATCGGACATAACATCGTCATTAAAGGGGCGAACGTTCATGGCCGGTTGAGGGGAATGAAACCGTTTGAAAATGTTACCATCAGGGCTAACCGCTAACGAACCGTATTGGGTTGAGTTTTCAAAAGTAGCTTTGATGCGATCGGTGGAAACCCAACAAAAGAAAGGTTTCAGGGATAAGTAGTCATGTTCATTTGGGTATCTTTCACGGGGCGTAGCTGCAATGCGTGTAGTGTCACTTGCTGTACAATCTGTCGGAAACGCAGTGACTGTTCCAGAGACTGCGTTTGGCGCGCAGCATGCGAGGCGTTCGTGATGGGCGTAGTCAGTGGAAGTAAGCCAAAAGGAACGATCGTTGTTCTTATGATCATCAATTGGAAGAAAAGGAGATCGGGAGGAATGGCTGGAATACGAGCTGAGGGATGTGACCGTGGAGGACCCGGGAGAAACAGATATATCGAATCCTTCAAGGCAGCGTGGGTTCCCATATTCGTCGTAATCGGCATAAGGGAGTTGCTGTGGTTGGGGAGGATATTTCTGGAGAAATTGTTCATCCTTTGCACTGATCGTGGTATCGAGAACAGATGGGTCCCAATGTTTATCGGACGTCATGATAACATGTGGCAACGTGTCAAATTCGACAGTCGTATACTTCCGCATCGCAAGGTATGGTAAGCCGTGTCGTATGCTAAGAGGCAGTGCATAGCCATCGGAGGTGGTGATGACCTGTCCTCCGCCTGCTTTGATGGACGTGTCGTCTACAGTGGAAAAATATGCTTCCATCTGGCCGGATGACAATATAGAAGGATGTCGTCCTGTATAGGCACATTCATTGAAAATGAGAATGACGGGGCCTCTGTTCGACATGGAATATGCTCCGCATGTAGCAATGGGAATGTTTTGTACCTGATGATTGTTAATGCCGGTGACGTTAACATATCGTGGTGGAATATCCTTGGAGATGAGACATGCGTCATTACCGATGATGCAGCCATTTGCGCCGCGATCGACCATGGCAAAACCAGGGCTAGTAACCGTAGTTTTGTGTATGCGGTATGTGTATGACGTTATGGGCCCATCATTAGGAAAGGTGAGATCATCCTCGGGAGTGTACCACTGGTGAAAATTGGCGGAATACGATGGTGTTCCGACAGGTATTTGAGTGTCACCGTCCTTTTTGTACTGAATGTCAGGGTTGTTTGAAAGGAATCGAGCTGGATGCGCGGGTGACACGGAAGACTTGAGAGGTCGCTGGTCCTTAGACGAGGAGGTCGCTGATTTGTATACACCTAGAGATGCATGGAAAACGCCTCTACGATCATTCTCTACAGCAGGATGTAGGTCTGCTGTGGAATTGGCATGCTCATCCTTGGTCGAAGTATCGTCTTCTTGAAAAGATACCGAGTGTTCATGTTGGTATGCCTTTCGTGTAATGGGTTTGACACTGTTGGGGTCAGGTTGGTTAGTGTTAAGTAAGTCGTGTCGCAATGAGGCA
Organism: Pseudo-nitzschia multiseries; assembly: GCA_037355745.1. Lineage (NCBI taxonomy): Eukaryota > Bacillariophyta > Bacillariophyceae > Bacillariales > Bacillariaceae > Pseudo-nitzschia > Pseudo-nitzschia multiseries. The sequence continues at coordinate 5,059,303 of CM074789.1, forward strand.
ACCACGATTTTCTTTCCTTCCGGAGAAAAACTGAGCCAACTCTTCATGTCCTGACGTGACAAGGCCTTCCATATGTTTGTAGGCAACCTTGTGGTAGGGTCAGGGGTACGTCCAGCCTTGAACACAGCATAATCTTGATAGTCGCCTTCAAATTCGATGGGAAGAGCATAGTCATCATGGTGTTGGATCGAGTCAGAAGAGAAATCATGAACGTGTGCACGTACGGTCGACCGAGGAGCAGACATCGCAGACTGGGAATCAAGTCGAGTTGCTTTGAGTAAAAGCGTGATTTTAAGATCGTGGATAGCAGCGGCTTCGGCAACTGCATCCGTTACGGTGCTATTCGTCCCACCTGGATCCTTGACTTTGGCAAACTGTTTGCTTAGCTGGAAGCTGGAATAACATGCCTGACACAATGCTGATTTTACAGTGTGATACTCGAGGGGCTTGTTGGGAGGACGGAGCTTGTTGAGGTGATTCAATTCGTCAAACCAATGTGTGATGAATTTCACTTTGGATTCCTTCCAATTGTTGAGGTTCAACTTGAGCAACGCTTGTAGCTGGGTCAAGTTGTCGTATACCTTTGCTTTTGATTGGCTATGAAGGTTTACGAAGTCGAAGTAGGCCTTGCGTCCATCACGAGTGGTAGAATGACTGTGTACACATGATGCAGAAAGGTCACTCTTGAAGACTTCCAACATTAGTACCCAGAAGAAGGCACATTGTTTGATGTAGAGATCACGGGTGTAACCCAGGAGCGTGGCTGGAGGCCAAGTTTCATCGAGGAATGTCTCTGTATCGATGTCGTATGCCTCGAGTTTAGCTTTGAAACCTACGAGCCAGTGTTCGAATCTCGAGTCATTCGTGAGGGGTGTAAAGGACTTTTCATCTCGTGCTTTTCGGCACCATGATTCGTACTTTACCTGCTGAGGTGACTTTTTGTTACTTCCTGCCGGAGGAGGTGGTGGGTTCAGAACAGATTCGTTACGCAAGCGTTGGGCACGTTCTTCGCGGAATGACTGGAATTCCCTGTATGTATATGACTTTACATCCTTCCAGTTCCTCTTGTCTTCTTCTAGAGCGACATCGGCTTCTTGTAGGTCGATAGCGAAATCCGCAAGTGCTTCTATGCTCCTTTGGATGGATCGAGGGATATGCGTTGCCAATCCTCGTTCCATATAGGTAAGTTCGCGTGCAAAATCCGGTTCGATAAGTGCATCGAGGAACGACTTCCACTCGCATAATCCGCCTTCTTTGAGAGCTAGGCACAACTTGCTAGTAATCTCACTTGTTACGTTGAGTAATGATATGAGTATCTTTCTCATATCAGCATCGAAGCTGGGAAAGCGTTCGATAGTGGTGACTTCGGCGTCATTCTTCTCTTCGCCTCCGAGTGCATTGACGGCCATTACCGGTACCGGTATGTTCGGCATCTGTGGTGGTTCGGAGTCTTGGAAGGAAGTGCGTGGTAACTGAGAATGGGAACTGCTTCTTGTGCGATGTGCGACGTGCATATGCCAGCGTAGGGATTATGATTAATTCCGTTCCTGTTCCTTCTTGTGTGCAAGCCTTCTTAGAGCTTGCGACTGTTAATCTATTATTTTCCTTCTGAATCCGATTCGTTGAGAGTCTGATTCAAGGACTTCTGAAGAACAGCAACGCTGCGTTAGTGTGTTAGTAGACGAACGATTGTACTCCACGCGTGACAATTGTGTTTGGATACTTTCGGCAACGGATAATCGGACTACAGGCGAGACTAGGGAAACGCCAGATCTCCTCTTGCTGTGACTTATTCAGATTGCAGCGAGACAGACCTTAGTATGTAGATTACAAGTAGTTGGTAGCAACTAGTGTGAATTTTGGGATATAAATCAGTTGAATGTTAAAAGTATGAGATAAAGTGAAATCTTGCCGAAATGCAAGATATCTCTTTTATTGAGATGAATACGTTGCAACTGCTGTTGCGTAATGCTGAGAATACTCGCTGATTATTTCCGTACATGTATTAGTCGTTGACCATATATATTTGTATGCATGTATATGTATTGTGTGAGAATCACATGCCAACGGTTTTCTTCTCTTGTTCCGTTAGGAAGACTCCATGAAATGTTTATCATTAAGATCAGGAATTGCTCCCGTAGCTCGTGTGATATTTTATGAAATCAGAGTTTGCTCACCGAAGAACAATTGCAATATCGTAAGACAGGGATTGCTCACCGTTTATGCGCGATGGGAATCAGTGCGCCGTGGGAATCGATATCCCGTGGAAATCGATTACTTAGATGGATACGGGACTCATTGATTCATGCGCATAGGAAATCTACCCTTTGGTAGCTTTGGTACTTCTGGTCACGAAAGGAATTTAATAGGATCTTGCACGCCCGACACGCAAGATTTATCATGGGACACTACCCAAGTTAAATTACTTGCGCGTTATGGTTCGATCTGAACGTTCGATCTATCAATCGATTAAGCGTCAAACTGTTCCATTCCTCATGCAAGATGCATCATGGAACACTACCCAGGTTAAATCATTCCATTCGATTCTTTGATTTCACTTGATCCGAACGTTTGATTTGGCTCTCAATACGATTCGACCCGAACGTTTAACCTATCAATCGGTAAACCTCAAGATGATAAACTCCGACAGTAATCCAATACCTTGTAAGTAAAGTATTGGATCAAGGGGTGTGTTGTCGGCAAAAAAAAATACGGACGATGTCGGCATCAAATTCGATCAGAAAAGCCGACAAAACGAGCGAAACGACGACCGAGGTGCGGAATACGAGAACGATCAAGCGTTAGAATCAAACGCACCTCCACTACTTGGAAATCCCTAAGTGGTAGAAACGATATCACTTAGGACTACAAACAAAAGACAGTAATCGGTTAGAAACAAGACATATCCAAAGACCTGACCAATAAGTGAACACTTGGAATCCATAAGTACATTCAAAAGAACATACTTGATATCCCGTGAGGAAATTACTTATTGCAATCAAGAAAATCAATACCGATTCCAGATGGGCCTCATATCTAGCATATATACCACGAACAAGCATACGCCCCATCAAACAGATTGCTTAACAACATGAATGACCGATACCGCCAAATGACCCATACAGTAAGACCGAGACGACGCTAATACAGCAACAGCAACAGCAATGACAGTATCGGTACGAGAATGGTAACAAATAACCGGGGAAGATCTCTACCATGTAAAATACAGCAGAGAGCCCCGATACAGTGAATATTCGTAGTAAAAATAAGAGCGTCTCTCTGAGCTCACATCTCTTTAAATATTAACATCATATACCTTTGGTCGATTTTTAGAGCAACAACAATGTCAGGGTTGTCTGAAAGGAATCGAGCTGGATGCGCGGGTGACACGGAAGACTTGAGAGGTCGCTGGTCCTTAGACGAGGAGGTCGTGGATTTGTATACACCTAGAGATGCATGGAAAACGCCTCTACGATCATTCTCTACAGCAGGATGTAGGTCTGCTGCGGAATTGGCATGCTAATCCTTGGTCGAAGTATCGTCTTCTTGAAAAGATACCGAGTGTTCATGTTGGTATGCCTTTCGGGTAATGGGTTTGACACTGTTGGGGTCAGGTTGGTTAGTGTTAAGTAAGTCGTGTCGCAATGAGGCAACCACGATTTTCTTGCCTTCCGGAGAAAAACTGAGCCAACTCTTCATGTCCTGACGTGACAAGGCCTTCCATATGTTTGTAGGCAACCTTGTGGTAGGGTCAGGGGTACGTCCAGCCTTGAACACAGCATAATCTTGATAGTCTCCTTCAAATTCGATGGGGAGAGCATAGTCCTCATGGTTTTGGATCGAGTCAGAAGAGAAATCATGAACGTGTGCACGTACGGTCGACAGAGGAGCAGACATCGCAGACTGGGAATCAAGTCGAGTTGCTTCGAGTAAAAGCGTGATTTTAAGATCGTGGATAGCAGCGGCTTCGGCAACTGCATCCGTTACGGTGCTATTCGTCCCACCTGGATCCTTGACTTTGGCAAACTGTTTGCTTAGCTGGAAGCTGGAATAGCATGCTTGACACAATGCTGATTTTACAGTGTGGTAAAGTGACCTTTCTGCATCATGTGTACACAGTCATTCTACCACTCGTGATGGACGCCAGGCCTACTTCGACTTCGTAAACCTTCATAGCCAATCAAAAGCAAAGGTATACGACAACTTGACCCAGCTACAAGCGTTGCTCAAGTTGAACCTCAACAATTGGAAGGAATCCAAAGTGAAATTCATCACACATTGGTTTGACGAATTGAATCACCTCAACAAGCTCCGTCCTCCCAACAAGCCCCTCGAGTATCACACTGTAAAATCAGCATTGTGTCAGGCATGTTATTCCAACTTCCAGCTAAGCGAACAATTTGCCAAAGTCAAGGATCCAGGTGGGACGAATAGCACCGCAACGGATGCAGTTGCCGAAGCCGCTGCTATCCATGATCTTAAAATCACGCTTTTACTCGAAGCAACTCGACTTGATTCCCAGTCTGCGATGTCTGCTCCTCGGCCGACCGTACGTGCACACGTTCATGATTTCTCTTCTGACTCGATCCAACACCATGATGACTATGCTCTTCCCATCGAATTTGAAGGCGACTATCAAGATTATGCTGTGTTCAAGGCTGGACGTACCCCTGACCCTACCACAAGGTTGCCTACAAACATATGGAAGGCCTTGTCACGTCAGGACATGAAGAGTTGGCTCAGTTTTTCTCCGGAAGGCAAGAAAATCGTGGTTGCCTCATTGCGACACGACTTACTTAACACTAACCAACCTGACCCCAACAGTGTCAAACCCATTACACGAAAGGCATACCAACATGAACATTCGGTATCTTTTCAAGAAGACGATACTTCGACCAAGGATGAGCATGCCAATTCCACAGCAGACCTACATCCTGCTGTAGAGAATGATCGTAGAGGCGTTTTCCATGCATCTCTAGGTGTATACAAATCAACGACCTCCTCGTCCAAGGACCAGCGACCTCTCAAGTCTTCCGTGTCACCCGCGCATCCAGCTCGATTCCTTTCAAACAACCCTGACATTCAGTACAAAAAGGACGGTGACACTCAAATACCTGTCGGAACACCATCGTATTCCGCCAATTTTCACCAGTGGTACACTCCCGAGGATGATCTCACCTTTCCTAATGATGGTACCGTAACGTCATACACATACCGTATACACAAAACTACGGTTACTAGCCCTGGTTTTGCCATGGTTGATCGCGGCGCAAATGGCTGCATCATCGGTAATGACGCATGTCTCATCTCCAAGGATATTCCACCACGATATGTTAACGTCACAGGCATTAACAATCATCAGGTACAAAACATTCCCATTGCTACATGCGGAGCATATTCCATGTCGAACAGAGGCCCCGTCATTCTCATTTTCAATGAATGTGCCTATACAGGACGACATCCTTCTATATTGTCATCCGGCCAGATGGAAGCATATTTTTCCACTGTAGACGACACGTCCATCAAAGCAGGCGGAGGACAGGTCATCACCACCTCCGATGGCTATGCACTGCCTCTTAGCATACGACACGGCTTACCATACCTTGCGATGCAAAAGTATACGACTGTCGAATTTGACACGTTACCACATGTTATCATGACGTCCGATAAACATTGGGACCCATCTGTTCTCGATACCACGATCAGTGCAAAGGATGAACAATTTATCCAGAAATATCCTCCCCAACCACAGCAACTTCCCTATGCCGATTACGACGAATATGGGAACCCACGCTGCCTTGAAGGATTCGATATATCTGTTTCTCCCGGGTCCTCCACGGTTACATCCCTCAGCTCGTATTCCAGCCATTCCACCCGATCTCCCTTTCTTCCGATTGATGATCATAAGAACAACGATCGCTCCTTTTGGCTTACTTCCACTGACTATGCTCATCAAGAACGTCTCGCATGCTGCGCACCAACCGCAGTCTCTGGAACAGTCACTGCGTTTCCGACAGATTGTACAGCCAGTGACAATACACGCATTGCAGCTACGCCCCGCGAAAGATATCCCAACGAACATGACTACTTATCCCTGAAACCTTTCTTTTGTTGGATTTCCACCGATCGCATCAAAGCTACTTTTGAAAACTCAACCCAATACGGTTCGTTAGCGGTTAGCCCTGATGGTAACATTTTCAAACGGTTTCATTCCCCTCAACCGGCCATGAACGTTCGCCCCTTTAATGACGATGTTATGTCCGATGCAGTCTATTCAGATGTCCCAGCAATTGATGGTGGATCCAAGATTGCTCAGATCTTCTTCGGCCGAAAATCGCATATTATTCACGTTGAAGAAATGCGTACCACCGGCGATTTTCTACCCTGCTTTCAGAACTTTGTTCGAAAATGGGGCAGACCCATCCGCCTTCTTTGCGACCACGGTAACTATCAATCAAGCAAGAAAGTCATGGATTACCTCAAGATGTTATGGATTGGACTCTGGCAAAGTGAACCGTACCATCAACATCAGAATCAATTCGAACGACGATACCAAACGTTCAAACGAATTGTCAATCGCGTCATGGATCGTACCGGCACACCACCACACATGTGGTTACTGTGCATGACATACGTCGCGGGCCTCCTTAATGTTGTCTCTGACCCTACGCTGTCCGATAAACAACCGATCTTCATTGCCACGGGTACAATTGGCGACATCAGCGCATACACCAGTTTCTTCTGGTTTGAACCTGTGTATTTCAAGACCAATGACTCCCCTTTCGGTACCAAATCTACCGAACGCCTAGGTCATTTCGTCGGCATCGCTGAACATGTTGGCAATGGACTCTGCTTTCGAATCTGGGATCCAGTTACCAACAAGTTACTAGACCGGTCCGGTGTTCGATCTGCTCTTACACCTGAGTCACGTAACAAGCGCGCGGGCTTATTTACTGATGATGGTTTCATCAAATGGCGTAATGCAAAGGATTCCTTACCCCGTCTATACGCCACTGGCGAAGCTCCAGCTTTCAAACATGGGGAGCATACCAATCAGAATAAACTCATTGACGAGTCTACTAAACCAAACAGCTCAATTTCCCCTAACGGTTCACCTGCTGATTCTGACACCGCCAATGACACCGTTCCACCTGGCACTCAACCAAATCTTCAACCACCCACCCACCCCTCGTTACCGAGCTTTCTTTATAAGAAGGTCGATGACAGCCCAAGCTGGTCCCCTTCTCCACTCCCTAACAACTATGGGGAGAGTCTTGATGGTCCTCCTACGACACACATCTTCAGCAAGACATCCGATGGCGTTCTCCTTACTGAAGATGATTTTGATCCACCGGAATTAGCATACTTTGATGTTAGTGACGTCACAACTCCACACACCAACCCCGCTACTCCTTCAGTAGACCCATCACAGGTAGTTGTTACCGACGAAGAAGGCAATGCACAATTTGACGATGATGGTAAACCTATTACCATTCCTACGATCCCGATTGCCGATCTACAAGGACGTTCCTTCCTTGTAACCAATCCCGATGGCACCCGGAAACGTCTCACCATTGTCGATGTTGAAGACAGTCTTGAACGCAATAAAGACTTCATCAAGTTCAAGTGCAAACACTCCGATGACGAACTCGATGATATCATTGCATACAATGACGTCATGAATTACATACATCGTGATTCAACACAAGAAGACGGCAAACTCTGGTCATTTCGCCGCATCCTAGGACACCAAGGTCCACTGGATAACAAGCACCCTCAATACAAAGGTTCCAAGTATAACCTTTGGATTGAATGGGAGAATATGGAACGCACATATGAACCTCTGGCCAATATTGCGGCTGATGACCCAGTCACCGTTGCAAAATATGGGAAAGACAACAACTTGCTTGACCTCCCAGGTTGGAAACGTCTCAGGAGAATCACCAACCTAGCCCGACGAACCAAGAAACTTGATCGACTCGTGCATCAAGCCAAACTACGTTCTTTCCGTACCACTCCACAGTATCAATATGGATTCAAAGTGCCTCGTAACCACGAAGAAGCCCTCCGATTTGATCAAGCCAACGGGAACACCAAATGGGAAGATGCCACCATTCTGGAAATGGCACAACTCAATGAATACAATACATTCATTGATAAAGGCGTATACAAGACAAGCTCCATTCCCCCGGGATTCCAACAGATCAAGGTACACATGATATAACACGACGGAAGACACAAGGCTCGCCTCGTTGCTAACGGTAATCTCACTGAGGCCCCTATCCATAGTGTTTACGCAGGCGTCGTATCTCTTCGCGGTCTACGTATGTGCCTATTCCTAGCTGAACTCAACGATCTAGAAGCATGGGGTACCGACATAGGTAACGCCTACTTAGAAGCAGTCACCTGCGAGAAAGTATGCATCAAGGCAGGTCCCGAATTCGGATCGTTGGAGGGTCACCTATTGGTCATTTACAAAGCCCTATATGGTCTCAGGTCTTCAGGCAAGTGTTTTGGAGACTTACTCGCGGCTTGTCTCATCGAACTCGGATTCGAAAGATCCCGCGCAGAACCGGAAATATTCCTCAAACCCGGAACGAACAAGCATGGTGAACGTGTATATGAGCTTATATGCACATATGTCGATGACCTATGTCTCTGCATGGCCGATCCCAATTCCTTCTTGAAGATATTGCAATCGTCACCATATAACTTCAAATTGAAGGGATCCGGACCTATGAACTTTCATTTGGGATGTGGATTTGAGCGCGACGAACATGGTGTTTTATGCATGAATCCCATAAAGTTCATCGAAAAGATGGAAGCATCTTACGAACAAATGTTCGGATGCAAACCTAGCACTAGGTTCCAATCGCCCATCGCGGAGAACGATCATCCTGAATTGGACTCCTCAGCCTTTCTTGAAGAAACCGGTATACAGAAATACCAAAGTATGATCGGTTCACTGCAATGGATCATCGCTATTGGCCGTTTCGATGTACAAACAGCCGTGATGACGCTCTCAAGTTTCAGAGCTCAGCCACGAGATGGGCATCTCGAACGTGCTAAACGTATCTATGGATATATCTCCAAATTTAGACATTTTAAAATCAGATTCCGTGTGGAACCGCCCGATTTTATATTGACTAAACCCGACACCATCGACTGGTCCAATACCGTCTATGGGGAGCATTCTGAGGAGCTACCCGACGACGCTCCTGCACCGCTTGGAAAGACAGTAGTGTTATCACATTTCTATGATGCCAACCTCATGCATGATATTCTCAGTGGCAAGGCAGTTACCGGCATACTTCATTTCGCGAACAAGACTCCCATGATGTGGTTCTCGAAGAAGCAGTCTACTACGGAAACAGCCACCTTTGGAGCTGAATTTGTTGCAGGGAGAACTTGCATCGAACAGATTGTCGATCTACGCCACTCATTCCGATACCTCGGAACACGAGTCCATGATATCTCATACTCTTGGGGTGACAACGAAAAGATGATCCAGACGTCGACCTTTCCTTACGCAAGGTTGCATAAGCGTCATAACATTCTATCGTTTCACTACGTACGGAGCATGATAGCGAGAGGTTTCATTTTAATGATGCACATCCCAGGTAAGGATAACTGTGCAGACATTCTTACCAAGCATTGGAGTCACTCAGTTGTGTATCCACTGCTCAGGCCCATCTTCCACTTCTGTGGTAATACTGGCGACCTTCTCCAGGATGATGGAAGCATCATGTAGAGCGTGATGACCCTTCACAAGGAGACATGGGGAGTATTAAATTCCTTTCGTGACCAGAAGTACCAAAGCTACCAAAGGGTAGATTTCCTATGCGCATGAATCAATGAGTCCCGTATCCATCTAAGTAATCGATTTCCACGGGATATCGATTCCCACGGCGCACTGATTCCCATCGCGCATAAACGGTGAGCAATCCCTGTCTTACGATATTGCCATTGTTCTTCGGTGAGCAAACTCTGATTTCATAAAATATCACACGAGCTACGGGAGCAATTCCTGACCTTAATGATAAACATTTCATGGAGTCCTCCTAACGGAACAAGAGAAGAAAACCGTTGGCATGTGGTTCTCACACAATACATATACATGCATACAAATATATATATGGTCAACGACTAATACATGCACGGAAATAATCAGCGAGTAATCTCAGCACTACGCAACAGCAGTTGCAACGTATTCATCTCAATAAAAGAGATATCTTGCATTTCGGCAAGATTTCACTTTATCTTATACTTTTAACATTCAACTGATTTATATCCCAAAATTCACACTAGTTGCTACCAACTACTTGTAATCTACATACTAAGGTCTGTCTCGCTGCAATCTGAATAAGTCACAGCAAGAGGAGATCTGGCGTTTCCCTAGTCTCGCCTGTAGTCCGATTATCCGTTGCCGAAAGTATCCAAACACAATTGTCACGCGTAGAGTACAATCGTTCGTCTACTAACACACTAACGCAGCGTTGCTGTTCTTCAGAAGTCCTTGAATCAGACTCTCAACGAATCAGATTCAGAAGGAAAATAATGAAAGTATGAGATATAGTGAAATCTTGCCGAAATGCAAGATATCTCTTTTATTGAGATGAATACGTTGCAACTGCTGTTGCGTAGTGCTGAGATTACTCGCTGATTATTTCCGTACATGTATTAGTCGTTGACCATATATATTTGTATGCATGTATATGTATTGTGTGAGAATCACATGCCAACGGTTTTCTTCTCTTGTTCCGTTAGGAAGACTCCATGAAATGTTTATCATTAAGGTCAGGAATTGCTCCCGTTGCTCGTGTGATATTTTATGAAATCAGAGTTTGCTCACCGAAGAACAATGGCAATATCGTAAGACAGGGATTGCTCACCGTTTATGCGCGATGGGAATCGATGCGCCGTGGGAATCGATATGCCGTGGGAATCGATTACTTAGGTGGATACGGGACTCATTGATTCATGCGCATAGGAAATCTACCCTTTGGTAGCTTTGGTACTTCTGGTCACGAAAGGAATTTAATACGTGCGGCCCTTAGGCGCGGTTTAGTAATTCAATAATTGATATACTTTTGCGCAATACTATTAGACTACCGGTACACTAACATTTTTTTGTAGAAGTATTAGTACTGTACTTCGTATTAATTTTTAAATATCGTAGTACAAGTAAGATTTTATTAGTGCTTTGCAGGGGCCCTGTGGAGTTGTTGTGTTCGTAGTTTTCTTACATATCTCTTGTAGTAATCTAGGATTCCGTTTATGATTCTAGTAGTATATGATTCAATTCAATGATTCTATTATATTATTCCATTCTACGATTCAAATCTATGAATGCAATCAATGATTCTAGTCTACAATTCAAAATGAAGATACAATTCTATGGTTCAGCTCTAAGATTCAATTCTAAGATTCAACTCTAAGATTCAATTCTATGATTCAATTCAATGATTCAATTGTACAATTCAATTGTACAATTCAATTCAATGATTCTATTAAATCCCTTTCGTACGTATGTAAGGGAACTACAGGCCGGTACTTGAACTTACGTAGATTCCTATGTAATTTATAGTACTACAGCTGGAGTGGTACGATACTACGGATCGAGTCATATGCACCTCTGTGAGCAACATTGGAGTATCTCTGTAAGCAGGATTGGAATATTCTTCTCAAAGACCGAATGACCGAGAAGGCCCATACTTTCTGTAAACAAGATTGGAATATTCTCATATCTTATGGAAAATGACCGGGAAGGCCCATTCTTTCTATTTTCACGATCGAAGTTCGATACTTAGGATCGGAAGTAAGATTCCTTTTGTTTTCATGATCAAAACAAGATGAATTGCCTGGCTCCGGTATAGCCATTTTGATACTTCCAATCATGTGTCTCGATACTCAGGGAGGTTCGAAGAAGCTTCTTGTAACAGCCGTTTCGATGATCACGATTAGAAGGAAGCTTCTCATGATATATGTATAGAAGTTTGATAGCACGTGATTCTAGAGTGCTGTATGATTAGCGGTGTACTGTATTCATCACTGCACTAAAAGAGATATCATGCTCTCCAGCAAGATTACTCTCTTATCTCATACTTTTAACATTCAACTGATTATATCTCCAAAATTCACACTAGTTGCTACCAACTACCTGTAATCTACATTACTAAGGTCTGTCTTGCTGTATCTGAACAAGTTCACAGAAAGAAGAGATCTGGCGTTTCTGTAGTCTCGCCTGTAGTCCGATTATCCGTTGCCGAAAGTATCCAAACACAATTGCCACGCGTAGAGTACAATCGTTCATCTACTAACACACTAACGCAGCGTTGCTGTTCTTCAGAAGCCTTTGGATCAGACTCTCAACGGACCGGATTCAGAAGGAAAATAATAGATGCTAGTAGTCCACAATTCTATTCTAAGATTCAATTCAATCATCAAATTCTATAATTCTAGTCTATCATTCAATTATATGATTCGATTTTGATTCAAGTCTATGATTCAAGTCTATGATTCAAGTCTATGATTCAATTATGATTCAATTCTATGACTCACTTCAGTGATTCAATTCCATGATTCAATTCTATAATCCAATTCTATGATTCAATTCCATGATTAAATCGCATGATTCAATTGTTTGAGGTCAATCGAACTAGTGCGTGTGACCGAACGAATGATACGCGACCAAAACGAATGAGACTCGACTGAAACAAATGAGACGCAACCGATCGAATGAGTCATCTTGTTTCTACACGAATTTGACATACAGGACTGGAATTTCTGTGAATAAAGAGGGAATGAGAATTTTCCTCGAATAAGAAGGGCCATCATCATGTGAAGAAAGGACATCACCATTTGAAGAAGGACCATCGCCAGATGATGTGGCAGTAAAAGTGTCTTCTCCAGAGGTCCTTATGTACTGGACTATACAGGGCACAAGGTAAAGGCCTACAGCCCCTGGTAATACAGGTACAGGGCATGTAAGAATTGCACTGGAGTATTAGCGGGCCAGTGCAAATATTAGTGATTTAGTGTGTGTTCATCGAAGTATTAGCAGGTGGATGCACCAATTTAGTGATCTTAGGAAAGAGTGGATTCATCCGCTCACAATTTCAAAGAATTTAATGTCGTAAACAAACAAATAAGCATGGTAATACAGAAACGTCCATCCAACTTTTGCGCGCACCAAAAAAAACAATTTTTATCTTTTGGAGAAAATTGCATTACAAAGTCGAGACACAAAAATCCAAAAAACATCACACAAATAACACGGTGTTGGAAAATTGTGTCCAAACTACGATTAAAGACGACGACGACGACGACGCCAATACAATAGCTACTTGCTTGTTGACTACTAGTATGTAAAGAAACGAATCGTTTAATGATGGTGTACTACTAGTAGGCTACTGTGTACTACTAGGTTATTGTGTCTTCTGCTTTGTTGTTGGATGGTTAGTATCTCGCTTCCGCTGAGTCCGTTCGCGTGCTTTGCGGTTTCTCTCTTCTTTGAACTTCCACATCACCTCATCCCCTGGGTAGGGGCAAATGATGTTGACGAATTCTGCAGAGACAAGCTTTCTCCACTTAGTGTACATCTCTATCTGTTTGATCTCCTTGATTCCTGTTGGTGCAACTGGATCTAGCAACACGAAGTCCCGTACGGCTTCCCAAAGTCAACGATCGCGATCCACGGTTACGTGTTTTTGTAGATCTTGTACACTAACGTCCGCCGTTCCAAGACAGTCTTGCCATATCTTTATTGCAGTGGGTGCATCTGATTCAACTGTAAAAATGCGACTTGGTTGAATTGTCCCTGTCTTTTCAACAATCAGCGCAGTTCTTTGTATGGCCTACAACGTAGAACATGAAATTCATCTTCTTGAAATACCCAGCTTCAACAAGCAAGTTTTCAAGACGGAGCACGTGGTTATTTTTGTTCTGGCCACCACAGTTATCCATCAGGACTGTCAATTCGCCGCCTACTTCATTTTCTTTCATCCATCCTTTGTGTTTCGATAACATGACAATCATGGAAGCAACGTTGTCTCCCCCCTTGCCAACAATCCCTTCGTGGTATGCGAATGCATCTAAACTTCCTCCTTCCAATGAGCAATCCACAATTCCTAAGATTGCAATGGTTAAAGGTGTCATGTAGTAAGTATCCCCTGGCTGGGTTGCTCCAAGATTTGGCAGCTGGGCATTCTGGCAGTAGTCAACAACTAAACAATACCGCCGCTCGCTGTGTTGAACGGCGTCTAAATAATCGTGATGGGCTTCTTTGATTTTCATACTACACACCCGCCTTTGGTCCGCCACTTGTTTGACATGCAGGCTTGCATCAAAGAATCTTGTTGTTCTCTGAAAGCGCTGCCTCCGGTTCCATCACCAACAGAGCATACACATTGTTTCGATCAAAGACTTTGCGCGTTTTGCGTTCTGCAACAACAACTTAACTGCAGTCGTCTACTAGTTGTTTCTTCTTATTCAGGAACTGTCTCTTTAAACTTGTTTCTGTGGAGCAACAAGAAGTTGTATCAGCACCAGGCTCTGTTGTTGTTTCATATCTGACATATCTCAAATGATTGCGGAACACACGGCACTTGCTGCAAACGTCCGCGGACCGACTTACAATTTTATTGTTTGGAAAATTGGTATCCCAATACTTCAAGAAGTATGGCCAAGAACAAAATATTTTATGATCCCCTTCAAAGGGGTCTACAGGAGTTACTTCCAACACTGAATTCAAATTCTTCTTCAATTTCACGGTCCATCCCCGGTCATGACAAAACCGATAATAGACACTTCTTTTTGAAAATGAGGGGGGCAACTCAACAACACCTTCTTCTCCATTGCGCAATCCAACACCGGTTTCAACTCGCATGATCCTTGTTGACTGTGGCTGGCCAAGTTCCTTAAGCTCATCAAAGAAGTTAACAAGGTCTTCAACAATTGTAGAGTCATCAAATTCCATGGTGTTGTTAGGTCACTTCCCTTTCAGTCCATGTGTGGGAGTGGTGTTGTTCTCCAAATTCCTATAGCATGTTTCCCACTTGTGCTGTCCCCAATCAAGCAGTACACAGATTGCATACCTGCAAACGCGTGTTTGCAACAATGCTTCAAGTACAGCATGTTTCTCTGGGGTGTCCTCATCAATGAAATTGTGTTCACCTCCTTCTTCATATGGATTTAGAAAAGGAATGAAGAACCATCGGGTATCATAGCCAGTCCATGATAGTAAGCTGTTGGTCAACCTTTGACTTGTTGAGGAATGCACCTACAGTCCGGTGTGAAAGTGTAACACGCTGTAACTTGATAAGTATCTGGAGTTACAAGACGCTGAACACATCAACGGAAAGCTTAAGTATTGATCTATCCAACTGTTGACGAAGCTGAAAATCGATTTTTTGGTTTTTTGGAGGGGGCACCCAGATAATGAACGTTTCTGTATTACCATGCTTAAATAATAATAATACGAAGTAACAAACAGTTAGCAAAATACCAGTCTCCCTCATCAATTTTGGGGCCCTCCAAACATTCTTCAAAGAATTACGGAGCGCTCCACGAGGTCGGAGAGTTGACAGTTGGTATCAATCTACTACAGCAAGCCTACAAGAGATATTCGCAGTTCAACGTCGAAATATTCAGCAGATCTGATTTCTACTTCGTGTTGTTAGATAAATTTCGTTGTAATATTGATTAGGTTCTAAAATTGTGAGCATTAAGATTAAGTGATATTCGGATTGCACCTCTATTGGTCCCTCTTTACGGGTCGTATGTGCATTGAGATGAATCGTATAAACAGTTATTTACTTTGGCGACTATCACAAGTAAATGGTCTAGCCTGTCGGGCATATGTCCCATAGTCTGCCTGTATGTCCTTAACCGCGTGATTTCTAGAGTCCCCGTGTCTTCGTGGTAGTATAGTACTAGTAGAATATACTTATCCCGCGGGTCTCATTTTTTCATCGACCCCATCTCGCCACATACACCTCATCGCTAGTTCAATTAGCCTGGTCCCACTCATTAGTTTAGTGAGTAAATCGGCAATATTCGACTCGCCTGGCTCCTTTGCAATCTGGATAGTTCCTGCTGCTATGCACTCACTTGCCTTATGATAAGCAACACTATTATGCTTATTCTTACAAGGGCTCTCTGGTCTTATAGTGTTCTTCACAACTGACTCATTGTCACAATAGATATTGGTAGGGCATTCCAAAGGAATTCCCATCATCCGTAGCTTGTATCTTAGCCCTTCTACCATCTCAATTGCTATCCTAAGCGTGACTATTTCCGAGCCAAATGTAGATGTTTCAACAGTTGTTTGCCTCTTGGAGAACCACAAAATAGGTGCTCTGTTAACAAAGATGATGACTCCTGTATGAGATCTTCTGGTAGCCTTGCAACCTGCATGATCCGCATCTACAAAACACGTAGTAATAACAGCCCTCCCTTTTGGTTCGGGCATATCTGGAGGCAATAGCTCTTTGGCCTCTGGGTAGAATTCGCTCCAGTAGCAGGACTGAAAATTCGACTCATCTACCTCGGGCGTGGATGCGTCAAATACCAACTTGGACTTACTGTAATTCTTTAAGCATGCAAACAGATGAAACAACTGGTTGAGATGACCTTCTCTTGCTTGGGCAAGATATCGAGACATAAGTGACAAGGGCATTAATAATGATATCCAATCGGCCTAGTTCACATATCCACCGGAGTATCCCTACCAAACCTTGATAATAGTTTTGTTTCTCCGGATCAAGATCTGGTGATGCGTCTATCTCAGGTCTGTACTCAGCGCTCAAAGGGGACCTTGCTGTCTTAGGCAGTATCTTAAACACATATTTTCCGGTTAGTAGTTCTTCTTCAACCGATTTGATGGCTACTTAGACGAAGCCATGGGCCAGTACGGGTTACCATTGATGTAGGTCTTTCCTATATCAGCTCCCAAGTAGAAAGAAGGTTCTTCAACTGTTCCATTCTTCAACTTGAACTGCCTTTCTATTGCATCCATCTGGAACATTGGATCCATTCCACATACGAGAATATCACCAACATAGGCCACATAGTACTCGTAGTAGGCTGAGCCATCTGGTTTGAATGCAGGTTGGAGATGCACATCAGGATCTGCTTTGCAAGATACATAACCAAGCTCTCTTAAGTGACTAGCCAAGTGTGATCGAAAAGATGCCCCTGCAACCAGGAGTCCATATAAGGCCCTTACAATCTTGCAGGGCCTTCCACATAGCTCTGGCGCGAATCCTTGGGCCTCAGTGGCTATTGTGAAGTACTTCTCCTTGATGGGTGCTGTTAAGTAAGCGTTCTGTATGTCCGCACTGAGTACTACCTCAAGGTTGTTAAGTGCTGCCAGTAGGAAGAACAATCGAACCGAATTCCTACTGGGTACACTGGAATAGGTGTATTCCTTGGAGATTTCTGGGACTTTGTGGCCATCACCGACTAAGCGGGCCTTCCGAGTTAAGTCAATCTTGACATCGAAGACCATGTGCATGGTTATTTTGGTATGCCCCACTGGTATCTTGTCTTCCTTGTTGAATTCAAAGGCAATAGAGCTGTTCCTCATTTCTTTTGCAATAGCCCTAGCCCAATGATCGGTCCCTGTTTCTCTATCAATGGCCTTTGCTTCTGAAATAGACTTAGGGAGCCGGACCCCATACTTATGGGACTTGGTCCAGTATTTGGTTTTAGCGCCAGATATGATCCAGTCCTTTCTCCGAAGTACTTTATAAGCCCACCACTTAAACGCTGGCTCATTTATGACGCCTTCCTCGCGGGCGTATATTGCTGTCTCAATCAGGAAGCTTTCCTTCATGTCACTTAACTTTGCCCAGGACGTAGTGCCATCCTTCCACCTAACAAGGAACCTCCATCCTTTGGTTGTTGGTTTTGTCCTAGTTTGTCCGGATTTTGTTGTGTAAGTAGCCTGCTTGATATTTAAGGCCTCCTCTGTTTGAAGTCGATCGAACAAGTGTTTCGATCATACTAGTCATCTTGCTTCTACAGGAATCTTCTCGCACGAATGAATGAATGAATGAGACACGAACGAATGAATGAGACACGAATGAATTGAATGAATGAGACACGAATGAATTGAATGAATGAGACACGAATGAATGAATGAGACACGAATGAATGAATGAGACACGAGTGAATGAGACGCTTGATCGATCGTACGAGTCATCCTGTTTCTACAGAAATGGACCAACATGAATGGAAGAACGGGAGTGGAAGTGGGAATGAGATTTTACCACTTACCGATCCGGTTCTCCTTCTTACTAAAAATAGACCCTTATGTACCAATTCTACGGGGCGCAAGGTAGACCCCTACAGCCCATTGGTACAAGGGCACGTGCAACACACCGGAGTATTAGCGGGCCGGTGCAATATTAGTGATTTAGTGTGTGTGTTGGAGTGTTAACAGACCGATGCACCAATTCCAGTGATCTTAGGAAAGAGTGGATTCGTCCGCTCATAATTTTAGTGTTAAGACAATGTAATAACCAATTCAAGTTAGCCAAAACTCCAATCTTCTCCTGCATCGTTCAGACCCCTTCAAACATACTTCGAAGTATTACGGAGCAATCTGGACCACCAGTGAGGAGTTGGTGCCAAGCTACAGCAGGCAGGCCTACAGTCATCGTCCGACAACGAAGAGACGAACACGTATCACAAGCCCCTTTCCCCAAGAACAAGCCCGCTGACACGACGAAAGACCGAGGGAGTCCGTTGTGGAGTAACAAGCGAAAGGCAAGCCCGCTGACACGCCGACGAAAGACGTGGAGTAACTAGCGAAAGGCAAAGAGGTGTAGAGGGAGAGCAAGAGCGCGTTTCTATTGTTGAACGACGGCGACAGACGACCAGCAAGAAGAAGAAGATACAAGCTACATCGACGACGACGATAACAAGAAATTGAAGACAGTAGAAGAAGAGAGAAGGACTTCATGAAACGAACCCCAAGACAGACATGAAAACAAAAGCAGAATCGGTATCGACACACCAGAATCGATAGGGCCGATTAACACACAGAAAGATCCCCAAGAAGAGACAACAGCAAAGACGGAATACTCCAAGAGCGGACGCAGGATCGGTATCGCCACACCAGAAGCGATTGGGCCGATTAACATCAAATACAAGATCCCCAAGAAGAGACAACAGCAAAGACAGAATACTCCAAGAGCGGACGCAGGATCGGTATCGCCACACCAGAAGCGATTGGGCCGATTAACATCAAATACACACTATCGACATACCAGAATCGATAGGGCCATCGACATACCAGAATCGATAGGGCCGATTAACATCAAATACACACTATCGACATACCAGAATCGATAGGGCCATCGACATACCAGAATCGATTGGGCCGATTAACATCAAATACAAGATCCCCACGAAGAGAAAACAGCAAACGACGGAATACTCCAAGAGTGGACAGAACCAAACAACAGCAGGATCGGTATCGCCACACCAGAAGCGATTGGGCCGATTAACATCAATTACACACTATCGACATACCAGAATCGATAGGGCCGTATCGACACACCAGAATCGATAGGGGCGGATAAACAAAAGCAGGATTGGTATCGACAGAACAAATCGATTGGGCCAATTACGAAAACACAAAACAAAACAAAAAAAACCAAAAAAAGTCGGAAGAATACGGATCAGAATACGACTAGAATACGACAATTTACTTTGCTCGGATCGGATTACGGATCGGAATACGATTAGAATACGACAATTTACTTTACTCGGATCGGAATACGACAATTTTATATATAACAAGCAGTAATCAGAGTTCAATTTCAGTCTGCAAGTGGGGGAGCCGCCACTTCACTATTCCCTTGCAACCTGAATTTGAAATGGAGAACAACAAAGGCCGCTCTGAAAGAGCAGAGCGAGCACAACGGAGACAGAACAACAAAGACGCAGATAGGCAAAGAACTGAAAGAGCAGAGCGCGCACGAAGAAGAAGCCAGAACAATGAAGGCTGCGCAAGAAGAAGACAGCAGAGAGCCGACAGTCGCGCAACAGTGTACTATACAATGGCTTACGGAAGTGGCACAAGGAGTGACAGCGACGAATCAAAACTGAAAGGCATACAAGGAGCCACTATGGAAATGGCCACCACCGCGTTTGATCTTTATCTCTGAGCATTTGAAGAGAGTTGGATGATTCCTTTGAAGCAGGGTAGTGTGTTTGAAGTCGATCGAACAAGTGTTTCGATCATACTAGTCATCTTGCTTCTACAGGAATCTTCTCGCACGAATGAATGAATGAATGAGACACGAACGAATGAATGAGACACGAATGAATTGAATGAATGAGACACGAATGAATGAATGAGACACGAATGAATGAATGAGACACGAGTGAATGAGACGCTTGATCGATCGTACGAGTCATCCTGTTTCTACAGAAATGGACCAACATG
The DNA here is from genome assembly GCA_037355745.1 of Pseudo-nitzschia multiseries. NCBI lineage: Eukaryota > Bacillariophyta > Bacillariophyceae > Bacillariales > Bacillariaceae > Pseudo-nitzschia > Pseudo-nitzschia multiseries. Next base: position 5,079,761 of record CM074789.1, read on the forward strand.
AATGGAAGAACGGGAGTGGAAGTGGGAATGAGATTTTACCACTTACCGATCCGGTTCTCCTTCTTACTAAAAATAGACCCTTATGTACCAATTCTACGGGGCGCAAGGTAGACCCCTACAGCCCATTGGTACAAGGGCACGTGCAACACACCGGAGTATTAGCGGGCCGGTGCAATATTAGTGATTTAGTGTGTGTGTTGGAGTGTTAACAGACCGATGCACCAATTCCAGTGATCTTAGGAAAGAGTGGATTCGTCCGCTCATAATTTTAGTGTTAAGACAATGTAATAACCAATTCAAGTTAGCCAAAACGCCAATCTTCTCCTGCAATTTTCAGACCCCTTCAAACATCCTCTCCCTTTTCGAAATCGATGATCTCATCCATTAGACAATACATGAGCCCTTCATCATCGACAGAAGAATAGATACTTTCTGCTAGCATATTGGCTGTATAAATTTCAATAGATCCATCTGGCATAGAGACCTCGTAAGACCTCTTGTCTAAGAGAGGATTGTTGTTCTTTTCACCAACCAGCACACCATCCTTATCCCTGCAACGGCTCTTGACTAGCCCCCGGATGTGTTGGTCCCCTATCTGGAGTAATACCTCAGTCCCAAGATACTTGTCAAGGTCCTTATTAGATAAGTCGTCAACGTCCGGGGAAGAGGCCTCGGCTTCTGCCATGAGTACTTCATCCTCTCCCTCATATTTGCCATCAAATAGGCCCAGATGTGGTTCGCCAAGTTCGTTTTCAAGATAAGTATTGGAAGGTTTAACCTCATCACCTATTTTTGCGCTTCCAACTGTGATAGAATATCCGGGTGTCGCCATTCTTCCTCAGATATAGCCCGAGTGCTGTTTGTTATGTGAACTTTTCCGGTCTTAAATAAGATATAGTGACAATCTCCACCACCAAAAGTATCCCCACAAGGGCCCAGCCACCGGCCAAGCCTATTTGTTTTTCCATTTAAGTCATACCACCAAATGAAGTCGTACCAGTCATGAATCATGTATAGGGTGATATCTGGGGTGTATCTGTGTACCAATTCAAAGCTAGTCCTTCCCATCGAAGAAGGATCACTCGATGCCGCAAGGTTCATTTGACCGGCTGCTAACATCAACAGACTGCCCGCCTCAAGTCCCCAGCACTGTGTTCTGCAGTATTTTGCCACCAACAATGGGGCTGTATGTAGGTTTGGCGGATGCGATACTCCGACCTGAGTTTGTGCCAACCAGTGTTGTGTGTCTCATGATTTCCCTGGGCTTTTGCTCCATCGGTAACAAGATGTTCTGGGATTCCCACTTCATTTATAAAGCAAGATAGACCATCATGACATCGGGCTTTTCCCCTGACAGGGTAGAAGGCAACATATCCTTTTCCGTTTGTGAAGATCTGAGCTGCTGTATCGTTTCGTATGATGCTGGGAACCTTGAACTTCATAGTGTTGGCGTACCAACGACCCTTGAGCATCCTCCTATTCCTCCACTTCTGCGTCTTCAGTCGCTTCGTAATAGGCTGGGACAATTGCTTAATACCATCTTGGGTAGTGACTTCAATGGTAGCCTTGGCCCGCTTCTCACTTATGTTCCACATCTTAGCAATGGCCTTGGCGTCGTACCTGTCGACCTTGTCGGGGATTCTTATTGGAGGTCCCCATTGTCCCCGTCGTATGGAGAACTTCTTTTCAAGGGACATTTCTTGGTCTAGAACATCTTGTTGGCGGCGTAGCAGCTTCCTTTCCTTGGTCCTAGCCTTTGCTTCCTGTTGAATGGCAAGCTCAGCTTCAGAAAATGAGGACAGACCGGCTGATGAAGGCTTGGTGGAAACATCAGAAATCATAGAATTTGCTGAATTGCGAAGATTTTCTTGGTCCTCCCCGGTGGTTCCAGCAAGGGCTGAAATCAATCGTGTGGAAACATCTGTTGGAGTATATCCGGTGCGTTGAAAAGGAACTCGGCCAGTACAGACGGAGGTCAGATGAAGTAGCCGGGTCGTGTCATACCCTGTACCTAGTGATTCAGGATGAATCGTGGATGAATATTTGACTGGGGTCCCACAAGCCAGCAGGCACCCTGAAAGGGTAGCAACAACTTGCGGGAAAGAACCATTGGTGGCTTCTTCTTCTTCTGCAAAGTGAGAGGAGGAGGGGTCACAGGTGTGGGTATCTGTAGCCAGTACATGTTCACAGTTTGCCAGTTCTTTCTTTGTAGGTTTGCGGGAATCAAAATAGGATATGACCCCGTCGACCTTGAGAGGAATAAAGAGCTTGGTGTCTTCAGATTGGAATGTAATCCCGTGTGTAGAAGTAGAGTCGTATCGCCTTGGGGTGTCCTCAACCTTGTTGAAGTTGCAGTCCTGGACTTGGTTGGGACATACCAAGCTGTGTTGTAACTTGGTGCCAAAGAACAAAGCCTACCCAAACACCAAGATATAGGTAATCCCGTCGGTTGGGTCAGTCCAAGCTGTGGCGCAACGAGCGATAGGGACATTCTTAAGTGGTAAGTAGGTGTCTGAAAATGGTGCAACGTCCACATAGGTCAAAATAGAATCCAATGAATCGAGTAATACCATATTTGATCCTGCGGCTGTTGTATCAGCATGGCTGTCCAACTCGCATTGGCCGTTATGGGGAGATGGTGAGCCAACACTCTTAATATGGACTATCGACCGGCCTACCTGGGATACAATCGACAGGCCCCGGCCGGCATAATAAGACCAAGGTCGTAAACGTCGTTGGGTTATGTAGTTAGTTACTTCGGTTTTTATTTTACGGTGTTGGAAAGAGTTATTGATAAGATTATGATCGGATTGTTTCTGGACCATATTGTTCTCTCATTTACCAATTTGTCTTTTCTTTGAGTGGGAATACGCGTATCGAGAGTTCGATACTCATAGATACTTGTATCGTGTGTTCGATACTCAGTGTTTTAAGTATCTCTTGATACTCTTGAGCGCTTATGTATATTTTACTTATTGCGCTCTCTTCTTGATAAAAGATCTAGAACACTTTGGAATCGTATGTCTTGTTTTACGTTTACGTAAAACAATACGTAACTCGTGCTTTACGTTTACGTAAAACTATACGTAAATCGTGTTTTACGTTTACGTAAAACATTACGTAAATCGTTCACGTAAGTACGCTGCATCGCTATCCACACGTAGTATCATGTCACTTGCCCTGTAGATGATGGATGCGTCAGGATTACATGCTGCATAGTTGAGGAAGTATTTTGTGGCCGCTAGTGTTGTTTTGTTATTCTTGGCAGAGGCAATGTCGTTGAGTGCATGTAACATCATGTTGTCGACCGCTCGGGCGTAAAACAGGAATTTTCCTGTGACTGGTTGGATGAATTTTATTTCTTCGTCCGATAGTGTGGTCACGTCCTCGAGCTTTGCGTATTGGATTTTTTCGCCGTATGCTGGGACGTCCGCGCGCAAAGGGCCCGCCAATGTGTGTGTCGGCCGCACGTGTTCGAATTCTTTCAATGCTTGTTCCACGTACCCATCCATAGACAATCGTACTTCACGTTTGTCGTAGTCCCAACGTAGATGTACCCTGACGTACTGTTTCCCCGACCAGTCCACTTTGAATGTATACTTGGCTCCGACGGCCGCTACTAGGTGATCTACATCTTCCTGTCGGGTGTACTTGATCCCAAAGTCATCCACCACTAGGGTAAAGTTTATGTCCCTTTCATCATGTAGGAACAGTCCCTCTGTGTGGGGTGCTTTCTTGTATCCGTACTTCTGGAGGTGGTCAACTAGGTCGTCGTGGGCTATCTTTCCACTCTGTTTTAACCCATACCATGCCTTTTTGATCCGGGCATATACATATTCTCCTTGTTTGATTCCTTCCAGTTGGTACGCTATCCGGACTCGGGGGGGGTGGGGGGGGGGGGGGGAATCATGTCCCACCGGAACTCTACATATTCGGGTTCGTCTAGAGTGGAGCATAAGTACATGTTAGAAATGTCGCCGGTACAGTATTTGGCCCCAGGGGATGACACTACGCTGTTCCAATGGGTTTTTATGGTCTCCATGCTTGCCGTCCGGGTGGACACGTTACCATGGTACTCCAGTTGGTCTCCCCCTGCCGTGATTCTAGTCCTGTAGGGGTCGGCCTTCTCGGGGCGTATGGCGACTGTATATCGGGGATATGTGACCTTTTTGTGTATGGGCATGTCAGTTCTCCGGATCCAGTCCAATACGTCCATCCCTTCTATGTTATTCTGTTGAAAGCCTTGGAATAACCGGCTGAACTCGTCCTCACCCGACTTGAGCCATAATTCTTGGATCTGTGCTTTGGGGTGCCTGATTAGATCACGGTACGCTGCCCACTTGTTCAAGTCCTCTTCCCATATGGATCCCCCACACGCTAGTTGGGGCACATACGATAACTCGTTCATCCGTAGGGCCTGTTTTGGTACGGGGAACTGGACCGGGTCACGCGGGTAAACTCCCATTAGGGCTTTGGGCTTAAGCTTGGATTTTGAGTAGTATTGGTCGGATTTATAGTACCTGGACACTTCACCGTGTGTGTAGTCCGCAACGTCCCCATCCGTGAATCGTACTCTATAGTATTGATTGGTTTGGTCATAACTTATGACTTCACCTTCATACCACCCTGAGTTGAACTTCTTCCTAATGATCGTGCCTATAGCCCAGGGGTGTCCTCGGCGGGCACTGCATTGTTGTGAAGGGTTCACCCTTAGAGGTGCGCGCGCATTCTCGGGTAGCTGCGTGGGTGGCACCCTTGGAGGTTCGCGCTTATCCTTGGGTACCTTGGGTTTTGTATTGGGTGTCACCCTTGGAGGTTCGCGAGCATTCTCGGGCACATTGGATTTTGTATTGGGCCCGTTTGATACCTTCCGGGTCGTGTCACGATGCTTGGCATCTTTGAGCCTATTTCGTTTTAGTTGCGTATTTATATGTAATAGGTCTTGTATTCTCCGAAGGGCCTCGTTAACTTGTGTTCCCTGTTCCATATAAGGGATTGGCGGATGGGGTTTACTAGCAATTTCCTTTAGGTCTTGGAGTGTCATGAGCAGCTGGTCTGTAGAGGAGGTACGCGGCATCTCAGTCTTGGGGAAGAATGCTACGGTGTTGCTGATTCTGGTAGCGCGGCTGGCCTCCCCAACACATGTGTAATTTCTGTAGTGCTTTAAGGCCGGTCCAATGTAGTAACCCCTCGTTCCATGGTCCTGCCATGCGCCGCGTTCCTGAGCTCTGTCGTGGATAATCACCCGACAACCCATAGGGGCGAGGGGGTGTTTGTTGTAGTCATATACCCCGCGTCTGAGCTCATATGCTGATAGTTTGGGCTGGGTACGTGAAGCACGTAACAAGTTGAGGGTAATGAGGGCCTGGGGGATCAGTAGGTCCCAATCATCTATCGGGTACTTGTCATCCACCCCATTTAATCCTGCAATAAAATGGTTCTTGAATGTCTGTATGGCCCTTTCTGCGTGGTTGAGACGATGGTCCCCGGGCGATGCTAATTGGTAATCGAGGTTGTTCTTTGTGATGTACGCAATTAGTTTCTTGGAGGTCTCGTTGTCCATACGTACTATTTTTGCGTTCACGTTGTCCTCTTTCATCCGCGCATAGCACGCTGTCAATCCCTGTAGGATGTCTTCGCTCTTGCGTGACTGAATGGGTTCCACGTCAATATAGTTGGAATCGTAGTCGTACATGAGGAATACGTACTGGTGTCCACGAGGTGACATGACTGGGTATCTCCCCGGCAGGTACCACGCAATGAGTTCCTTCGTCTCGTCTTTGGTTCGTGGCCCTGCGTGGTTGGTTGGTTGCATTTCATTTGCCGAAACTATGTCCACGCAGACATTATGTATCTTCTTCCGGCCGACTTGGGGTGGTTCCGTATCGGCTGTCGGCCTGTTCTTTGCCTTCTTTGGTTTGTGCGTGCTTTGGATGCCTTGTCGAACCATTTGTAGGTGTCCCATAGTAGTTTCTTCTGTGAGTGGGAGGTGTCGGTTGACACGTTGTGCAGTGAGACCCGGCCACGTGGCATATGAGCCGCGTTCGATGGCACGGACCCACGTCTCTTTAGTGGGGTACCCTGCTGCTGCGTGGTAGAATTGTATTAGTTTGGGGATGGCTTGAATCTGGTATGCTCCTGCCCCCGAGTGAATCGGATATTCGGTTTCGTTGTTGTTGTGGACGGCGCTGGTTGCGCTGTGTTCGTTTTGTTCGTTTTTGTGTTGCGGGGGGCCGGTTTCGGGTTGTTCGTTTTCGTTTTGCGGGGGGCCTGTCACCCTTGGAGATTGAGTCGTCCCATGTTTGTCGGGCTGATGGAGGGGAACCATTTATAGGTTCCTTAGGGGGTCGCGTTGACCTGTGAGTATTACTCGTTTGGAGGGGCCATATACAGACACGTTGTCTTTAGAGAACGCCACTTCGCACCCGTGATCGCAAAGTTTGGGCACCGAGACCAATGGTAGCTCCACTTCATCAAATTTGTGACAGCCGCGTGCCTCGTTGGGGAGTTGGGGTAGGTCTAATTGGTCGGTTGCGTTGGATAGCATAGTGCTTCCATTAGCACAACCTACGGTCAGTGCCCCCGGTGTGTCCTGATGTGCCCCTCCTTGGTAGGTCGTTGGGACAAAATGGTCCGTTGCCGCGGAATCCAGGGCCCCATATCCGGGTGGGGCCCTGATATGGAATGCAACATCTTGCGCAAAGGTCACCGATCGTGGTGGCCGAGGTAGTTTATGTCTCGAGGGTCCCGCACGTAGGATACTGAGTAATTGTGAATCATGATTACTAGATTTATGTATACCACTACTGTGGTTCCTCCCACGTCGTCAGGTGTGGTGGGGGGCCTCGTACACCCCACGACCGGCGCTATTGGGATTGGGTCCGTTCCATTTCATCCACCTGTTGTTGTTTCTGGTGGATCCTCCCATTTGGTTCTCGTAGGAGGCCCCATACTGGTGGGCAGCTTTGTTCCTCTTGTGGAAGCATTCTTGCCCGGTGTGTGAGAGGTTGACACCGCACGAGTGGCAGTAATATTTGTATTGTTTCCACTTGTGGGCCAGCGGGCGTCCCGAGGCTGCCTGTCTGGGCCGACCCGCGTCTGTCGGCTTAAGTCTGTTGACGTCTGCTTGTAGGGCTGCCATGGCTGTTTCCCACTGGTGTGACATTGTCATTGTAGATGCCGCCGTCGCTGTCGAGGCTGTATTCTCGGACACCCGCGAATAGATCTCTCGGCACACGTTGGCTAGCTTGAGATGTTGTGTTTCCAGGTCAGTGAAACGTTGGTCATTGTGGATGTCCACCATGTTGGCCGATGCAGATTTGTTGTGGTATGCACTGTACAATTCCTTTAGCCGTTGGCCCCAGAACTTTTTGTAGTGTAAGTACTCCTCCCTCGGGGCTATCGTTGTCCTGTGTTGTTTCCAATCCTCATTGACCCTGTGTAGTGTAATCGGGTCATGTTTGCTGCGCATGAAGGCGTCCCGGGCATAATCAATCATCTGTGCCGAGGATACTTCTGCAGTTTCCGGAAGTAGATTGATTTGACATTGGTACTTAGTCAATTGTCGGAAGTACTCCTTGGGTCCAATAGGGCTCGGTGTATACGATAGGTCATTCATTTTCTTCACGAGCTCACGGGTAAGCCGGTGCTGGGCATCAGTTGTACAGAGGTCAGCTTCCATGGCCTGGAATGCGGCCAGTACCGTGGTTCCTCTGGGGAACGCCTCGGAGCCCGGGTCTTTTAGTTCATCTAGCATGGTGGGAAACTTTATGTCGGTGATGAGTAGGGCCTCTATATCATATTTGTTCCACTCCACGTACAGGGCGCGTCTGCGTTTCCATAGTTTATACGCGTCCGAGGTGAGCTCTATTGTGCTATCGAGTTCTTGAGGCTCCGTCGGTGCTGTGGGATATGCGGCTCCGGCGTCTCTTGTCTTGTGTTGTTCCTTACTCTCCAACAGGAATGCATACCCACTTCCTTGTAGGTATTTGATGGATACTACTTCGGCCAATGCGTTGGCTAGGGCCTTTTTGAACTCGTACACATCTACGCTCGTCGGTATCAATATGGGCCTTCTTCTTGACCATCTCGTCGTCGGTATCGCTATCCTCACTGTCTTCAGTATAGTCGTATAGCAACCTGTTCTGTGTTTGCAATTGCGTGTTTTGCTCCTCTGTGTATTCGAGTACGTCCCTGTTGTACTGTTCGAGTTCTACCAGTTGGTCTCTCAGATCCCGGATTGCGGTGGAGCCTACGTTCCTGGAATCGTCGATGCTGGTGTCAGGGGTAACTCTTTTTGTTGTAGGGCCGGGGATTCCTTTGGTTTCTGTTCCCTCTGGCATTGGGGTGTGGTAATCTTATCAATAACTAATAAGACCAAGGTCGTAAACGTCGTTGGGTTATGTAGTTAGTTACTTCGGTTTTTATTTTACGGTGTTGGAAAGAGTTATTGATAAGATTATGATCGGATTGTTTCTGGACCATATTGTTCTCTCATTTACCAATTTGTCTTTTCTTTGAGTGGGAATACGCGTATCGAGAGTTCGATACTCATAGATACTTGTATCGTGTGTTCGATACTCAGTGTTTTAAGTATCTCTTGATACTCTTGAGCGCTTATGTATATTTTACTTATTGCGCTCTCTTCTTGATAAAAGATCTAGAACACTTTGGAATCGTATGTCTTGTTTTACGTTTACGTAAAACAATACGTAACTCGTGCTTTACGTTTACGTAAAACTATACGTAAATCATGTTTTACGTTTACGTAAAACATTACGTAAATCGTTCACGTATACGTAAATTGTACGTTACGTATTACGTATCACGTAAATTCGTGCGTACGTGAATACGTAAATTCACGCTTGATTCAGTATTACAATACGGCAAATCAATCTTGATTTTTCTTCTTGTGAGTATGGCTACCAAATTGGTCACCGGCCGACCCCTTTGCTGTGGTATTCTCCCCCTTGGCTTCAATCATAGAAACTTGCGCAGACTGTCCAGGAGAGTTGAGGGAGGGGCGTAGGGCCCTTACTTGGTTCTTTTGCGCCGAAGACATAGTGACCCATACTTCTTTTGGGTAGATTTTACCCTCAAGGGGCCCATCATATGTACCGGAAGTCTTCTGTTTCTTGTTGTTGCCAGATTTCTTGTTGGAGGAAGAGTTGCCTTCATTGTAATAAGACCAAGGTCGTACACGTCGTTAGGTTATGTAGTTAGTTATTTCGGTTTTATTTTACGGTGTTGGAAAGAGTTATCGATAAGATTATGATCGGATTGTTTCTGGACCATATTGTTCTCTCAATTACTAATTTGTCTTTCCTTTGTGTGGGGATGTGTGGATGCTCATATCGTGAGTTCGATCCTCATATCGCATACCTCTATTCAGTGCTTTAAGTATCCCTTGATTCTCACGTGCGCTTATGTATAATTTACTTATTGCGCTCATCTGGTGATAGATCTTGGAATCGTACGTCTCGCTGTATTTACGTATCACGTATACATAAATTCGCACGTATACGTATCACGTATACGTAAATTCGCACGTAAACGTATCACGTATACGTAAATTCTCACGTATATGTAGATTCTAGGTTTCACGTATACGTAAATTGTACGTTTGCGTATCACGTATCTTTTAGTAATTCAACACACCCTTGGATGGTCCTCGGACTATCCGGCTCATAGAGATATATCGGTCGTACCTTTTTATGGTGGCTGCCTGGATGGTGCTTAGTAGGGTAGTCAGCCAGATTATGCTTTCCCGGTTCCCAGAAAATGTCGAATTGGCCTTGTTGCGCCCTGTCTTTTAACCAATAGAATCGCATATCAATGGCCTTGGATTGCTTTTGCTTGATCGTGCCGTTGAGAATACCCTCTGCTGTATTATTGTCGGTTTTCATTGGCGTGGCCGGTTGCGGGTGGCCTAATTCGATCAGACATTGTCGGATGGGCAAAGCTTCCCGTGCATTCAGGAACAATGATGCAACTTCGGCTTCTGCCGCGGACGCCATCACATTTTTGATGATCTTGGCTAACACTAGGATCGGTCCATTGAAGGTGTCGGCCTTGGTGTCGCCAAGGAAATGGTATCCGCCCGCACGGCTCTTGGCGCCCGGACATACTAGGTAGGCTGCGTCACTGTCAACACGGAGAATCATATCACTGGCACGGTAAATGATGTTGGCGTCAGGGTTACATGCTGCGTAGTTGAGGAAGTACTTCGTGGCATCTAACGCGGTTTGGTTGTTCTTGGCTGACGCTATATCGTTGAGTGCATGTAACATTGTGCTGTCGATTGCCCGTGCGTAGAATAGGAATTTTCCGGTAAATTGTTGTATGAATTTGATCTCTTCGTCTGATAAATTAGTCGTGTCCTCTATTTTCGCGTATTATATATTCGCGCCGTACGCAGGTACGTCGGCGCGTGATGGTCCTGCGTATGTACGTGAGGGCCGTACGTGTTCGAATTCCTTCAATGCTTGTTCCACGTAACCCTCCATGGACAATTTGACCTCGCGTTTGTCGTAGTCCCAACGTAGGTGGACCCACACGTATTGTTTTCCTGTCCAGTCAACCTTAAAGGTGTATTTGGCCCCGGCTGCTTTGACTAGATGATCCACGTAATCTTGATTGATGTATTTGATCCCAAAGTCAACCACGACTAGGGTGAAGCTTATGTCCCTTTTGTCGTGTAGGAAGAGTCCCTTGGTGTGGGGTGCCTTTTGGTATCCATGTGAACGTAGGTGCGCCACTAAGTCATCATGCGCAATTTTCCCGCTTTGTTTGAGCCAGTACCATGCCTTTTTGATTCTGGCATAAACATACTCGCCCCTCTTGAGGTCATCTAGGCTGTAGGCCGTTCTAATACGGGGGGGAATCATGCCCCATCGAAATTTTACGTATTCGGGTTCATCTAGCGAGGAGCATAAGTACATGTTAGAAATGTCGCCGGTACAATACCTGGCCCCTGGGGTGGACACTACACTGTTCCAATGGGTCTTAATGGTTTCCATGCTTGCTGTTCTGGTGGATACGTCACCGAGGTACTCCAGCTGGTCACCTCCTGCCGTGATGCGCGTTTTGTACGGATCGGATTTCTCGGGGCGTATGGCTACTGTGTATCGTGGATAAGTGACCTTCTTATGTACTGGCACTGCGTGTCTATCGATCCAATCCAATACATCCACCCCCTCCACTCCGTTGGGTTGGAACCCTTGGAATAAGCGGCCGAACTCATCTTCACCTGATCTGAGCCATAATTCTTGTACCTGTGTCTTGGGGTGTTTGATTAGATCGCAGTATGCCGCCCACTTGTTCAACTCATCATCCCATATGGAACCCCCACATGCTAACTGGGGCCTGTGCGTTAACTGGTTGATCTGTAGGGCCTCTTTCGGTACGGGGATACGAATCGGGCCGCGCGGGTAAATTCCCATTAGTGCCTTGGGCTTAATCTTGGGTTTGGAGTAGTATTGGTCGGATTTGTCATATCGCGACACTTCACCATGAGTGTAGTCGGCAATGTCCCCATCAGTGAATCTTACTTGGTAGTATTGGTTGGTCTGATCATAGCTTACAATTTCGCCTTCATACCACCCTGAGTTGAACTTCTTTCTAATGATTGTGCCCGTGGCCCAGGGGTTTCCCCGCCGGGCGCTGCGTTGTTGAGTAGGCTGCACCCTTGGAGGTTCGCGTGCTTTCCTTGGTTCGTTAATTGATTTTGCATTGGGCCCGTGCGCCACCCTTGGAGGTACTCGCGTGTCTTTGGTTGTGTTATTACGCTTGGCATTGGGCCCATCTTGTTTTTGTCGAGTACTTATATGCAAAAGTTCCCGTATACTCCCAAGGGCCTCGTTCACTTGGGTTCCCTGTTCTATATAAGGGATTGGTGGATGGGGTTTACTAGTAACCTCCTTTAGGTCTTGGAGGATCATGAGCAGCCGGTCGGTAGAAGAGGTTCGTGGCATCTCAGTCTTGGGGGAAAAAGCCACTGTGTTGCTGATTCTGTTCGCGCGGCTGGTAGCACCGACGCAGGTGTAATTCCTGTAATGCTTTAAGGCCGGCCCAATGTAATAACCCCTTGTCCCATGGTCCTGCCATGCGCTTCGTTCCTGTGCACGGTCATGAATGATCACCCGGCAGCCCATCGGGGCGAGGGGGTGTTTGTTGTAGTCATATACCCCGCGTCTGAGCTCATACGCTGATAGTTTGGGCTGGGTGCGCAAAGCACGTAACAAGTTGAGGGTAATGAGGGCTTGTGGAATCAGTAGGTCCCAATCGTCCACCGGGAATTCGTCATCCACCCCATTCAACCCAGCTATAAAATGGTTCTTGAAGGTCTGTATTGCCCTCTCAGCATGGTTGAGTCAATGGTCCCCTGGTGATGCTAGTTGGTAATCGAGGTTGTTCTTTGTGATGTACGCTATTAGTTTCTTGGAGGTTTCGTTGTCCATTCGTACTATTTTTGCCCTCACGTTGTCCTCTTTCATCCTTGCGTAGCACGCCGTGAACCCACGTAGGAGGTCTTTGCTCTTGCGTGACTGGATGGGCTCCACGTCAATATAGTTGGAATCGTAGTCGTACATGAGGAATACATACTGGTGTCCACGGCGTGACGTGACTGGGTATCTCCCTGGTAGGTCCCAGGCGATGAGTTCCCATGGTTCGTCTTTGGCACGTGGCCCTGCGTGATTGGTTGGTTGCATTTCATTCGTGGATACTACGTCCACGCAGATGTTATGTATCTTATTTCGGCCGACGCGGGGTGGCTCAATATCGTCGGCCGGTTTGTTCTCTCGGCCGACGCGGGGTGGCTCTGTGTAGGCGGTCGGTTTGTTCTTTGCCTTCTTTGGCTTGTGTGTGCTTTGTATACCTTGTCAAACCATTTGTAGGTGTCCCATTGTAGTTTCTTCTGTGAGTGGGAGGTGTCGGTTGACACGTTGTACAGTGAGATCCGGCCACGTGGCGAATGACCCACGTTTGATGGCGCGGACCCATGTCTCTTTCGTGGGGTACCCTGCTGCTGGGTGGTAGAATCGTATTAGCTTGGGGATGGCTTGAATCTGGTATGCCCCTGCCCCCGTGTGTATTGGATATTCGGTTGGGTTGTTGTTTTGGATGGCGCTGGTTGCGCTGCTTTCGTTTTTGTTTTGCGGTTCGTTTTGCGGGGGGGGGGGGGACTTTCACCCTTGGAGATTTAGCCGTCTCCGGTTTGGCGGGCTGATGTAGGGGAACCATGTATAGATTCCTTAGGGGGGCACGTTGGCCTGTGAGTATGATTTGTTTGGTGGGGCCAAAAACGGCCACGTTGTCCTTAGAGAACGCCACTTCGCACCCATTATTGCATAGTTTAGGCACCGAGACCAATGTCAGCTCCCCTTCATCAAACTTGTGACAACCGCGTGCCTCAAGGGGGAGTCGGGGTAGGTCTAACAGGTCGGTTGCAGTGGATAGCATAGTGCTCCCGTTCGCACAACCTACGGTCAGCGCCCCCCCCCCCCCCCCCCCCCCCCCCCCCCCTTGGTACGTCGCTGGGACAAAATGGTCTGTTCCTGCTGAATCCAGGGCCCCAAATCCGAGTGGGGTCCCGATATGGAACGCAACATCTTGTGCAAAGGTCACGGAACGCGGCGGGCGAGGTAGTTTATCACGCAAGGGGTCACGTAGGATACTGAGTAATTGTGAATCGTGATTACTAGATTTATGTATACTACTACTGTGGTCCCTCCCACGCCGTCAGGACCGGAGGGGGGCCTCAAACACCCCACGTCCGTCGCCATTGCGATTGGGTCCATTCCACTTCATCCACCTGTCGTTGTTCCTGGTTGATCCTCCCATTTGGTTGTCGTATGTGGCTCCCTCCTGGTGGGCGGCCTTGTTCCTCCGGTGGAAGCAATCTCGCCCGTCATGCGAAAGGTTGACACCGCAGGAGTGGCAGTAATATTCGTACTGTTTCCACTCGTGGGCTAGCGGGCGACCTGTCCCGGGCTGCCTGTGGCGACTGGCGTTGGCCGCCTTAAGTTGATTGACGTCTGCCTGTAGCGAGGCCATGGCTGTTTCCCAGTGGTGTGACATCGTCATCGTAGAAGCTGCTGTCGCGGTTGACGCCGTGGTTTCGGATACTCGCGAGTAGATCTCACGGCACGCGTTGGCCAGCTCAAGTTGGTGGGCTTCGAGGTCTGTGAAACGCCGGTCGTTATGGATGTCCACCATGTTGGCCTTTGCTGATTTGCTGTGGTACGCGCTGTACAACTCCTTCAGCCGTTGTCCCCAGAACTTTTTGTAGTGTAAGTACTCCTCCCTCGGGGCTATCGTTGTCCTGTGCTGTTTCCAGTCCTCATTAACCCTGTGGAGGGTAATCGGGTCATGTCCGCTGCGCATGGATGCGTCCCGAGCATAATCGATCATTTGTGCTGAGGATACTTCTGCAGTTTCCGGAAGTAGGTTGATCTGCCATTGATACTTAGTTAATTGCCTAAAGTACTCCTTGGGCCCGATTGGGCTCGGTGAATACAATAGTGCATTCATTTTCTTCGAGAGCTCGTGGGTAAGTTGTTGCTGGGCATCAGTTGTACAGAGGTCAGCTTCCATGGCCTGGAATGCAGCCAGTACTGGGGTTCCTATGGGGAATGCCTCGGAGCCCGGGTCTTGTAGATCATCCAGCATGGTGGGAAACTTTTTGTCGGTAATGAGTAGGGCCTCTCTATCATATTTGTTCCACTCCACGTATAGGGCGCGTCTACGTTTCCATAGTTTATACGCGTCCGAGGTGAGCTCTATTGTGCTATCGAGTTCTTGAGGCTCTGTCGGTGCCGTGGGATATTCGGCTCCGGCGTCTCTTGCCTTGTATTGTTCCGTACTCTCCAATAGGAATGCATACCCACTTCCTTGTAGGAATTTGATGGATACTACTTCGGCCAATGCGTTGGCTAGGGTCTTTTTGAACGCGTACATGTCCACACTCGTCGGGATCGCTATGGGCTTCAATTGGATCTCATTCAGATGGTCCTTAACCCAAGTGTAATCCTTTTTCTTGACCATCTCGTCGTCGGTATCACTATCCTCACTGTCTTTGGTATAGTCGTATAGCAACCTGTGTTTGAAGGGCCCTGAACAATGCAGGAGAAGATTGGCGTTTTGGCTATTGAATTGGTTGTTTGTTTATTACATTGAGTTATTCTGTTACTAAGATTGTGAGCAGAAAATTGCTCTTTCACTAAGATCACTAAAATGGGTGCATCGGTCTGTTAACACTCCAGCACACACACTAAATCACTAATATTGCACCGGCCCGCTAATACTCCGGTGTGTTGCACGTGCCCTTGTACCAATGGGCTGTAGGGGTCTACCTTGCGCCCCGTAGAATTGGTACATAAGGGTCTATTTTTAGTAAGAAGGAGAACCGGAATCGGTAAGTGGTAAACTCTCATTCCCGCTTCCATTCCCATCTTCTATTCATGTTGGTCCATTCCTGTAGAAACAGGATGACTCGTACGATCGATCATGCGTCTCATTCACTCGTGTCTCATTCATTCATTCCGGTCTCATTCATTCATTCGGGTCTCATTCATGCAATTCGTGTCTCATTCATTCATTCACGTCTCATTCATTCCATTCGTGCGAGAAGATTCCTGTAGAAGCAAGATGACTAGTACGATCGAAACCCTCGTTCGATCAACCTCAAACACACTCCCCTGCTTCAAAGGATATATGGACTCGGCACTCAAAGATGGAAATCGAAATCGATCACAGCTCCTTGCATATCAGTTTTCTTCTTTGGTTTCCAATTGGGTGGTCGTTGATGCGCATTCCTGTGGTCTTCCCAGCACAATACGTCTCTATGTCTTCCACCACATATACTGCACTTGGGACGTCCGTGCTGTCCTCCATTGTTGTTGTTTCTGTTGTTGTTGTTGTTGCTATTGCCGGTGCTGCCATTGTTGCCGTTGTCGTTGTTGTCCACTTTCGGGTTGCCTGCTGTGCGTTTAGGACAGTTGTATGCTTTGTGACCTTGTTCTTTGCACCAATAACAAACTGCGTTGGTGGACCACTTGTCCCTTGGATCAGCAAAATCGGCTGTTTCAGCACCAAACAAACTCATTTCCTTGGCGTTACCACCCCGGCTTTGGATACTCCGAGCTGAGTCGTGCAAACTTTTGGCTTGGACATTGAGCGCTTCCCACAACTCCAATTCCGAGGTTCCATTTGCTTGCAGCAAATCAATGAAGGGTGTAAGCTGCATCAGTAGGTAGGGCGGTAGGGCAGCTTTGTAGGCCACCATGAGTTGTGCCAAAGTGGGCTGGACGGATTTGTAGTGGTATTTCCTTTGCAACTCGTAGATGTCCTCAATCAAATCCTGTGGAGAGGCGCCAATGGTCAACTTTAGACTCCTCAGATCAATTTCCAGTTGTTCTTGGTCCCGGGACTGGTTCATTTTCCTGTATTCCCTCATGAGCTCTTCGATCACTCGGTGTACTCTACCTCGGGGCCACTGTTTCCGGAGCTCTGCATTCTTTTCAACTGTAGCCCCCCTATCGATCTTGGACTTCTCCATGATGGCTAGGCCTGTACTGTTGTCAGCGAAGGCCTTGTACAGATCGTTTAGTGCTTTGTTGTGGTACCGGTAGGCCTTCTTCTGTGCGGTACTCATGGCCTCTCGGGGTGTAAGCTCTCCTTCTGGAGGTAGGTCCTTATGTGGCTTGGTAGACAACATGTCCCGGTACTTCCTGTTTTCCGAGAATGCTTCAAACTGAGTGTACCAACGCTCGAACTTGCTCTCATCCCCCTTTGCCAATGTGGGCACTTGGCTATCCGCATACTCCAC
Organism: Pseudo-nitzschia multiseries; assembly: GCA_037355745.1. NCBI lineage: Eukaryota > Bacillariophyta > Bacillariophyceae > Bacillariales > Bacillariaceae > Pseudo-nitzschia > Pseudo-nitzschia multiseries. The sequence continues at coordinate 5,096,589 of CM074789.1, forward strand.
CATCTTGTATTTGTATTTTGTCTTCCTTGAGCCCTTTGTGCTTGCGCTGCTTGTACTTGCGCTTCCAATGCTTGTGCCGCTACTGTTCTCTGAACTTGACAGTACGCTGCTCTCTTCTTCTGGCGTTTCTGTAGAAAAGGCAATCTCTATCTCTTGGTGCCGGGTTGGTTGATCCTCCTCCATCCGTTGTACTGAAAATAAATTGTTGTATTCCTATACACAGTAAATTGTCGTGTGCCGCTGCGTACTCCGGATTCGATGCGTATTTCTGTATTCGATGCGTATTTCGTTCGACGTATTTCGATGCGTATTTCGGTTTGCAAGTGTTCCGATGTGTATTTCGTTCGACGTATTTCGATGCGTATTTCGGTTTGCAAGTGAATTGCAGTGTTGGCTCCCCCACTTGCAGACTGAAATGGCAAATAACCTTCCGAGTTACCAATTGCCCGGTCGTTTAATTATTCTTTCCTTTCGTAATTGTCCCAATTGATTCTGGTATGTCGATGGCCCTATCGATTCTGGTGTGTCGATAGGGTGTATTTGATGTTAATCGGTCCTATCGCTTCTGGTGTGGCGAATAATCGGCTCCTTGTATTTGATAATCGGTCCTATCGCTTCTGGTGTGGCGAATAATCGGCTCCTTGTATTTGATGGTCGGTCCTATCGCTTCTGGTGTGGCGAATAATCGGTTCCTTGTATTTGATGTTAATCGGCCCAATCGCTTCTGGTGTGGCGATACCAATCCTGCGTCCGCTCTTGGAGTATTCTGTCTTTGCTGTTGTCTCTTCTTGGGGATCTTTTATTTGATGTTAATCGGCCCAATCGCTTCTGGTGTGGCGATACCGATCCTGCTGTATTTGTGTCCGCTCTTGGAGTATTCCGTCTTTTGCTGTTGTCTCTTCTTGGGGATCTTTTCTTTATTGTTAATCGGCCCTATCGCTTCTGGTGTGGCGATACCGAGCCTGCTGTATTTGTGTCCGCTCTTGGGGTTCGTTTCATGAAGTTCTTCTCTCTTCTTCTACTGTCTTCAATTTCGCCGTTGCGAATATCTTGTTATCGTCGTCGTCGTCCTCGTCGATGTATTTGATATGTAGCTTTGGTGCCAACCCCTCACTGGTGGTATTCCAGAGCGCTTCGGAATACTTCGAAGTATGTTTGAAGGGCCCTAAACAATGCAGGAGAAGATTGGCGTTTTGGCTATTGAATTGGTTGTTTGTTTATTACATTGAGTTATTCTGTTACTAAGATTGTGAGCAGAAAATTGCTCTTTCACTAAGATCACTAAAATGGGTGCATCGGTCTGTTAACACTCCAGCACACACACTAAATCACTAATATTGCACCGGCCCGCTAATACTCCGGTGTGTTGCACGTGCCCTTGTACCAATGGGCTGTAGGGGTCTACCTTGCGCCCCGTAGAATTGGTACATAAGGGTCTATTTTTAGTAAGAAGGAGAACCGGAATCGGTAAGTGGTAAACTCTCATTCCCGCTTCCATTCCCATCTTCTATTCATGTTGGTCCATTCCTGTAGAAACAGGATGACTCGTACGATCGATCATGCGTCTCATTCACTCGTGTCTCATTCATTCATTCCGGTCTCATTCATTCATTCGGGTCTCATTCATGCAATTCGTGTCTCATTCATTCATTCACGTCTCATTCATTCCATTCGTGCGAGAAGATTCCTGTAGAAGCAAGATGACTAGTACGATCGAAACCCTCGTTCGATCGACCTCAAACAACCTGTTCTGTGTTTGTAACTGTGCGTTTTGTTCTTCTGTGTATTCGAGTATATCCCTGTTGTAATGTTCGAGCTCTACCAGTTGGTCTCTCAGATCCCGGATTTGGGTGGAGCCTACGCTTCTGGAATCGTCGATGCTGGTGTCAGGGGTAACTCCTCTCGTTGTAGGGCCGGGGATTCCTTTGGTTTGTGTTCCCTCTGGCATTGGGGTGTGGTAATCTTATCGATAACTAATAAGACCTGTTGTCGGCGAAAAATACGGACCATCGCCGGCATCAAATTTTGATCAAAAAGTCAACGAAGACGAAAAGACGACTGAGGTGCGGAATATTAACACGGAGTAACAACAGAGATACGATTATTTCGATGATCGAGCCTTAGAATCAAACGCACCTCCACTACATGAAATCCCTAAGTGGTAAAACGATATCACTTAGGACTACAAACAAGAAAGGAGAATCGGTTAGAAACAAGAAATATCCAAAGACCTGAACAGTAAGTAAACACTTGGAACCCATAAGTACATTCAAAGGAATCTACTTGATACCCCGTGAGGAAATTACTTACTGCAATCAAGAAAATCAGTACCGACTCCAGATGGGCCTCATATCCAGCATATATATACCACGAATAAGCATACGCCCCATCGAACAGAATACTTAACCCCGACAATGACCGATACGATACAGTAAGACCGACACGACGCTAATACAGCAACAGCAACAGAAGTATTGGTACGACAGTAAAGACAACAGTAACAGATAACCGGGGAAGATCTCTACCAAGTAAAATACAGCAGAGAGCCCCGATACAGTGAAAATACATAGTAAAAATAAGAGTGTCTCTCTGAGCTCACATCTCTTTAAATTTCAATTATCCTATACCTTTCGGTCGATTTTTAGAGTAACAACAGGTTATAGAGCCCTTATAACTCACGCGTTGGCGTATACCTTAAGAGCCTATCTCCGCCCGATCAGCACCTCCACTGACCGGTCACAGCCAGAGGACATTGCTGTTGAGCGATAGGCCTTCCCCCCAGCGCAGAGATTGTCGTGAGCCCGCTGTTGAGCGCCTCCCTTCCAATCTCCCCCTCTTCTCCTTATTTCTCCAACGAATGTCCCTTCGGTCCTTTCTTTGGTTAAATCATCCTTTTCGGCTACCGTTCTCGCACGAACGCTATCCATTCTCGAACGCCCTTCGGACCTTCCTCGAACGATATCTTCTTTCTCCGCGGAACGTTCCTTTGTTCCCTTCCTTGGTTAACCGCCCGCCGGTCCTCTTCTCTGCCTCCGGCCATCGCCGCTTCTACCGCCGCCGCCGGTTCTCTCTTTTCGGTTTTTTCCGGTCATCGTTCCTTCTCCCGGTTTCTTCTTTCTGCGAACTTTCGCCCGTTCTTTGGTTCCTCCACCGAACGTTCTCCTCGTGTCGCCGACACCGTTTTTATTTTTCGTTCCTCCTTTTTTCCCTCCTGCTTGTGAATCAGGGGGTGTATCCACTGTTTCTACACACAGTTCTTTGATAATCCACAAGCAAGCATGGCCAACCTCTTTGATTGGAATACAATTGAGGGCATTCGATTCAAATTCAAGGGCAACAGCCCATACGATGAACAATTGAATACCCTATATTCCACTATCCTGGACGATACCGACACAGAAGACTTATTTGTGGAGAGCACCACAACGGACGCTAAGGTGCTGGCCCCTGCTATGATGACCAATCTCCGAGGCAGTGTTGTCAACGCTATCACCTACCCTCTTCCTCATTTAACAGAGCTCCAGAAAGGTCACATCACCCAACTACTCTCTAGTTGTGCTGTATACTACATTGCACCAAATGGAGACTCCAAGAAAGTGAGAGGCCCTGTCGATCTAGAAAAGGCTGCTAAGGAAGCGCTCGCAAACCACACCGATGACTCCTCAAAACCATCCATTACCATCGAACTACTAATCACAACTTGGAAGTTTAAACCCACCTGGAAAGCCCAACTCTTTGACAAGGTCTACGAAGGTGCCACACAGGCCGATTCAGATGATGAAGATGCCAATGCCGCACCACCAAACCCAGCGCCCACCGCAACGGGCACCGACATGCAGCAATTGACCACTCTACTCCAGCAACTGGTCGACAACAGCAACACCAATAACAACAACAACAACACCAATACTGGTGCCAACCACCAAGCGTCACTTGACCTCCCATGGAATCCGGCGACCTTACCACCACCAGTGAAGGACCGTTACTACAGAAAAGATGAATTCCTCACCAGAGATGACATGAAAGACTTCCCAATCACCTACACCGACTCATCGGGAAATGAAACCATTGTCAGGCAAAACTACTACCTACACAACCTAGGCAGTGGTAGAAACGACCAACGTCTGATCACTAGAAGTGGTGACTGTTTTGACCTGACCAGAGCCTCCGACAAGTCCAAGGAAGCTGCTAGAGACAAACTGTTCCTCTCAGGATTCCCACAACTAAAGGACGCAACCGACCCACAGGTTAGAAAATGGTACCGAGAAATCACAGCTCATTCCCAGCAACATCATATTTATGTACACCCATACTATCTATTCAGACGTGAAGCTGACCACCTCAGAGGATTCACAATTGGTGATGATCTTCCCCACGACCTACCCTCAAGATATGAATTGGCTATCAATGAATGGGGAAATCTCATCTACACAGCACTAAGAACTGATAAAATCATCCCTGATTCATGTGCAAGTATGAAGGCCACTATTCAGAGCTTTGAAGGCGGACAGGGATATGAAGCGCTATACACAGTTATTGCTCAAACACATCCCAACTCAAAAAGGCCATCCAATTCCAGCAGAATGGTCAGAAACCCTCCCAACCAAGATCCAAATGAATCCATTGAAGAATACTACTTCCGGTACAAGGATTACCTGAGACTTAGAGTGTTCCTCCAAAACCAACCCAGCACTATCAGTTCAACAGAAGAAGTCAGTAACCTTATTGCAGGAACCACCCTCTCAGAAGAGCTCTTCAAAAAGACAGAAGACGAACGCGACTCCGATGACCAATTCGAACGGGACAAATACAAGGCAGGTAGGCTTCTACAAACCCTCCAAACCTATGAACAAGAGATCAAGGCTGAACAAAAGTACAAGAGGAACACCTCCAAATCAATCCAGCCCATGCAATTGCCTGTCCCAAGCACCAGACCAGGTCCCCGTCGCAATGATAGGTTGTTTCAAAAACGCGCTAGCAACAGCACTGTTAGAACACCTTCTACTTTGACCTCTCACTCAATCAGTCTGGTTGAATCACTTGGCTACCCGGAGATGGATGAAGAATCTGACGATCCCTTCCTCCACCAAGCATATTGCAATGCTATCACGGCATTCGATAAGCAACCTAGTCTTTTTGACACATCCAGAAAATGTATTGTTTGCCACATGTCTGGTCACAATTTTGACAATTGCCCTGCATTGCAAGATATTGAGTCCCTGAAGAAACATAGGATTGCTGCGGCTGTTTTTCTGAACAAATCCAATAAACAGACCCAACAACTCTTAGATTCCGCCCAACAAATCTCTCAGATCAACATTGGTAATGAGGATCAAGATGAGGTTTCACCTGATGCTACAGTAGAAAACCAAAATTTTTGCAATGGCCAAGAATAGAAAGTCTTTCTTGGAGCCATACTATGACATCACCTCAAGATGATCCTCAAGGATGTGACAACGTCACAGCGTCCCAAGTGAACAGCTTATGCCCCTCTTTGGACTCCAGCAGTGTCAGCTCCTATGAATCTGTCAAAATTGGTGCCGTCAATCTCCTTCCTAAGGACAACCTCCAGTCATCAATTCCAATTGATGTCTACTGTGATATGGATTCACTCGAGGCTACGACTCCTACATTGGAATCACACCTGAAGACCAATGAGGATCCCAATTTCGATAGGGACAACCCTACGCCAGTTGATACATACAATGTACAATCTCTAGTCCCACTGGACCCTATTGCAGCCACAGCATACTTCCAACAGGGTATCAGGGCTCAGATTGACACCGGCGCAAAAGTTTCCTGCACAAATCTCAAACACATCCTGCACGGTTACAAACCTTACACCAGGATAAGGAAATGTCCTGTCAGGCTTACAGCAGCAATAGGAGGAAAAGCAGCTACCTGCATCCCTGAAGGCTCAGGATATTTGCATATTCCAGCACCAAACCACATAGGGTATCTCAAAGTCTTCTTATACTATTCTCCCTCCCTGTCAACTACATTACTGAGTGAGAATGATCTCTGTGGAATGACATCTCGCATGCGACATCAGTTCAGTGGACAGTCAATCCATAAATCATTCATTGACGACTATGACTCAACTGCTCCACGAAACGGCAACCTCACAATTATATGTCATCACAAGCAGAACACTGCCAACAGCATTGTCCTCCATGGAAGCATCATTGATGGTCAATGCTATACACACCCAGTACTGATCCCAGACATTGATATTGCCTCTCCATACGCCAATTGTGCAACATCGTCAGCCTACGCCCTAGCTACTGACCTACAGTTCAAGGAAGCTTGTGAACTGGCCTCCAAAGAAGCAATTAGCAACTACAGGTATGATATATACACAAATCTTGTCAATCTGCAAAAATGCACCGAAGCAGCTCATGCTCAGTCTGAACCCAGCGACATGCCAAAGTTCGATGCCAAATTGTTCTTCACCAAGATTGTGGACAAAAATATCCCCATCCACGCCATCAAAACCAGGACATCGAAACTTCTGTGGCATCAACGATTGGGACACCCATGCGATGATTTCCTGTATAATGCTCATAAGCACATCGTTGGAGTACCAAAGTTCAAGCTCCAAACCAGCATTCTTGATCAATGTCCAACTTGCATACAATGTAAGCAAACCAAAACACCTGCTGGCTCACATTCCACACGAAAGGCCACACAACCATTTCAAGGTTTATCCATTGACTTTGCATTCTCCGGTACCAAATCCTCCAACAGCAAACGCAAGCGCGATTATGAAGGCATTCATGGAGAAACAGCTTGGATTCTCATCACAGATCACTACACTGGTATGAAATATGGAGATACGCGAATTTCTAAAGCGGCACCACTACACTGGTTGGAACATTTCTTCGCCCAGCACAACCCAACTTGCGCCAGCAAGTATGTTTCAGTTGATCAAGGCGGAGAACTCTATCACAATCCTGATATCAGAAACCTCTTCTCCGCATTTGGATATTCAATTTTCCCCACTGGCGCGGACGCTTCACACCAGAATGGTACAGTTGAAAGAGGACATCGCACTCTGGCTAACTCAATGCGTACAATGCTGTCTGGTGCTAATTTGCCCATCAAGTTCTGGCCCTTTGCATTTTATCATGCCCTTCGGTTGTCCAATGCTTTTCCAGAAGGCAATCAACAACACTCACCCTTAGAATTGGCAACTGGCCACAAGGAAAATCTTGCTGACTTTCGCACTTTTGGATGCAGAGTTTGGGTGCGACCCCCAGGCAAGCGCTCAATCAAGCTCAAATCTAACACCCGCAAAGGCATATTTCTAGGTTTTGTCCCCTACACTACCAGAAACATTCTTTGGTATGACACTGAAACGCATCGAGTCAAGATCGCCACTCATGTCAGATTTGATGAAGGGATGAATGACTTACCTCTTGCAGATCTTCCAACCAATGTCAAGCACCTGCTCCGGACTGATGACAACACTCCCCTTCCTGCAGAACACCGTGAGGTATCATCTAGTGAATTCCAATTCTCCATCTCCCCCTTTGCGGACCTCACCAATCTTCGACTCACTGTCTCTCCATCTTGTGCTGATCCCAAGTTTGGCCTTCGCTATGCCAATGACTCACTGATTGGCAGAGCTTACATCACTGACATCCTTCCCAAAAGTCCTGCCTCCACGCTTTTCTCCTCCCACAAGAAGACTCTCTCAAAGCTCCGAGGCGCTTATATTGTATCTATCAATCACAATCGTGTCTTTACTGCTGCTGATGTTACTACAGCTTTACAGGCCTGCCACGATCGAGGGGTGCGGGATTCTTCAATAGATACACCAATTACCTTTGCACTTGAAGAGAAATTGTCTATGAAGGAGGTCAGGAAACACTCAAATGAATATGGTTTATTTGCTCCCAATACCTCCTGGAAGGAACCCACTGCTAAAGAAGATCCACCATTCTTGGACCGGATTTCCCCCATTCAAACCATCAAGCGCATTGGTACCAAATACAAGCAGCTGATACAATCGAGAATCAACCAGGTCGATAGCACTGAAGCACTCCATGCCTCCATCCAAAAACACTTGGCGCCAATTGAAGACGATATGGAGGTTGTCATCCCTACTATTGATATTGCATCCCTCAGAGCTATCACCAGGCTTCACAAATCAGGAAATCAAGCACTACCACTAGATGCAGATTCACTGTCCACTGAAGAAATTGAACTTTTCATCAAGGCCATCAACTCCAAGGCAACTACACCTGAAGAACAAGCACTAGGGCACTTCACTCGAAGGAATCTCAAGCCTTTATCTACATGGCCTGAATGGCAAGCTGGGGAGCGAAAACAGCTTGATCAGTTTGAAGATTTGGAAATGTTTGGATCACCAATTCAATACCCTAAGGACCCCGACGCTATCATTCTCAGACCTAACTGGCAATACAGTGTGAAAAGAAATGGTGTCAGAAGAGCCAGGCAATGTTGCAATGGAAGCAAATATGCAGCCCCAACCCTGCATGCCATAGCAATGTCATACTCATCATGTGTTGAACACCCCATCCAAAGATTGTTCTTTGCCATTGCAGCTAGCCTCAATCTCAAAGTTTATGGGGGGGACGCGGCTGACGCATATGCCCATTCTCCAGGGCCCAACATTCCTACCTACATGACTATTGACGACGCATATGCAGAATGGTACAGACACAAGCATGACAAGGACATAGACAGACGATTGGTGCTTCCAGTCCTTCGAGCACTTCAAGGTCATCCAGAATCTGGAAGACTTTGGGAAACACACATCAACAAAATATTGAAAGGCCCTGATCTCAACTTCAAAACCACCACACATGACAGGACGATCTATACAACAGTCTTTGAGGGTGAAACGGTCTACATGTTGAGACAAGTTGATGATTTTGCACTAGCTTGTACATCAGAATCCATATCTGACAAGATCTATGACATTATAGGTGCAAGGCTCAAACTACCAAAGGAAGACGTGATCCCCTTTACAAAATTGGGATTGCTTGAGGACTTCAATGGAATAGATGTCAAACAGACAGCTGACTACATTGAACTGTCCTGTGCAAATTACATTGACCGGATCATGACATCCCATGGTTGGGAGACTGATTCTAAGATGAAACCCCACTCCAAGCCATCAGCGCCGTTATCAACTGAAGTACTGAGCCAACTGCAATCACATACGAATGGACCATTGGAAGGCACCAAGGAACACGCTGCATTACAATCCACATCAGGGTTCTCCTACAGAACACTCTTGGGCGAAATGATGTTTGCATATGTGAGCTGCCGGCCAGACATTGGCTATGCAGTGACCCTGATGTCAAAATACAGTTCCAATCCCACTGCATTCCACTATTCCAGTCTGAAGAACATCGCTCGATATCTCAGAACAACCAGGTCCTGGGGTATTAGATTCTATAGACCGAATGCAGAACCATCTCTTCCATCAGGAGAACCATATAATGATGTAGTCCAAGATGGATCACTCCCAGAATACCCTGCGGATATCAAGCATAGCAAGTTGATGTGTTTTGTTGATGCAGCATATGGAAATGATCCAAAACATCGCAGGTCCACCACAGGATATGTGTTCACTTATGCTGGTGGAGCAATTGTTTACAGATCCAAAGCGCAATCACTCACTGCACAGAGTTCTACAGAAGCAGAATTCATTGCTGCAGTCACAGCGGCCAAAACAGCCAGATACCTCAGATTCGTACTCAAAGAATTAGGATTTACCCAAGCTGGTCCAACCCCTATCTATGAAGACAATGCATCGGCAATTGAGATCATCAATGCTCAGAAGCCAACAGAACGAACCAGACATATTGAAATCAGGTTCTTCGCCATACAAGCATGGAAGGAAAACGGTGAGATCAAGATGATTCATATTCCTGGAGTTATCAACCCGGCCGATGACCTAACCAAACCATTGGGATGGATCTTGCACGCCCGACATGCAAGATATATCATGGGACACTACCCAGGTTAAATCGTTCAATTGCTTTGATCACTCTATAGCCGCGTCCGAATTGGTAGAACGATTTCATATTACAATCACGTTGATATGATTCGATCAATCGATCCATCGAACACAGCCTCAATATGACCAAGGTTAAATATACTCCGACAGTAATCCAATACCATGCGAGTAGAGTATTGGATCAAGGGGTGTGTTGTCGGCGAAAAATACGGACCATCGCCGGCATCAAATTTTGATCAAAAAGTCAACGAAGACGAAAAGACGACTGAGGTGCGGAATATTAACACGGAGTAACAACAGAGATACGATTATTTCGATGATCGAGCCTTAGAATCAAACGCACCTCCACTACATGAAATCCCTAAGTGGTAAAACGATATCACTTAGGACTACAAACAAGAAAGGAGAATCGGTTAGAAACAAGAAATATCCAAAGACCTGAACAGTAAGTAAACACTTGGAACCCATAAGTACATTCAAAGGAATCTACTTGATACCCCGTGAGGAAATTACTTACTGCAATCAAGAAAATCAGTACCGACTCCAGATGGGCCTCATATCCAGCATATATATACCACGAATAAGCATACGCCCCATCGAACAGAATACTTAACCCCGACAATGACCGATACGATACAGTAAGACCGACACGACGCTAATACAGCAACAGCAACAGAAGTATTGGTACGACAGTAAAGACAACAGTAACAGATAACCGGGGAAGATCTCTACCAAGTAAAATACAGCAGAGAGCCCCGATACAGTGAAAATACATAGTAAAAATAAGAGTGTCTCTCTGAGCTCACATCTCTTTAAATTTCAATTATCCTATACCTTTCGGTCGATTTTTAGAGTAACAACAAGACCAAGGTCGTAAACGTCGTTAGGTTATGTAGTTAGTTATTTCGGTTTCATTTTACGGTGTTGGAAAGAGTTATCGATAAGATTATGATCGGATTGTTTCTGGACCATATTGTTCTCTCAATTACTAATTTGTCTTTCCTTTGTGTGGGGATGTGTGGATGCTCATATCGTGAGTTCGATCCTCATATCGCATACCTCTATTCAGTGCTTTAAGTATCCCTTGATTCTCACGTGCGCTTATGTATAATTTACTTATTGCGCTCATCTGGTGATAGATCTTGGAATCGTACATCTCGCTGTATTTACGTATCACGTATACATAAATTCGCACGTATACGTAAACGTATCACGTATACGTAAATTCTCACGTATACGTAGATTCTACGCTTCACGTATACGTAAATTGTACGTTTGCGTATCACGTATCTTTTAGTAATTCAACACATTGTTGCGTTTGTTACCCTTTTTCCCCTTGAAGGAAGAGATATTACGCCGACTGCCCTTGCGACTGGCTTGCATTTTCTTGATACCAAGCGCTTGAGTGAACTGGGCAGCCGCTTTGTCAAAGTTATTATACATGCCACCTCCTTCGTTTAGGACCAATTGGACTGCTATTTCGAGTCTTGGGTCCGATAAGAGATGTTTTGGTGACACCCCTTTTGTGTCGAAGATACTCCCTGTTTCGTTCATCAAATTCCTTGAATTTCGACATTGCAGTGAGTGGTTCTGGGAGAGTAAGATCCCCGGCCGCCGTGTTGTTAGCCTCTGCATCCGGGTCAGCCATCCAGTCAACCGGGGTAGCAGTGGCCCCAATGAGAGGCTGAAATTCGATCCAAGCCACAAATAACTTGAGGCGGTCACCGAAGACCCTCCCCACATACACTTGTTTTGGGTCCGGGCAATAGTTGTGTTTGGTCTTGTTGACACCATTCACCAGGGATTTGATTGCAGATTCATCCATGTCTCGGAGGGAGTCAGTACTGCTGTAGCCAGTCCGGAAAAGCTCATCTGCCGTAATCCGGTTCAATCCGAAAGATTCCAAGATTTCCCTGAACACTATTTTAGTTGTGGTTAGGGACCTCTCCCCCGCTTATCCAGGGATTCCCTCCGGCTCATCAGCGCGTTCGATCACGTATTGAACCTCTTGTGTGAGTGCCGGAGCCCAGTTAGTATCCATCATGGTCCTAATGAATTCCATTTGCGCTGCTGTGAAGCCAAGATTGGCAGGAATGGCTGGTCCATTGTTGGCAGGTCCGCCAGCTGCTGGGTTAGCGGCAGCAGCCGCTGGATTAGCGGCCGCAATGTTGTTGCGTTGGTTCTGCCGAGCTGGTCTTCCTCTTACCATGGTTAGTATTTTGCTTCTGGAGTAGTTGTTTGCTTGTTCTGTAAGTGATATATGAATGATTTTTCTGAGGGGATTTTGAATTTCTCAAATAATCACTCTCTTTGCGATATCACTAGTAGTGGATATTTTCTCGTGGTTTCTCCTTGCAAAATTCTACAAATGTTTCTATTCCGAACATAAATCCCTCAGTTACCCCATACTTAAGCGAACTGTTTGGGTTCCGATTTGAATCGGGGCCGTTGATTTGGCTTATGAATCCCTTTGCAGGCCGTTGGGTTTACTCGTGCGGGAATCTAGTGGCTGTTTGATCCGGCCCGCTACTGGTTCCCACAGGAATTTGCGGCTGTTGAATTGTTTGTACAGAAATTGGGGCCGTTGGTTTGTTTTCCTGTTATTTTACGGTTACAAGTCCAACGGATCCCTCAAATGAGCGGGAGTTGAAACTGCTCTAGAATAGTTCAACTGCCCTCTCCGTGTAGTGGCTAGGTCCAGCTTAGTGCACACGTCTGTGCGCTGCCCCGCCGTATGTTAGTAATTTCTCCTCGTACGGAGGACGCACGCCTCCGATACTTGGCCAGCCCTTTGGCTGTCTTTCCAGCTAGTACCGTGTGGCTGTACACCTTGTACTATTGGGGCCAGTAGCTTGTTGCCGTTTCTATGCACACCTAGGTGTGTTGCCAGTACTCATTGTGTTGTTTGAGGCGCCATGTGGACCTCTCCATGCTTGAATTGGAACATGTTTACTTTTGAATGTAAAGACTGCAACTGCTTCGGCCCTGGATTCGATATCTTGTATCGTTGGCATTTGCTCTTCCCCCTAGGCCGTTATGTCGTTTGAGAGAAGCAAGAGGTATTAGCTCAAGCCAGGCTGCACTAGTGCCATTACCCATCTAAGTGCTCAAAATTGAACACAGCCTTCCGGAGGGTCTTTGATTAACCGGTGATCAGTCGGTAATCGGTCTCGCTTCTTCTATTGTCATGTGAACCGCTGGAACACTCGTCTCTCATTTGAACGGTAGCTGATTGTTGACTAAACACCCTTTTGGTTAGAATCTCTGGGTCTGATAAACTCTGATTTCTACTTCGTGTTGTTAGATAAATTTCGTTGTAATATTGATTAGGTTCTAAAATTGTGAGCATTAAGATTAAGTGATATTCGGATCGCACCTCTATTGGTCCCTCTTTACGGGTTGTATGTGCGTTGAGATGAATCGTATAAACAGTTATTTACTTTGGCAACTATCACGAGTAAATGGTCTAGCCTGTCGGGCGTACGTCCCATAGTCTGCCTGTATGTCCTTAACCGCGTGATTTCTAGAAATTACGCTCTCTTTCCACATACTACCTTTGATTACATATTCGAACAAATACTGCTCCGACGATCGAAACTCCCGTCGAACATTTTGATTAATATTCTGACAGAATATTCCAACATCCAACATCTCCATCATGGCTCCAACAAAAACAAAAACAAAGCCAAAAGAAGATGATGATCAAGATCCCATCACTGAAACGAAAGATGATAGTGATAGTGAACCTGAATTGGAATACAACAAAGATGATCCCATTAAAGTAGAACTGGAGGCAAAACGCGCAAAAAACCACCACCAGCCGCAAAGAGGGGTGTAGTGGGTATGGAAATAGAGAAAGATAACGACAAACTGAATGAAAAAACAAGTATGCAAGTAATGGAACGAGTGATGACTGATCCAGAAATGAACTCAACTTGAAAGAAAGTTATTGACCAAGAGGTAAAGAAAAGGATCAGGGCAATACAAGATGCTGTAGCAAAAGGAAGGAATCCAGATGATGTTAATAAAGGTAATAGCAGTGACGACGGCGACGACAATGAAAATCCACCTGAAGACAGTTCAAGAACTGGACGATACAAAAGAAGGTCCTCGCAACCCAGAATAACAATCAGGGGATTCAACAAATGAAAAATCCTGAATCCAGAACAGCTAGCTTTCAGAAGCAGCTTGATGGATTTTGGTATCAACCAAGAATCAGCTGAAGAAATTATGAGAAGTGGAATGTCCAATATTTGCGAAATTACAGACCTCAATAAGGTAAGCATCAAATCATTTATGCACGGGTTGAAATCAATCAGTTCAGACTGTCCAAACCCAAATAGCATCCATTATGGTAACAGGCTATCATCAAGACTTTTAACATGGGCAAATTGGGCACGTTATCAACCATTAATTGGAGTCAAACCAAGAGCCATTGATTGGAACGCAAACCCAGACAATCTAGAATTTAATAGAACCAAAGAACGGTCTGTAGTTATTATTTGTTATTTTATCTGTTGCTGTTGTTACGTTGTTGGAAAGAGTTATCGATAAGATTATGATTGGATTGTTTCCGGACCATATTATTCTAATCTCCCAATTACTACCCCGTAGCCTCCTTTTGTGGGGTATCGATCCGTTTGTCAATTGTTGTATGGTGTATTATCGATTCCCTTAGTGTGTACCTCTGTTCAGTACCTTAAGTATTGATTGATATTCACCGGAGCATGTGCGCATATTACTTATGGTCCTATTTCCCGATTGCGCCCCATTTGTTACTAAATGTGCGCACCCTGGAATTGTACCATTGAATATTCACTTCAACGGCTAATATTATATTAGCCGTTATCCGCGCGTATATTCGCCGCATGCCTCTTATGCTCGGTTTAGTAATTCAATACACCCTTGGATGGTCCTCGGGCTATCCGGTTCATACAAGTAAATTGGTCTTACCTTCTTATGGTGACTACCTGGGTGATGTTTGGTTGGGTAGTCCGCCAGGTTGTGTTTTCCTGGTTCCCAGAAGATGTTAAATTGCCCTTGTTCAGCCCTATCTTTCAACCAATAGAATCGCATATCTATTGCCTTGGACCATTTTTGTTTGATTGTGCCATTCAATATGCTTTCTGCTGTATTATTGTCCGTTTTTAATGGAGTGGCCGGTTGTGGATGACCTACTTGGTTCCGACTGCCTCGACTAGATGATCTACGTCTTCCTGTTGAGTGTATTTCATTCCAAAGTCATCCACGACTAGGGTGAAGTTGATGTCCATCTTGTCATGGAGGAACAGTCCCTCGGTGTGGGGCGCCTCACGGTAGCCGTTATTGCTGGAGGTGTTCTACAAGGTCGTCATGAGCGATTTTACCACTCTGTTTTAGTCCATACCATGCCTTTTTAATGCGGGCATAGATGTAGTCCCCCTGCCTGAGCCCCTCTAATTTGTATGCTGATCGGATACGGGGGGAACCAGGTCCCACCTGAATTTTACGAATTCGGGTTCATCCAGGGTGGAGCATAAAAAAATGTTCGATATGTCTCCGGTACAGTATCTAGCACCAGGGGTGGATATCACACTGTTCCAGTGCGTTTTCATGGTCTCCATGCTTGCCGTACGGGCTGACACATTACCATGATACTCCAATTGATCACCCCCCGCGGTTATCCTGGTCCTGTAGGGGTTGGCCTTCTCGGGGCGTATTGCCACGGTGTATCGGGGGTATGTTACTTTCTTATGTATGGGCACATCATGTTTATGGATTCAATCTAATACGTCCAAACGTTCGATGTTATTTGGCTGAAAGCCTTGGAATAGCCGCCCAAATTCATCTTCTCCTGATCTAAGCCACAGTCCCTGTATGTTAGTCTTGGGGTGCGTGATGAGGTCCCTGTAGGCCGCCCACTTGTTTAAATTGTCATCCCATATGGAGCCGCCGCACACAAGGTGGGGCCTTTATGGTGTTTTGTTCACCCATGGGGCCTGCTTTGGTACCGGGTAATGTACTGGGTCCTGTGGGTACATTACATCCCCATAAGTGCCTTGGGCTTAGGCTTGTCCTTAGGCTTAGAGTAGTATTGGTCCGACTTGTAGTATCGGGATATTTATCCGTGTGTGTAGTCGGCCATGTCCCCATAGGTGAATCGTACCTGGTAGTATTGATTGGTTTGGTCGTAACTAACCACTTCCCCTTCATACCACCCGGAGTTGAACTTCTTTCTGATGATAGTGCCTATGGCCCACGGATGTCTGCGCCGGGCGCTGCATTGTTGTACTATTACAGGCACCGTTGGAGGTTCGCGCTCATTTCTGGGCGCATCGGTTGTTTCTGTATTGGGCCTATTCGGTACCCTTGGAGGTCCTCGTGCGTTCCTGCTGGGCGTATTATTCGTTTTCGCTTTGGGGCTATCTTGGTTGTTCCAATGCGCGGGCACTTCGATTATGGGTTCCTGTTCCCTTATATGCAGTAGGTCTTGTATTTTCCGCAGGGCCTCATTTATTTGTGTTCCTTGTTCTGTATACGGGATTGGTGGATGGGGCTTACTGGTAACTTCCTTCAGGTCTTGGAGAATCATAAGTAGCCGGTCAGTAGACAAAGTATGAGGCATATCTGCATTGGGACAGAACGCGGCTGTATTGCTCACTCTGACCGCTCGACTGGCTTCCCCAATACAAGTGTAATTTCTGTAGTGCTTTTGGGCCGGCCTGATGTAGACACCTCTTGTGCCATGGTCCTGCCATGCGTCTTGTTCTTGGGCTCTATCGTGGATGATAACCTGACAGCCCATGGGGGCTAATGGGTGTTTGTTGTAATCATATGTACCGCGTCTGAGCTCATATGCTGATAGTTTGGGCTGGGTTCGCGACGCACGCAGTAAGTTGAGGGTAATGAGTGCCTGTGGTATCAGTAGGTCCCAATCGTCCACCAGGAAAGTTTCATCCACCCCATTCAATCCGGCTATGGAGTGGTTCTTGAATGTATGTATTGCCCTTTTTGCATGGTTGAGTCGGTGGTCCCCTGGGCGATGCCAGTTGGTAGTCAAGGTTGTTCTTTGTGATGTACGCAATAAGTTTCTTGGAGGTTTCGTTGTCCATGCGTACTATCTTGGCGTTTACGTTGTCCTCTTTCATTCGAGCGTAGCACGCCGTGAACCCACGCAGTATGTCTTTGCTCTTACGTGATTGGATGGGTTCCACGTCTATGTAGTTGGAGTCGTAGTCGTATATGAGGAATACGTACTGGTGTCCACGTTGTGATGTGACTGGGTATCTGCCTGGTAGGTCCCACGCAATGAGTTCCTTGGGTTTGTTGTTGGTACGTGGGCCTACGTGGTTGTCCGGTTGCATCTCATTTGTTGACACCACATCTACGTAGACGTTATGTATTTTCTTTCCACCGGTCTGGGATTGCACTGCGTCGGTCTCCAAGCTCTTTGTTTTTGGTGGGCTCGTCTTTGGGCGACGAGTACTCCGTATCCCTTGCCGGACCATTTGGAGGTGTCCCATTGTGGTTTCCTCTGATGCTTGGAGGTATCAGTTGACTCGTTGGGCCGTCAGCCCTGGCCATATGGCGTAGGAACCGCGGTCCATGGCACGTACCCATGTATCTTTGGTGGGGTAGCCCGCTGCCGCATGGTAAAACGTGATGAGTTTGGGGATGGCTTGAATCTGATATGCCCCCGCCCCTGTGTGTATCTGGTGTTCTGAAAATGGTGGTGGGGGGGGGGGGTCTGCTTGGAGATTGAGCCGGCACCCTTGGAGGATTGTCTGTATCTGTGGTTGTGGGTGTGCTCGGCGCGCTTACTGGATCTGTAGTGGGTTGATGGAGGGGGACCATGTAGAGGTCACGTAGGGGGTCGCGGGTGCCCTCCAACACTGTGCATTTGGAGGGGCCCTTGACTGTGACATTGTCTTTGGTGAATGTGACTTGGCACCCATTGTGGCATAATTTGGGGACGGACACGAGGGGAAGGTCCACTTCATCAAATTTGTGACAACCACGTGCCCCTAGTGGGAGCTGTGGTAGATCTAAGATGTCGGTGGCCGTCGACCGCATGGTGCTCCCATTGGCACAGGGTGTACGTTAGCTCCCTCATCTTCTTTGCGAGCTCCGCCGTTAGGTCACGTTGGACATCTGCCGAGCATAGGTCCTCCTCCATGTGTTGGAAGGCCTCCAGTGCTGTGGTGCCTCTTGGGAATGCTTCTGACCCCGGGTCCTTCAGGCCGTGGAGCATATTTGGGAACTTTTTATCTGTCAGCAATAAGGCCTCCCTGTTGTACTTATTCCATTACATGTAAAGTGCACGTCTCCGTTTCCACAATTTGTAGGCATCCGACGTGAGATCCACGGCGTTGTCGAGCTCGGGTGGCTCTGTCGGTGCTGTAGGGTACACTGCGGTAGGGTTCCTCTCGCGGATACAATATTGCTCAGCGGTCTCCAATAGGAACGTGTACCCCCCTTCTTGTATGTATTTGGTGGAAGTTACTTCTGCCAAGGCATTGGCTAGGGCCTTCTTGAATTTGTATACATCGACGCTGGTGGGCAATAAGATTGATTTCAACTGAGCGGCCTCCATCAGGTCCTTCAACACGGCGTAGTCTTTTTTCTTACTCATGGCGTCGTCGCTGTCGTCACTATCACTCTCTTCCGCGTACTCTGCCGATAACTGATTCTGGTTTTGTAGCTGAGTGGTTTGTGTGAGTGTATATTCTTGCAGGTCGTAGTTGTCTTCTGTCAGATCCTCTAGGCGCCTGTGTAGGTACCGAATCTCTTGTTCAGGGTCGATGCTTGTGTCTGGAGTGACTCCTTGGTGGACTGGAGAACTGGCTTCTGTAGTGTTCCTGTCTGGCATTGGCTAGTTTAATTGCTGTTGTAATACTATCAATAACTAATAGAACCAAAGAACGGTATGTAGTTATTATTTGTTATTTTATCTGTTACTGTTGTTACGTTGTTGGAAAGAGTTATCGATAAGATTATGATTGGATTGTTTCCGGACCGTATTATTCTAATCTCCCAATTACTACCCCGTAGCCTCCTTTTGTGGGGTATCGATCCGTTTGTCAATTATTGTATGGTGTATTATCGATTCCCTTAGTGTGTACCTCTGTTCAGTACCTTAAGTATTGATTGATATTCACCGGAGCATGTGTGCATATTACTTATGGTCCTATTTCCCGATTGCGCCCCATTTGTTACTAAATGTGCGCACCCTGGAATTGTACCATTGAATATTCACTTCAACGGCTAATATTATATTAGCCGTTATCCGCGCGTATATTCGCCGCATGCCTCTTATGCTCGGTTTAGTAATTCAATAGAATTACAACAATTCAGGATCAAAATGATGGAATCCAGTGTGAAATCACAATAAAAAGCAACCCCATCCGAGTTGAAGGACCTAACAAAATTCAGAGAATGGGAGGAAGGCTTTCGTCACAACTTGAGATACAGATTCAATTCTGAAGGGCTCCCAATCTTATATGTCATAAGACCACAAGAAAAAGAAGAGGTTGATGATGAAGCTCGGACTGGTACAGTTGGACAAAATCCAACAGATGTCTATCCAACTTGGAGTGATTATAATGAACGCTGTGGTGTGTTGTCTAGACACCAGTATGATGAAGACAACAATGTTGCATGGAGGTTGTTGTGTGATGCAACAAGAAAAGGACCCGGTTGGGAATATGTTGCCCATTTCCAAAACACTGAGTTAAACTCTGGGCATGCAAGAAATGCCTTCATTTCACTGATGCAACATGCTTATACTGATACCAACATAACAATAGTTTTGAATAAAATATACCAGGAAGTGAAAGAATCACACTACACAGGTGACGCTAAGAATTATGATTGGAACAAGCATAAGAGAAATTGGACTGCATTTCATGGAACCATTATGAGATTTGAGAAGTGTTGTTACTCTAAAAATCGACCGAAAGGTATAATTGAAATTTAAAGAGATGTGAGCTCAGAGAGAGGCTCTTATTTTTTACTACGAATATTCACTGTATCGGGGCTCTCTGCTGTATTTTACATGGTAGAGATCTTCCCCGGTTATTTGTTACCATTCTCGTACCGATACTGTCATTGCTGTTGCTGTTGCTGTATTAGCGTCGTGTCGGTCTTACTGTATCGGTCATTCGGCGGTATCGGTCATTCATGTTGTTAAGTAATCTGTTTGATGGGGCGTATGCTTGTTCGTGGTATATATGCTAGATATGAGGCCCATCTGGAATCGGTATTGATTTTCTTGATTGCAATAAGTAATTTCCTCACGGGATATCAAGTATATTCTTTTGAATGTACTTATGGATTCCAAGTGTTCACTTATTGGTCAGGTCTTTGGATATGTCTTGTTTCTAACCGATTACTGTCTTTTGTTTGTAGTCCTAAGTGATATCGTTTTTACCACTTAGGGATTTCCAAGTAGTGGAGGTGCGTTTGATTCTCGTACTCCGCACCTCGGTCGCCGTTTCGTTCGTTTTGTCGGCTTTTTCGATCGAATTTGATGCCGACAACGTCCGTATTTTTCGCCGACAACACACCCCTTGATCCAATACTTTACTTACATGGTATTGGATTACTGTCGGAGTATATCATCTTGAGGTTTATCGATTGCTAGGTTAAACGTTCGGGTCGAATCGACGTGTTATCGATTGATAGATCGAATCGTATTGAGAGACAAATCGAACGTTCGGATCAAGTGAAACCAAAGAATCGAATGGAATGATTTAACCTGGGTAGTGTCCCATGATGTATCTTGCATGCGGAATGGAACAGTTTGACGCTTAACCGATTGATAGATCGAACGTTCAGATCGAACCATAACGCGCAAGTAATTTAACTTGGGTAGTGTCCCATGATAAATCTTGCGTGTCGGGCGTGCAAGATCCATCCCAATGGTTTGGTTAGATCATCAGCAGGGTTGATGACTCCAGGAATATGGATCATGTTGATCTCACCGTTTTCCTTCCATGCTTGAATGGCAAAGAACCTGATTTCAATATGCCTGGTTCTTTCAGTCGGCTTCTGGGCATTTATGATTTCAATTGCCGATGCATTGTCCTCATAGATAGGGGTTGGACCAGCTTGAGCAAATCCTAATTCTTTGAGTACGGATCTGAGGTATCTGGCTGTTTTGGCCGCTGTGACTGCAGCGATGAATTCTGCTTCGGTAGAACTCTGTGCGGTAAGAGACTGAGCTTTGGATCTGTAAACAATTGCTCCACCAGCATAAGTGAAGACGTAGCCTGTGGTGGACCTTCGGTGTTTTGGATCATTTCCATATGCTGCGTCCACAAAACACATCAGTTTGGCTTGCTTGATGTCTTCCGGGAATGTTGGGAGTGATGGATCTTGGACTGCATCGTTGTATGGTTCCCCTGGTGACAAAGTTGGCTCGGCATTTGGTCTGTAGAATCTAATACCCCAGGACCTGGTTGTTCTGAGATATCGAGCGATGTTCTTCAGACTTGAATAGTGGAAGGCGGTGGGATTGGAACTGTATTTTGACATTAGAGTCACTGCGTAGCCAATGTCTGGTCGGCAACTCACATATGCGAACATCATTTCACCTAAGAGTGTCCTGTAGGAGAAGCCAGATGTGGATTGCAATTCAGCATGTTCCTTGGTGCCTTCTAATGGTCCATTCGTGTGTGATTGAAGTTGACTCAATACTTCCGTTGATAATGGTGCTGAAGGCTTGGAGTGAGGTTTCATTTTAGAGTCAGTCTCCCAACCATGGGATGTCATGATTCTGTCAATGTAGTTCGCACAGGACAGTTCAATGTAGTCAGCTGTCTGTTTGACATCAATTCCATTGAAGTCTTCAAGCAATCCCATTTTGGTGAAGGGGACAGTATCTTCTCTAGGAAGCTTCAGCTTTGCGCCAATTATGTCATAGATCTTGTCAGATATGGATTCTGATGTGCAAGCCAGTGCAAAATCGTCAACTTGTCTCAGCATGTAAACCGTTTCACCTTCAAAAACTGTCGTGTAGATCGTCCTGTCATGTGTGGTGGTTGTGAAGTTGAGATCGGGACCTTTCAAGATCTTGTTGATGTGGGTTTCCCAGAGTCTTCCAGATTCTGGGTGGCCTTGAAGTGCTCGAAGGACTGGAAGCACTAATCGTCTGTCTATGTCTCTGTCATGCTTGTGTCTGTACCATTCTGCATATGCGTCGTCAATAGTCATGTATGTAGGGATGTTGGGCCCTGGAGAATGGGCATATGCGTCAGCCGCGTCCCCCCCATAAACTTTGAGATTGAGACTTGCTGCAATGGCAAAGAACAGTCTTTGGATGGGGTGTTCAACACATGATGAGTATGACATTGCTATGGCATGCAGGGTTGGCGCTGCATATTTGCTGCCATTGCAACATTGCCTGGCTCTTCTGACACCATTTCGTTTCACACTGTATTGCCAGTGGGGTCTGAGAATAATCGCGTCGGGGTCCTTAGGGTATTGAATTGGTGATCCAAACATTTCCAAATCTTCAAACTGATCAAGCTGTTTTCGCTCCCCAGCTTGCCATTCAGGCCATGTAGATAAAGGCTTGAGATTCCTTCGAGTGAAGTGCCCTAGTGCTTGTTCTTCAGGTGTAGTTGCCTTGGAATTGATGGCCTTGATTAAGAGTTCAATTTCTTCAGTTGGTAGTGAATCTGCATCTAGTGGTAATGCTTGATTTCCTGGTTTATGAAGCTTGGTGATAGCTCGGAGGGATGCAATATCAATAGTAGGAATGACAACATCCATGTCGTCTTCAGTTGGTGCCAAGTGTTTTTGGATGGAGGCATGGAGTGCTTCAGTGCTATCGACCTGGTTGATTCTTGATTGTATCAGCTGCTTGTATTTGGTACCAATGCGCTGGATAGCTTTGATAGAGGAAAGCCGGTCCAAGAATGGTGGATCTTCTTCAGCAGTGGGTTCCTTCCAGGAGGTATTGGGAGCAAATAAACCATATTCATTTGAGTGTTTCCTGACCTCCTTCATAGACAATTTCTCTTCAAGTGCAAAGGTAATTGGTGTATCTATTGAAGAATCCCTCACCCCTCGATCGTGGCAGGCCTGTAAAGCTGTAGTGACATCAGCAGCAGTAAAGACACGATTGTGATTGATAGAGACAATATAAGCACCTCGTAGCTTGGAGAGAGATTTCTTGTGGGAGGAGAAAAGCTTGGAGGCAGGACTTTTGGGAAGGATGTCAGTGATGTAAGCTCGGCCAAGCAGTGAATCATTGGCATACCGGAGGCCAAATGTTTGATCAGTACAAGATGGGGAGACAGTGAGCCTGAGATTTGTGAGATCGGCAAAGGGGGAGATAGAGAATTGGAAATCACTGGATGACACCTCAGTGGGTTCCGCAGGAAGTGGAATGTTGTCATCTGTCCTGAGCAGGTGTTTGACATTAGTGGGGAGGTCTGCAAGTGGGAGATCATTCATGCCTTCATCGAACCTGACATGTGTGGCTATCTTGACTCTGTGTGTCTCAGTATCATACCACAGAATGTTTCTGGTAGTGTAGGGTACAAAACCTAGAAATATGCCTTTTCGTGCATTGGGTTTGAGCTTGATTGATCTCTTGCCTGGAGGTCTAACCCAAACTCTGCAACCAAAGGTTCGGAAATCAGCAAGGTTTTCCTTACGGCCAGTTGCCAATTCCAATGGCGAATGTAGTTGGGTGCCTTCAGGGAATGCATTGGACAACCGGAGCGCATGGTAGAAAGCAAAGGGCCAGAACTTGATGGGCAAATTAGCACAAGACAGCATTGTCCTCATGGAGTTAGCAAGAGTTCGGTGTGCTCTTTCAACTGTACCATTCTGGTGGGAAGCATCCGCGCCAGTGGGGAAAATGGAATATCCAAACGCAGAGAATAGGTTTCTGATGTCAGGATTGTGATAGAGTTCTCCACCTTGATCAACTGAAACATACTTGTCGGCACAAGTTGGGTTGTGCTGGGCAAAGAAATGCTCTAACCAGTGTAGTGGCGCTGCTTTAGAGATTCGCGTGTCTCCATATTTCATACCAGTATAGTGATCTGTGATGAGAATCCAAGCAGTTTCTCCATGAATGCCTTCATAATCTCGCTTGCGTTTGCTGTTGGAGGATTTGGTACCTGAGAATGCAAAATCAATAGATAAACCCTGAAACGGTTGTGTGGCCTTGCGTGTGGAATGTGAGCCAGCAGGTGTTTTGGTGTGCTTACATTGTATGCAAGTTGGACATCGGTCAAGAATACTGGTTTGCCGTTTGAACTTTGGGACTCCAATGATGTGCTTATGAGCTTGATACAGAAAATCATCGCATGGGTGTCCCAACCTTTGGTGCCACAGGAGTTTCGATGTCTTGGTTTTGATGGCTTGGATTGGGATATTTTTATCCACAATTTTGGTGAAAAAACGTTTGGCATCGAACCTTGGTATGACACTGGTATCAGACTGAGCTTTTGCTGCTTCAGTGCATGTCTGCAGATTGACAAGGTTGGTGTATATATCATACCTGTAGTTGCTAATTGCTTCTTTGGAGGCCACTTCACAAGCTTCCTTGAATTGCATGTCAGTCGCTAAGGCATAGGCGGATGATGTTGCACAATTTGCATATGGAGAGGTAATATCAACATCTGGGATCAGTACTGGGTGTGTATAGCATTGACCATCAATGATGCTTCCATGGAGGACAATGCTGCAGGCAGTGTTCTGCTTGTGATGACAAATAATGGTGAGGTTGCCATTTTGTGGAGCAGATGAGTCAAGGTTCTCAGTGAATGATTTATGGATGGACTGTCCACTGAACTGACATCGCATACGGGATGTCATTCCACAGAGATCGTTCTCACTCAGTAATGTCGTTGACAGGGAGGGAGAATAGTAGAAGAAAACTTTGATATACCCAATGTGATTCGGTGCTGGGATATGCAAATATCCTGAGCCTTCAGGGATGCAGGTAGCTGCTTTTCCTCCTATTGCTGCTGTAAGCCTGACAGGACATTTTTTTATCTTGGTGTAAGGTTTGTAACCGTGCAGGATGTGTTTGAGGTTTGTGCAGGAAACTTTTGCACCTGTGTCAATCTGAGCCCGGACACCCTGTTGGAAGTAGGCTGTAGCTGCAATAGGGTCCGGTGGGACGAGGGACTGCACATTGTATCTATCAACTGGCGTAGGGTTGTCCCTATCGAAATTGGGATCCTCATTGGTCTTCAGGTGTGATTCCAATGTAGGGGATGTAGCCCTGAGTGATTCCATGTCACAGTAGACATCAATTGGTATAGATGACTGGAGGCTGTCTTTTGGAAGGAGGTCGACGGCACCAATTATGACGGATTCATAGGAGCTGACACTGCTGGAGTCCAAGGAGGGGCATAAGCTGTTCACTTGGGACGCTGTGATGTTGTCAAATCCTTGGGGATCATCTTGAGGTGATGTCATAGTATGGCTCCAAGAAAGACTTTCTATTCTTGGCCATTGCAAAAATTTTGGTTTTCTACTGTAGCATCAGGTGAAACCTCATCTTGATCTTCATTGCCAATGTTGATCTGAGAGATTTGCTGGGTGGAATCCAAGAGTTGTTGGGTCTGCTTATTGGATTTGTTCAGGAAAACAGCCGCAGCAATCCTATGTTTCTTCAGGGACTCAATATCTTGCAACGCAGGACAATTATCAAAATTATGACCATACATGTGGCAAACGATACATTTTCTGGATGTGTCAAAAAGACTAGGTTGCTTATCGAATGCCGTGATGGCATTGCAGTATGCTTGGTGGAGGAAGGGATCGTCAGATTCTTCATCCATCTCCGGGTAGCCAAGCGATTCAATCAGGCTGATTGAGTGAGATGTCAAAGTAGAAGGTGTTCTAACAGTACTGTTGCTAGCGCGCTTTTGAAACCGATCATTCCGACGGGGACCTGGTCTGGTTCCTGAGACGTTCAATTGCTTGGGCTGGATTGGTTTGGAGGTGTCCCTCTTGTACTTTTGCTCAGCCTTGATCTCTTGTTCATATGTTTGGAGGGTTTGTAGGAGCCTACCTGCCTTGTATTTGTCGCGCTTGAATTGGTCATCAGAGTCGCGTTCATCTTCTGTCTTTTTGAAGAGCTCTTCTGAGAGGGTGGTTCCTGCAATCAGGTTGCTAACTTCTTCTGTTGAACTGATAGTGCTGGGTTGGTTTTGGAGGAACACTCTAAGTCTCAGATAATCCTTGTACCGGAAGTAGTATTCTTCAAGAGATTCATTTGCATCTTGGTTGGGAGGGTTTCTGACCATTCTGCTGGCATTGGATGGCCTTTTTGAGTTGGGATGTGTTTGAGCAATAATCGTGTAGAGCGCTTCATATCCCTGTCCGCCTTCAAAGCTCTGAATAGTGGCCTTCATACTTGCACATGAATCAGGGATGATTTTATCAGTTCTCAGTGCTGTGTAAATGAGATTTCCCCATTCATTGATAGCCAATTCATATCTTGAAGGTAGGTCGTGTGGAAGGTCATCACCAATTGTGAATCCTCTGAGGTGATCAGCTTCACGTCTGAACAGATAGTATGGGTGCACATAAATGTGGTGTTGCTGGGAATGAGCTGTGATCTCTCTGTACCATTTCCTAACCTGAGGGTCTGTTGCATCCTTTAGTTGTGGGAATCCTGAGAGGAACAGTTTGTCTCTAGCTGCTTCTTTGGACTTGTCAGAGGCTCTGGTCAGATCAAAACAGTCACCACTTCTGGTGATCAGGCGCTGGTCATTTCTGCCACTGCCTAGATTGTGTAGGTAGTAGTTTTGTCGGACAATGGTTTCATTTCCCGATGAGTCGGTGTAGGTGATTGGGAAGTCTTTCATGTCATCTCTGGTGAGGAATTCATCTTTTCTGTAGTAACGGTCCTTCACTGGTGGTGGTAAGGTCGCCGGATTCCATGGGAGGTCAAGTGACGCTTGGTGGTTGGCACCAGTATTGGTGTTGTTGTTGTTGTTGGTGGTGGTGCTGTTGTCGACCAGTTGCTGGAGTAGATTGGTCAATTGCTGCATGTCGGTGCCTGCTGCCGGTGCTGGAGTTGGAGCTGTGGCATTTTCATCGTCGTCGTCTCCTTCAGGGAAGGTGTAGATTTTTGTGTCGTAGACTTCATCAAAATGTACTGCATCCCAGTTTGATTTGAAGCCCCAGTGGGTTGCTCTGATCTCTATGAGGAGAGTTTCTTGTCCTTGCGCAACAGCTAGTGTTCCTGCCTTGTCCATTGAGTGTTTGTTTCGGATTCGCTTCGGTGTTTTGTCTGGAGCAACATACCATAGACAAGCGTCTGCAAAA
This sequence comes from Pseudo-nitzschia multiseries, assembly GCA_037355745.1. Classification (NCBI taxonomy): domain Eukaryota; phylum Bacillariophyta; class Bacillariophyceae; order Bacillariales; family Bacillariaceae; genus Pseudo-nitzschia; species Pseudo-nitzschia multiseries. Next base: position 5,123,866 of record CM074789.1, read on the forward strand.
AGGGTGGATATGTGTCCCTTATTGATCTCAGTTTGTTCCTTGGGGGGGATGATATCCATGATTGCGTTTACAATAATTTCCTTGAGCATGGTTACCGGATCTGGAGCAAGCGTCTTGGGTCCTTCGCTGTCAGCATCATCTGTTAGGAATAAGCCAGCAGTGTCTTCTAGAGCATGGTAGAATGAGGCGTTGAGGGCCTCGTGTTTGTGGGCATTGCCTTTGGTGTTGAATGTCCCAAATCGGATTGCAATGTCCTGGATTTGATTCCAGTCAAATGGAGGTGTTGGCGGCATGATGAATTATCGTCGTCGTCGTTCCGGATGTGGATTATAATCGTTTGATCGTAATCAACCTTGGTAATCGTCGTTGCGATGATGCGATTATTGGATTAGTCGGCGATATCGGAGGGATCGTTCGATTGTAGTTGTCGAAACGAAGTGGATTAATCGGTTATCGTCGATCAAACCGGTGTTGTCGGAGTTGCGCTTGTTTGTGCGATCGTCCGTCGATTGGGAAACGTAATGTCGATGTGTATTACAGAAGGAGATTCTTGGTAGAATATTCTGTATGTACACCCCTTGATACGTGCGCTTCTTGGTCGTGTATTACAGAAGAAGATTCTTGGTAGAAGGATCTGTCAATACACCCCTTGATACGCGAGCAAGGAAGGGAAAAAAAGAGAAAGAAAGAGAGGCGGGGAGGTCTATTGATACAGCCCGGCGATGCGAGTCCCGTACCAAGTATACTCTGGCTGTAACCGACAGTGGAGGTGCTGTACGGGGCGGAGATAGGTAGCTTAAGGTATCCACTAGTTAGTGGAAGGTATAAGGGCTCTATAACCTGTTGTTACTCTAAAAAATCGACCGAAAGGTATAATTGAAATTTAAAGAGATGTGAGCTCAGAGAGAGGCTCTTATTTTTTACTACGAATATTCACTGTATCGGGGCTCTCTGCTGTATTTTACATGGTAGAGATCTTCCCCGGTTATTTGTTACCATTCTCGTACCGATACTGTCATTGCTGTTGCTGTTGCTGTATTAGCGTCGTGTCGGTCTTACTGTATCGGTCATTCGGCGGTATCGGTCATTCATGTTGTTAAGTAATCTGTTTGATGGGGCGTATGCTTGTTCGTGGTATATATGCTAGATATGAGGCCCATCTGGAATCGGTATTGATTTTCTTGATTGCAATAAGTAATTTCCTCACGGGATATCAAGTATATTCTTTTGAATGTACTTATGGATTCCAAGTGTTCACTTATTGGTCAGGTCTTTGGATATGTCTTGTTTCTAACCGATTACTGTCTTTTGTTTGTAGTCCTAAGTGATATCGTTTTTACCACTTAGGGATTTCCAAGTAGTGGAGGTGCGTTTGATTCTCGTACTCCGCACCTCGGTCGCCGTTTCGTTCGTTTTGTCGGCTTTTTCGATCGAATTTGATGCCGACAACGTCCGTATTTTTCGCCGACAACAAGAAGAATCACAATGAAAGGAGGTTTGTTTGGGACTTCATTAATTCAATCAGTGACGAGCGACTTGATGCTGCCAAAGCTGATGCAATTGATGAGAGCAAAGATTACCAAGACATCTTCAATGAATGCTTGATTTTGTGCACCAACCGGCTTGGGTTGAAAAAACTTGCAAATGGAAAGCACAAAAGAAACTCAAGAAGTGTGTATTCAGTAGGCACAACAGGCAACAAAAAGCAGAAAACGACCAGAACGTTCACAGGAAAGCTTGAGAACAAGACTTATCCAACAATTGTTTATAAAACAATGTCAAAGGAACAGCGTCAGGAGCTTTACCAGATGAGGCAAGCAAGTAAGAAGAAGAGGCCTCTCAAAGCTGCAGAAACCAAGAAAGCAAAAGAAGCCGAAAAGGAAGGTGCTGGTGATAGCTTTGGCTCCAAATCTAAAAAGAAATGACATAGTAACCGGACACTAGAAAAACGCTTAGATGGTGAGCCGGTTATTATACAAAATGAACATACCATTAGATTTTGACAATGAAGAAAATGAAGCTGGATATTGTGAGCTTTATTCGCATGCAGACACTACAGCAGCTGGAAGCAACATGGTATTGCTGAACCCTGATCAGATCACAACACATGTTGATGTGGCCCCCTTCTCTGAAGAATACAAGCCAATCAAGAAGATTCCAATTGGAAGTTGTGCAACTGCCTGGACAAGTCCCACATCAGGTCAAGTCTACATTATTGTGTTTCACCAAGCACTGTATTTTGGAAACAAATTGAAGAACAGCTTGATATGTCCAAATCAAGTAAGGGACTGCAATTTCAACTCTGTTGAAGAAACCCCTCGTCAATTTGAGCCCAGATCCAAGCATGGGATTACAATTCAAACTCCAATGGAAGATGATGACCCCAAGATAGTTTTCATAAAACTGAATATGAGAAATGTGATTTCATATTTTCCAACAAGGAAGCCAACAAAATTGGAGCTTGACGAATGTGAGCATCTGATAGCTACAAATGACGCCCCGTGGGATCCACACTCACTGAAGTTTAGAATGGCTGAGTTAGCAATTAACAATGGTGACCCAATTCCAGGGGACCAACTCAGCGTGCAAGCTATGTCAACTGAAGATGCAAGTTCAGTGGTAACATAACCTACAAGCAACGTCACAGACATGTTCCCCAAGACTAGCAAAGAGACCAAGCACCCAAATCTCATGCAGCACTGCAAGCTCATGAGGTTGCATCAAACATCAACCAGAAGAATGATGACTGAGTGTCAAATAGCAACAGATGGTAATATTTCCCACATGATTTCCTCAGTGAGTACAATATTTCAAGATGCAAATATTTCAAGCGCGCAAAGGAAAGACCAGTTTTTATATGATGACACGGAATTTGACTTCACAGAAGCCCCTGAGAACAAATCAAAACAAATCCCCAGCCTGCAAGAAATCCACAATACACTTGAAAGGAAATCACTTGACAGGAGGAACCAATGGGGCCCCTCAGTGACAACTATTGCAGGTCCAAACAAAGTAGACTGTGAGCGCCTAGCCAAGACTTGGAATATCAGTTTCAAGAAGGCCGGACAAACACTGAAAGTCACAACTCAGAAAGCCCTAAGGAATTTGCAATTACCTTTAATGAAGCGTCTGCCAACACAGCGCTTCAGAAACAAGAGAGTTGCTCAGGGGACTTGGTACACTGATACCTGGCACGCCAAAACCACGAGTATTGTGAGGCAAGCAAAAATGTGCTCAGGTCTTCACAAATGGGAATGGATTTGAAGTATTCATACCAATACAAAGCAAGTTGCAAGCTCATCAAGGATTGAAAATATTTATTCATGAGGTAGGAATTCCTGAACACTTGATTTCTGATGGTGCTCCAGAACAAGGCTCCCCGAGAACATATAAGACTCACTGGAATTCAATTGTGAAGCGCAACCACATACACCAGACATTTATCCAACCACTTTGTCCATTCCAAAATCGAGCAGAGCAGGCAATTGGCCACCTTAGTAGTGCAATCATAACCAAAACAGCCAAGAAGAAGTCACTGAAAAGTTTATGGTCATTCTGTGGAGAGCTATGTGCGAAAATCAGACAGATGACTGCATGAAGCAACCCTTCCTCAATGAGAAGAACGCCATTTGAATTGGTACATGGATACACCCCTGATATAACACTATATACATCATCAGAATGGAATGATTTTATATTTTGGTTTGATAAAGGTGACTCTTTGTCTCGTGGAGTTGAAAGGCTGAGACATTGGTTTGGACCGTGTGGTAGCAAGGTGGATGGCGATGATTGTTTTTGGATATTGACTGAATCAGCAATACCAATCTCTACAAATTCAATAAGACCAGTAAAGGAATTTGAATGGAGGGATTGTGATGTTCTGAGAAGAATGGAAGCGATTGATAAATCAATTGAATCCAAGATTGGTGATGAAGTAGAAGATAGTACATCATTCTTCCAAGAAAATTATCCAGAACCTTCATATTATTTTCCTTCTGAATCCGACTCGTTGAGAGTCTGATTCAAGGACTTCTGACGAACAGCAACGCTGTGTTAGTGTGTTAGTAGACGAACGATTGTACTCTACGCGTGACAATTGTGTTTGGATACTTTTGGCAACGGATAATCGGACTACAGGCGAGACTAGGGAAACGCCAGATCTCCTCTTGCTGTGACTTATTCAGATTGCAGCGAGACAGACCTTAGTATGTAGATTAGAAGTAGTTGGTAGCAACTAGTGTGAATTTTGGGATATAAATCAGTTGAATGTTAAAAGTATGAGATAAAGTGAAATCTTGCTGAAATGCAAGATATCTCTTTTATTGAGATGATTACGTTGCAACTGCTGTTGCGTAGTGCTGAGATTACTCGCTGATTATTTCTGTACATGTATTAGTCGTTGACCATATATATTTGTATGCATGTATATGTATTGTGTGAGAATCACATGCCAACGGTTTTCTTCTCTTGTTCTGTTAGGAAGACTCCATGAAATGTTTATCATTAAGGTCAGGAATTGCTCCCGTAGCTCGTGTGATATTTTATGAAATCAGAGTTTGCTCACCGAAGAACAATGGCAATATCGTAAGACAGGGATTGCTCACCGTTTATGCGCGATGGGAATCGATGCGCCGTGGGAATCGATATGCCGTGGGAATCGATTACTTAGATGGATACGGGACTCATTGATTCATGCGCATAGGAAATCTACCCTTTGGTAGCTTTGGTACTTCTGGTCACGAAAGGAATTTAATACTCCCCATGTTTCCTCGTGAAGGGTCATCACGCTCTACATGATGCTTCCATCATCCTGGAGAAGGTCACCAGTATTACCACAGAAGTGGAAGATGGGCCTGAGCAGTGGATACACAACTGAGTGACTCCAATGCTTGGTGAGAATATCTGCACAGTTATCCTTACCTGGGATGTGCATCATTAAAATGAAACCTCTCGCTATCATACTCCGTACGTAGTGAAACGATAAAATGTTATGACGCTTATGCAACCTTGCGTAACGAAAGGTCGACGTTTGGATCATCTTTTCGTTGTCACCCCAAGAGTATGAGATATTATGTACTCGTGTTCCGAGGTATCGGAATGAGTGGCGTAGATCGACAATCTGTTCGATGCAAGTTCTTCCTGCAACAAATTCAGCTCCAAAGGTGGCTGTTTCCGTAGTAGACTGCTTCTTCGAGAACCACATCATGGGAGTCTTGTTCGCGAAATGAAGAATGCCGGTAACTGCCTTGCCACTGAGAATATCATGCATGAGGTTGGCATCATAGAAGTGTGATAACACTACTGTCTTTCCAAGCGGTGCAGGAGCGTCGTCGGGTAGCTCTTCAGAATGCTCCCCATAGACGGTGTTGGACCAGTCGATGGTGTCGGGTTTAGTCAATATAAAATCGGGCGGTTCCACATGGAATCTGATTTTAAAATGTCTAAACTTTGAGATATATCCATAGATACGTTTAGCACGTTCGAGATGCCCATCTCGTGGCTGAGCTCTGAAACTTGAGAGTGTCATCACGGCTGTTTGTACATCGAAACGGCCAATAGCGATGATCCATTGCAGTGAACCGATCATACTTTGGTATTTTTGTATACCGGTTTCTTCAAGAAATGCTGAGGAGTCCAATTCAGGATGATCGTTCTCCGCGATGGGTGATCGGAATCTAGTGTTAGGTTTGCATCCGAACATTTGTTCGTAAGATGCTTCCATCTTTTCGATGAACTTTATGGGATTCATGCACAGAACACCATGTTCGTCACGTTCAAATCCACATCCTAAATGAAAGTTCATAGGTCCAGATCCCTTCAATTTGAAGTTATACGGTGAAGATTGCAATATCTTCAAGAAGGAATTGGGATCTGCCATGCAGAGACATAGGTCATCGACATATGTGCATATAAGCTCATATACCCGTTCACCATGCTTGTTCGTTCCGGGTTTGAGGAATATTTCCGGTTCTGCACGGGATCTTTCGAAGCCGAGTTCGATGAGACAAGCCGCGAGTAAGTCTCCAAAACACTTGCCTGAAGACCTGAGACCATATAGGGCTTTGTAAATGACCAACAGGTGACCCTCCAACGATCCGAATTCGGGACCTGCCTTGATGCATACTTTCTCGCAGGTGACTGCTTCTAAGTAGGCGTTACCTATGTCGGTGCCCCATGCTTCTAGATCGTTGAGTTCAGCTAGGAATAGGCACATACGTAGACCGCGAAGAGATACGACGCCTGCGTAAACACTGTGGATAGGGGCCTCAGTGAGATTACCGTTAGCAACGAGGCGAGCCTTGTGTCTTCCGTCCTGTTTGACAGCATATATCATGTGTACCTTGATCTGTTGGAATCCCGTGGGAATGGAGCTTGTCTTGTATACGCCTTTATCAATAAATGTATTGTATTCATTGAGTTGTGCCATTTCCAGAGTGGTGGCATCTTCCCATTTGGTGTTCCCGTTGGCTTGATCAAATCGGAGGGCTTCTTCATGGCTACGAGGAACTTTGAATCCATATTGGTACTGCGGAGTGGTACGGAAGGAACGTAGTTTGGCTTGGTGCACAAGTCGATCACGTTTCTTGGTTCGTCGGGCTAGGTGGGTGATTCTCCTGAGACGTTTCCAACCCGGGAGATCAAGCAAGTTGTTGTCTTTCCCATATTTTGCAACGGTGACCGGGTCGTCGGCTGCAATGTTGGCCAGAGGTTCATATGTTCGTTCCATATTCTCCCATTCAATCCAGAGGTTATACTTGGAACCTTTGTATTGAGGATGCTTGTTATCCAGTGGACCTTGGTGTCCTAGGATGCGGCGAAACGACCAGAGTTTGCCGTCTTCTTGTGTTGAATCACGATGTATGTAATTCATGACGTCATTGTATGCAATGATATCATCGAGTTCGTCATCGGAGTGTTTACACTTGAACTTGATGAAGTCTTTATTGCGTTCCAGACTGTCTTCAACATCGACAATGGTAAGACGCTTCCGGGTGCCATCGAGATTGGTTACAAGGAAGGAACGTCCTTGTAGATCGGCAATCGGGATCGTAGGAATGGTAATAGGTTTACCGTCATTGTCAAACTGTGCGTTACCTTCTTCGTCGGTAACAACTACCTGTGATGGGTCTACGGAAGGAGTAGCGGGGTTGGTGTGTGGAGTTGTGGCGTCACTAACATCAAAGTATGCTATTTCCGGTGGATCAAAATCATCTTCAGTAAGGAGAACGCCATCGGATGTCTTGCTGAAGATGTGTGTCGTAGAAGGACCATCGAGACTCTCCCCATAGTTGTTAGGGAGTGGAGAAGGTGACCAGCTTGGGCTGTCATCGACCTTCTTATAAAGAAAGCTCGGTAACGAGGGGTGGGTGGGTGGTTGAAGAATTGGTTGAGTGCCAGATGCGTGGAGCGTGGTATCTGTGGTGTCAGAATCAGCAGGTGAACCGTTAGGGGAAACTGAACTGTTTGGTGTAGTAGACTCGTCAATGAGTTTATGCTGATTGGTATGCTCCCCATGTTTGAAAGCTGGAGCTTCTCCAGTGGCGTATAGACGGGGTAAGGAATCCTTTGCATTACGCCATTTGATGAAACCATCATCAGTAAATAAGCCCGCGCGTTTGTTACGTGACTCAGGTGTAAGAGCAGATCGAACACCGGACCGGTCTAGTAACTTGTTGGTAACTGGATCCCAGATTCGAAAGCAGAGTCCATTGCCAACATGTTCGGCAATGCCGACGAAATGACCGAGGCGTTCGGTAGATTTGGTACCGAAAGGAGAGTCATTGGTCTTGAAATACACAGGTTCAAACCAGAAGAAACTGGTGTATGCGCTGATGTCGCCAATTGTACCCGTGGCAATGAAGATCGGTTGTTTATCGGACAGCGTAGGGTCAGAGACAACATTGAGGAGACCCGCGACGTATGTCATGCACAGTAACCACATGTGTGGCGGTGTGCCGGTACGATCCATGACGCGATTGACAATGCGTTTGAACGTTTGGTATCGTCGTTCGAATTGATTCTGGTGTTGATGGTACGGTTCACTTTGCCAGAGTCCAATCCATAACATTTTGAGGTAATCCATGACTTTCTTACTTGATTGATAGTTACCGTGGTCGCAAAGGAGGCGGATGGGCCTGCCCCATTTTCGAACAAAGTTCTGAAAGCAGGGTAGGAAATCGCCGGTGGTACGCATTTCTTCAACGTGAATAATATGCGATTTGCGGCCAAAGAAGATCTGAGCAATCTTGGATCCACCATCAATTGCTGGGATATCTGAATAGACTGCATCGGACATAACATCGTCATTGAAGGGGCGAACGTTCATGGCCGGTTGAGGGGAATGAAACCGTTTGAAAATGTTACCATCAGGGCTAACCGCTAACGAACCGTATTGGGTTGAGTTTTCAAAAGTAGCTTTGATGCGATCGGTGGAAACCCAACAAAAGAAAGGTTTGAGGGATAAGTAGTCATGTTCATTTGGGTATCTTTCGCGAGGCGTAGCTGCAATGCGTGTAGTGTCACTGGCTGTACAATCTGTCGGAAACGCAGTGACTGTTCCAGAGACTGCGGTTGGCGCGCAGCATGCGAGACGTTCTTGATGAGCGTAGTCAGTGGAAGTAAGCCAAAAGGAACGATCGTTGTTCTTATGATCATCAATTGGAAGAAAGGGAGATCGGGTAGAATGGCTGGAATACGAGCTGAGGGATGTGACCGTGGAGGACCCGGGGGAAACAGATATATCGAATCCTTCAAGGCAGCGTGGGTTCCCATATTCGTCGTAATCGGCATAAGGGAGTTGCTGTGGTTGTGGAGGATATTTCTGGAGAAATTGTTCATCCTTTGCACTGATCGTGGTATCTAGAACAGATGGGTCCCAATGTTTATCGGACGTCATGATAACATGTGGTAGCGTGTCAAATTCGACAGTCGTATACTTCCGCATCGCAAGGTATGGTAAGCCGTGTCGTATGCTAAGTGGCAGTGCATAGCCATCGGAGGTGGTGATGACCTGTCCTCCGCCTGCTTTGATGGACGTGTCGTCTACAGTGGAAAAATATGCTTCCATCTGGCCGGATGACAATATAGAAGGATGTCGTCCTGTATAGGCACATTCATTGAAAATAAGAATGACGGGGCCTCTGTTCGACATGGAATATGCTCCGCATGTAGCAATGGGAATGTTTTGTACCTGATGATTGTTAATGCCGGTGACGTTAACATATCGTGGTGGAATATCCTTGGAGATGAGACATGCATCATTACCGATGATGCAGCCATTTGCGCCGCGATCGACCATGGCAAAACCAGGGCTAGTAACCGTAGTTTTGTGTATACGGTATGTGTATGACGTTACGGGACCATCATTAGGAAAGGTGAGATCGTCCTCGGGAGTATACCACTGGTGAAAATTGGCGGAATACGATGGTGTTCCGACAGGTATTTGGGTGTCACCGTCCTTTTTGTACTGAATGTCAGGGTTGTTTGAGAGGAATCGAGCTGGATGCGCGGGTGACACGGAAGACTTGAGAGGTCGCTGGTCCTTAGACGAGGAGGTCGTGGATTTGTATACACCTAGAGATGCATGGAAAACGCCTCTACGATCATTCTCTACAGCAGGATGTAGGTCTGCTGCAGAATTGGCATGCTCATCCTTGGTTGAAGTATCGTCTTCTTGAAAAGATACCGAGTGTTCATGTTGGTATGCCTTTCGGGTAATGGGTTTGACACTGTTGGGGTCAGGTTGGTTAGTGTTAAGTAAATCGTGCCGCAATGAGGCAACCACGATTTTCTTTCCTTCCGGAGAAAAACTGAGCCAACTCTTCATGTCCTGACGTGACAAGGCCTTCCATATGTTTGTAGGCAACCTTGTGGTAGGGTCAGGGGTACGTCCAGCCTTGAACACGGCATAATCTTGATAGTCTCCTTCAAATTCGATGGGGAGAGCATAGTCCTCATGGTTTTGGATCGAGTCAGAAGAGAAATCATGAACGTGTGCACGTACGGTCGACCGAGGAGCAGACATCGCAGACTGGGAATCAAGTCGAGTTGCTTCGAGTAAAAGCGTGATTTTAAGATCATGGATAGCAGCGGCTTCAGCAACTGCATCCGTTACGGTGCTATTCGTCCCACCTGGATCCTTGACTTTGGCAAACTGTTCGCTTAGCTGGAAGCTGGAATAGCATGCTTGACACAATGCTGATTTTACAGTGTGGTACTCGAGGGGCTTGTTGGGAGGACGGAGCTTGTTGAGGTGATTCAATTCATCAAACCAGTGTGTGATGAATTTCACTTTGGATTCCTTCCAATTGTTGAGGTTCAACTTGAGCAACGCTTGTAGCTGGGTCGAGTTGTCGTATACCTTTGCTTTTGATTGGCTATGAAGGTTTACGAAGTCGAAGTAGGCCTTGCGTCCATCACGAGTGGTAGAATGACTGTGTACACATGATGCAGAAAGGTCACTCTTGAAGACTTCCAACATTAGTACCCAGAAGAAGGCACATTGTTTGACGTAGAGATCACGGGTGTAACCCACAAGCGTGGCTGGAGGCCAAGTCTCATCGAGGAATGTCTCTGTATCGATGTCGTATGCCTCGAGTTTAGCTTTGAAACCGACGAGCCAGTGTTCGAATCTCGAGTCATTCATGAGGGGTGTAAAGGACTTTTCATCTCGTGCTTTTCGGCAACATGATTCGTACTTTACCTGCTGAGGGGACTTTTTGTTACTTCCCGCCGGAGGAGGTGGTGGGTTCAGAACAGATTCATTGCGTAAGCGTTGGGCACGCTCTCCGCGGAATGCCTGGAATTCTTTGTATGTATATGACTTTACATCTTTCCAGTCCTTCTCGTCTTCTCCTAAGTCGACACCTTCTTCTTGTAGTTCGATAGCGAAATCCGCAAGTGCTTCTATGCTCCTTTGGATGGATCGAGGGATATGCGTTGCCAATCCTCGCTCCATATAGGTAAGTTCGCGTGCAAAATCCGGTTCGATAAGTGCGTCGAGGAACGACTTCCACTCGCATAATCCGCCTTCTTTGAGAGCTAGGCACAACTTGCTAGTAATCTCACTTGTTACGTTGAGTAATGATATGAGTATCTTTCTCATATCAGCATCGAAGCTGGGAAAGCGTTCGATAGTGGTGACTTCAGCGTCATTCTTCTCTTCGCCTCCGAGTGCATTGACGGGCATTACCGGTATGTTCGGCATCTGTGGTGGTTCGGAGCCTTGGAAAGAAGTGCGTGGTAACTGAGAATGGGAACTGCTTCTTGTGTGATGTGCGACGTGCATATGCCAGCGTAGGGATTATGTTCAATTCCGTTCCTGGTCCTTCTTGTGTGCAAGCCTTCTTAGAGCTTGCGACTGTTAATCTATTATTTTCCTTCTGAATCCGATTCGTTGAGAGTCTGATTCAAGGACTTCTGACGAACAGCAACGCTGTGTTAGTGTGTTAGTAGACGAACGATTGTACTCTACGCGTGACAATTGTGTTTGGATACTTTTGGCAACGGATAATCGGACTACAGGCAAGACTAGGGAAACGCCAGATCTCCTCTTGCTGTGACTTATTCAGATTGCAGCGAGACAGACCTTAGTATGTAGATTAGAAGTAGTTGGTAGCAACTAGTGTGAATTTTGGGATATAAATCAGTTGAATGTTAAAAGTATGAGATAAAGTGAAATCTTGCTGAAATGCAAGATATCTCTTTTATTGAGATGATTACAGTGCAACTGCTGTTGCGTAGTGCTGAGATTACTCGCTGATTATTTCTGTACATGTATTAGTCGTTGACCATATATATTTGTATGCATGTATATGTATTGTGTGAGAATCACATGCCAACGGTTTTCTTCTCTTGTTCTGTTAGGAAGACTCCATGAAATGTTTATCATTAAGGTCAGGAATTGCTCCCGTAGCTCGTGTGATATTTTATGAAATCAGAGTTTGCTCACTGAAGAACAATGGCAATATCGTAAGACAGGGATTGCTCACCGTTTATGCGCGATGGGAATCGATGCGCCGTGGGAATCGATATGCCGTGGGAATCGATTACTTAGATGGATACGGGACTCATTGATTCATGCGCATAGGAAATCTACCCTTTGGTAGCTTTGGTACTTCTGGTCACGAAAGGAATTTAATACTTCAGAAGAGCTGTTTGATGAACAACCAGTAAGATCATCTGATCTGAAGCTTGAAATGGCTGAGCCTGAAGCATCAGTTGAAGATATTGATGAATTTGATTAGTATCTAGGAAATGAGGTAATCATTGAAAGAAATGACGAAAGGCTCAGGTGCATTGTCAAGGATAGGGTTTGTGATCTGCAAAACCAACCAATGGGAGTAAGAAACAAAAATCCAATACTTGATACGAGGTTATACAAATTACAACTCCCTGATAGCATCATTGAAGAGTACACAGCAAACATTGTGGCAGAAAGCCTCTACAGTTCTGTTGACGATGATGGAAGAATGTTCACACTGCTGGATGAGCTCATTGAACATGAACAAGACGACACTGCTTTAAGTGACAAAGAAGCCACAACCATAAGCCAACAACTAGAGGCTGGAGGATTCCGGCCAGTTGGAAAGATGGGACCAAATTGTGGTGCAAGCTCAGTGATGTCAAAGAATCATTCCCAGTGCAGCTTGCAGAATATGCAGTCAACAACAAACTTGAAAAGCTGCCAGCCTTCAGATGGTGGGTGCACAAAATCTTGAGAAGAAAGGAACGCATCCTTAAGGCCGCAAAATCAGCAAAGTATTGGCTGAAAAGTCATAAATATGGTGTTGAGTTGCCACATTCAATATCACAAGCACTGGCAATTGATAAGAAAACAGGTACAGATCACTGGGAGCGCGCAATTCATAAGGCAATGACCAACAATATGGCAGCCTTTGAGTTTTCTGATGATGATGTCATACCAGTTGGTCATAAGGAAATAACAACGCACATGATATTTGATATCAAGCTAAGATCCCTGACACAGAAGGCTTGATTGGTAGGGGACGGACACAAAGTCCCTGCCATAGCAAAGGAAAATACATACCCATCTTTCCTGAGTCGTGACTCAGTGAGAATATTCTTCTTGCTGGCAGCACTGAATGATTTGAAGGTTCTCTCAGCAGACATTCAAAATGCATATTTGACAGCGCCAATAAAGGGGAAATATTTTCTGCGGGCAAGAGCTGAGGATGGTTTTCCTCCACACCTTGCACGTCAACCTCGCAAAATAGTTTGGGCACTTTATGGGTTACCAGTGGCTGCGTCCGAGAACTGTTTCGCGGGGTTCGAATTTACTTCTCGCGCACAAATTTTGTGCGTGATTTTAACACGGCAATATTTCTGGACACCCTGAAATTCGCGACGATCGTATAAGGGTATATGTAAACTCAGCACTATTTCTGTGCGCGTGATGCACATTACTCTACTCTCAAATAAAAATAATTTATTTCAGTCTCTAGCAGAACCGAATTATTATTCTGTACGAACAACACTTACTTCTATTCACGAATAAAAAAGAAATCTTGAGTCAGTATTAATTCCAAAATATCAATCTACCAAACAACAATTCGATTCTGCTCCCCTAGTTGTGAATTCTATTTCTTGACTACAATATTCCCTTTTTAAAATGTAGATTCTATTATGCTTTATTTATTCCTATTGCAACGTATTACGAATCCTCCATTATTTCTAATATTCTCAAAATTAAGTTCAAGATTAGTAGTAGTTTTGTATTATGTATGTACTGTTATTTTCTACATTAGTTCACCCATAGATAAACTTTCATTCATCGATGCTGTTATTGCCGGATCAATATAGACGTTTCTTTTCTTTTTCTTTTTTGGTCCACTACAATTAGTGGAGCTGCTACTAGTAATATTTGCATCGCCATGCTTATTGTTGGTGTAATTTGTCGAACTTTCGTTCCTAAATCTGTCCCTCATCATTTCTTCCAATTTCCTTCCTGTTTCTGGGTGTTTTCGCATCTCGCCAATTTTGTCGCACAAGTCACTGAACAACTCGCGACCTTCCTCCATCCATCCATTTCTGCTTCCACTGTCTGAATCGCAGAATTTTTTTTTTGTCGCGGAATTGTGGCATCACTCTTTCGCCGCTGCTGGTTCACCCATACATGATGCTCATTGTAGATCAGTACCAATGCAAATGCTTCATCTGCTATAGTAAATATATCACTCAGCAAGTGCCTCTCCTTCCGTTGTTTGAAATTGGAATTTGTCGGATTGATTGCCGACATGATTCTTGTAACAAAATAATAAAAATCTTCATCTTCCGCGTCTTTGTATGTTCTGTATTGAGGGTTTAAAATACCTGTGTTTTCATATTCTGTGTCTTGAATAACTGCAACAGTACCAGGGAATGTGATAGGGACTCGACCTTTTCTGTAATCGTCTGTACGGAAGTATCATAAGTATCAACGGGCAGCATGTTAGTGTTGTCGGACCAAAAATAGATTCCCAAATTCCTAATTTCCACAACCAATTCTCCCACCTGCATTTACCTATCCAGTTTTTTCTCGCTAATGTTTGTGAGTTGTGCCTCAATGCAGTCAGTACTGTCCCTACTCGTTTCCTGTAAAAGGAACAGAATGCCGCAAGTGGAATATTTGGTGGCTTCATAACCGCACTTGCTCCAACAGCTTTTTGTATTACAAGCGCTGTTACCTTGTCATTGATAGGGAACTTCATGTTGGGGTACCAATGTTTTTTGACGTAATCCCTTAGCTGCTTGTCCACTGTTTCAGTCATATCACTCAAAGCCTTAAGCATATCGTTGTCTATTATAAGCCCATATTTGTCTGTAATTGTACTTACTGCTCGTTCTCTTGTGTCGCCGGCATTGTAACTCCCCTCTCCCTGCATGGTTGCCTCCGTTTGTTTCGGTACCATTACTACCTTTCCCACCCCTATATGTGGTTCCCTCTCTTGTTGCCGTAAGTGTTTTGCCACTTCCTCTGCCAATTTGTCATATTGGATATTTTTCATGACATGTTCGGCAACATCCTCTAAATTGTAGCATTCTCCGTTAGATGTTTTCTCTACCACATTGGTTTTTGTTCCTTCTTTCTGTTGGTTCGTTACTGTAGTGGTGGTTGTGTTGGTAATGGTCAGTGCTGGTTCGTTACTCTGGTTGATGGTGTTTTGTTCTTCCGTGTTTGTAGTAGTAGAAATTGTGTTGTCGGAACCATTTTTTTTACTGTTGCCCTTTGATGCGTTCATAGTTGTGGTATTACTGTTACACACTTTGTTAGTAATTGCGGTGTTTGTTTTCACTCTTTTTTTCTTACCATTGTTGTCCCCTGTATTTTGATGATCACCGGGCCGGATGGTTTTGTTGTTTCGAAGGGTCTTCCCCTCGGATTTTTTGCTTCGTCGTGTCTTTCCGATAGCATTCATATTTTTTTATTTTATTTTCTGAATACGGTGTCGATCAAGAATCATGTGTTTCTTTTTGTGTGGTTTTGTGTGTGTACTAATAATTTGTCGGGTTGTGTACGGTGTTTTGTGTTGTATGTGTTGTGTGTGTCGTGTGTGTGTGTGTGTGTGTGTGTGTGTACGGTGTTTCGTGTAGTATGTGTACGATGTTTTGTGTGTAGAATTTTTCCGTGGGTTCTGTACTATGTTGTTTGCCCGAACATCTTCTGTGTGTTGTCTGGTTTTGGGCGCGCTGTTATATTTGTAGAAGTAGATCACGTACCTGTGCCAGCCACCCCTCCCGCGCCATAATTTTTTCAGAAGGGAAACATTTGATCACACTAAGGTTATGTATTTCAATCCTCTAGTCACATGTAGAATCTCGTAGACTGCTGCACCTAACATACCGTACTGTCTTGTGTGCCATTTGTATCTACAAACCACATCATTGTCTGTACTGTGTGTGGCAAAGTTGTTCCCAATATGCATTTAAAAGTTGTTCCCAACATGCATTTCGTAAGTCATGTGATATGCATTCATGGCCTGGTACAAAAACTTTGGTAGTCATTACCAAATGAGACTGTTTGTGCCCTGGAATTGCACCAAAAATACCCTCATCATTTTTGCCATTTTGAGAGTCAAACCACAACATTTTGGGCATTCTGAGTGGCAAAGTTGTTCCCAATATGCATTTGATGAGTCATGATAAATGTATTCATAGTTTTGACCGGATACTTTTGGAGTCATTACCCAATCAGTTAGTTTGTGCCCTAGAATTGCACCAAAAATACCCTCATGTTTGCCATTTCGAGAGTCAAACCACAACATTT
This sequence comes from Pseudo-nitzschia multiseries, assembly GCA_037355745.1. Classification (NCBI taxonomy): domain Eukaryota; phylum Bacillariophyta; class Bacillariophyceae; order Bacillariales; family Bacillariaceae; genus Pseudo-nitzschia; species Pseudo-nitzschia multiseries. Next base: position 5,140,130 of record CM074789.1, read on the forward strand.
ACAGCATTCTGTGTGACAAAGTTGTTCCCAATATGTATTTGATGAGTCATGAGGAATGTATTCATTGCTTGGACCGGATACTTTTTGAGTCATTACCCAATAAGTTAGTTTGTGCCCTGTAATTGCACCAAAAATTCCCTCATGTTTGTCAGTTGGAGAGTCAAACCTTAAGATTTTGGGCATTCTATGTGACAAAGTTGTTTCCAATATGCATTGGATGAGTCATGATGAATGCATTCATGGCTTGGACCAGATACTTTTTGAGTCATTACCCAATCAGTTAGTTTTTGCCCTAGAATTGAACCAAAAATACCCCCATGTTTGCCATTTGTAGAGTCCAACCTTAAGATTTTGGGCATTCTATGTAACAAAGTTGTATCCAATATGCATTTGATGAGTCATGATGAATGCATTCATGGCTTGGACCCGATACTATTTGAGTCATTACCCAATCAGTTAGTTTGTGCCCTGGAATTGCACCAAAAATACCCCCATGTTTGCCATTTGTAGAGTCAAACCTTAAGATTTTGGTCATTCTATGTGCCACAGTTGTTCCCAATATGCATTGGATAGGTCATGATGAATGCATTCATGGCTTGGACCCGATACTATTTGAGTCATTACCCAATCAGTTAGTTTGTGCCCTGGAATTGCACCAAAAATACCCCCATGTTTGCCATTTGTAGAGTCAAACCTTAAGATTTTGGTCAATCTATGTGCCACAGTTGTTCCCAATATGCATTGGATGAGTCATGATGAATGTATTCATGGCTGGGACCAGATACTTTTTGAGTCATTACCCAATAAGTTAGTTTGTGCCCTAGAATTGCACCAAAAATACCCCCATGATTGCCATTTCGAGAGTTAAACCTCCAAATTTTGGGAATTCTGTGTGACAAAGTTGTTCCCAATATGCATTTGATGAGTCATGATGAATGTATTCATGGCTTGGACCAGATACTTTTTGAGTCATTACCGAATAAGTTAGTTTGTGCCCTGGAATTGCACCAAAAATACACCCATGTTTGTCAGTTGGAGAGTCAAACCACAACATTTACAGCATTCTGTGTGACAAAGTTGTTCCCAATATGTATTTGATGAGTCATGAGGAATGTATTCATTGCTTGGACCGGATACTTTTTGAGTCATTACCCAATAAGTTAGTTTGTGCCCTGTAATTGCACCAAAAATACCCCCATGTTTGCCATTTGGAGAGTCAAACCTTAAGACTTTGGGAATTCTGTGTGACAAAGTTGTTCGCAATATGCATTTGATGAGTCATGATGAATATATTCATGGCTTGGACCCGATACTTTTTGAGTCATTACCCAATAAGTTAGTTTGTGCCCTGTAATTGCACCAAAAATACCCACATGTTTGCCATTTGGAGAGTCAAACCTTAAGATTTTGGGCATTCTATGTGACAAAGTTGTTTCCAATATGCATTGGATGAGTCATGATGAATGCATTCATGGCTTGGACCCGATACTATTTGAGTCATTACCCAATCAGTTAGTTTTTGCCCTAGAATTGCACCAAAAATACCCCCATGTTTGCCATTTGTAGAGTCCAACCTTAAGATTTTGGGCATTCTATGTGACAAAGTTGTTTCCAATATGCATTGGATGAGTCATGATGAATGTATTCATGGCTTGGACCCGATACTATTTGAGTCATTACCCAATAAGTTAGTTTGTGCCCTGGAATTGCACCAAAAATACCCCCATGTTTGCCATTTGTAGAGTCAAACCTTAAGATTTTGGTCATTCTATGTGCCACAGTTGTTCCCAATATGCATTTGATGAGTCATGTTGAATGTATTCATGGCTTGGACCAGATACTTTTTGAGTCATTACCCAATCAGTTAGTTTGTGCCCTGGAATTGCACCAAAAATACACCCATGTTTGCCATTTGGAGAGTCAAACCACAACATTTACAGCATTCTGTGTGACAAAGTTGTTCCCAATATGTATTTGATGAGTCATGAGGAATGTATTCATTGCTTGGACCCGATACTTTTTGAGTCATTACCCAATAAGTTAGTTTGTGCCCTGTAATTGCACCAAAAATACCCTCATGTTTGTCAGTTGGAGAGTCAAACCTTAAGATTTTGGGCATTCTATGTGACAAAGTTGTTCGCAATATGCATTTGATGAGTCATGATGAATATATTCATGGCTTGGACCGGATACTTTTTGAGTCATTACCCAATAAGTTAGTTTGTGCCCTGTAATTGCACCAAAAATACCCCCATGTTTGCCATTTGGAGAGTCAAACCTTAAGATTTTGGGCATTATATGTGACAAAGTTGTTTCCAATATGCATTGGATGAGTCATGATGAATGTATTCATGGCTTGGACCAGATACTTTTTGAGTCATTACCGAATAAGTTAGTTTGTGCCCTGGAATTGCACCAAAAATACCCCCATGATTGCCATTTGGAGAGTCAAACCACAACATTTTGGGCATTCTGTGTGACAAAGTTGTTCTCAATATGCATTTGATGAGTCATGATGAATGTATTCATGGCTTGGACCAGATCCTTTTTGAGTCATTACCCAATAAGTTAGTTTGTGCTGCCCTGGAATTGCACCAAAAATACCCCCGTGTTTGCCATTTGTAGAGTCAAACCACAACATTTTGGGCATTCTATGTAACAAAGTTGTTTCCAATATGCATTGGATGAGTCATGATGAATGTATTCATGGCTTGGACCCGATACTTTTTGAGTCATTACCCAATAAGTTAGTTTGTGCCCTGGAATTGCACCAAAAATACCCCCATGATTGCCATTTGTAGAGTCAAACCACAACATTTTGGGCATTCTGTGTGACAAAGTTGTTCTCAATATGCATTTGATGAGTCATGATGAATGTATTCATGGCTTGGACCAGATACTTTTTGAGTCATTACCGAATAAGTTAGTTTTTGCCCTGGAATTGCACCCAAAATACCCCCGTGTTTGCCATTTGTAGAGTCAAACCACAACATTTTGGGCATTCTATGTGACAAAGTTGTTTCCAATATGCATTGGATGAGTCATGATAAATGTATTCATGGCTTGGACCCGATACTTTTTGAGTCATTACCCAATAAGAAGTTAGTTTGTGCCCTGGAATTGCACCAAAAATACCCCCGTGTTTGCCATTTGTAGAGTCAAACCACAACATTTTGGGCATTTTGTGTGACAAAGTTATTCCCAATATGCATTTGATGAGTCATGATGAATGTATTCATTGCTTGGACCGGATACTTTTGGAGTCATTACTATCCAATAAGTTAGTTTGTGCCCTGCAATTGCACCAAAAATACCCTCATGCTTGCCCTTTGGAGAGTCAAACCACATCATTTTTGGCATTCTGTGTGGCAAAGTTGTACCCAATATGGTTAGGGTTACATCCGGTTCGCAAATTCAGTAATTATTTGTATGTATATGTGGACTTCTCGCAAGTTGTTTACCCCCCTGTACCATGTACCAGCATTGTAGTGGGAAAATGTGTAGGAAAACACGTACATTCAGTACTAGCATGTAGATTCAGTACTAAGAAGAAAATTCCAATGGATCACATTTGGAATTCGAACGTTCGAACGTTCGAACGTTCAAAAAATTCAAACGGATCACATACAGCACAGTACTAGCTAGCATGTAGATTCAGTACTAATTCCAAATTAATTCTAACGTTCGAACGTTAAAAAAATTCCAACGTTCGACCGTTCAAAAAATTCAAACGGATCACATTTCAAAAAATTCGAACGTTCGAACGTTCAAAAAATTCAAACGGATCACATACAGCAGATTTTTGGTACCGTACGTACGTATGAGATTTTTCGTACGTACTAGTACTACTAAGAACGTGTAGGATTCTACACTTGTACCAAATCATGTAGAATTCTACATGATCTACAAGGAAAAAGATGTACCATGTACGTACATTCAGTACTAACATGTAGATTCAGTACTAAGAAGAAAATTCCAACGTTCGACCGTTCAAAAAATTCAAACGGATCACATTTGGAATTCGAACGTTCGAACGTTCGAACGTAACGTTCAAAAAATTCAAACGGATCACATACAGCACAGTACTAGCTAGCATGTAGATTCAGTACTAATTCCAAATTAATTCTAACGTTCGAACGTTAAAAAAATTTGAACGTTCGACCGTTCAAAAAATTCAAACGGATCACAGTACTACTAAAAACGTGTAGGATTCTACACTTGTACCAAATCATGTAGAATTATACATGATCTACAAGGAAAAAGAAAATTGTACGCGAAAAAAAAAAAACTCTCTCACACAAACACACAGTAATTTTATTTTCTACCTCGCGACAAAAAAAATCACTTTTTCTCCATAATCTTACCCGACTTATTTGAGTAGAGTTGCTAGTAATTGGCACTCCGTCTGTGAACGTGGGATTCCACTTAATCCTGTTCAATGATCCCTTGATCGTTGATCAGCATTAGGCAGGTAATCCGTGCTCGAATATTTTAGTCTGAAATAACAGCCTTGTACTGGAAAAAGAATTAGCTCGCATTGGACAAGAGGTGGTTTGCTGGATAGATATTGTTTGGGTGCACACAAACATATACGTCTTGAAAGCAATAAATCTGCATCCATTGCTTCTATATCAACAGGCTCTTGGTACTGTTTTTTGTGACAGAGGGTAAGAAGGCTGCAAATCAACGGCAGCAGCAGCAACAACAATTTCATCGGGACGATTGTCGGAACGTCGGAACAACAAGCAAAGGTAAGTATGAGAGAAATAGGCACCGGCACCGGCAATGGCAATTGATTGGTCTTCCACTCCACCGGCATTACTGATAATGTATTTCCTCTCTGTTTATCTTCTTATTTTCATAGGACCGGATCGCCAATTGAACCAGCAACCGGGAACACCAATCGCCGGCATCGAATCCCTCCTCCACCGGCGCTCCACCCAAATCCCTCCTCATCCACCGGCGCTACAACAGACAGATCGATCCTCAACACCAATCGATCCGCAACACCAATCAATCTGCAACGGCAACGGCAACCGGCAACTGTTGAACCGACACCGGGAATCATCAAACCGCAAACCGTCGATTCTTCCCTGTAGGTGCACGGAATTTTCCCTGTTGGTGATAGTTATGAATCGATCGGCATGTACATTATATTATTCTGTTGTTATTATTTACTCTATGTAGTACATCAATAGATACTCACCCATTTTGTTCAATTATCTATTTGAATAGGATCGTCAGCAAAGCCACCGGGAATCCACCAACGAATCGTCGGCATCGAATCGCTCCTTTCCACCGGCGCTCTACCAACGCTAACGGCAACAAATCGTCGGCATCGAATCGCTCCTCCTCCTCCACCACCAGTGCTCGGCAACGAATCGTTGGCATCGAATCGCTCCTCCCCACCGGCGCTCTTCCTCATCCACCGGCGCTCCACCAACGCTAACGGCAACGAATCGTCGGCATCGAATTGGTCCTCCTCCTCCACCACCGGCGATCCGGCATCAAATCGATCCTCCTCCACCGGTGCACGGCAACGAATCAGCGAAACGCTCCTCCTCCTCCACCGGCAAGCGGCAACGAATCAGCGAAACGCTCCTCCTCCACCGGCAAGCGGCAACGAATCATCGAAACGCTCCTCCTCCCTGTTGTTGTCGGAGGAGGAGGAGGAGGAGACGAATCCCTGTTGTTGTTGGAGGAGGAGGAGGAGACGAATCCCTGTTGTTGTTGTTGTTGGAGGAGGAAAATACGAATCCTGCTATGGGGGGGGAGACGAATCGCTGCTCTGTTGGATGAGGGGAGCGGATTCGGATTCGCTCCTGGATGAAGGAGACGAATCGCCGTTGTTGTTGTTGTTGCTGTTGTTGTTGTTGGAGGAGGAGGAGGAGACGAATCCTGCTCTTGTGGGAGGAGACAAATCGCTGCTCTGTTGGATGAGGGGAGCGGATTCGCTGCTGGATGGAGGAGACGAATGGCCGTTGTTGTTGGAGGAGGAGACGAGTCCCCGTTGTTGTTGTTGTTGGAGGAGGAGACGAATCCTCGTTGTTGTTGTTGTTGTTGTTGTTGTTGGAGGAGGAGGAGGAGACGAATCCGCGTTGTTGTTGTTGGAGGAGGAGACGAATCCCCGTTGTTGTTGTTGGAGGAGGAGGAGACAAATCCCCATTGTTGTTGTTGTTGTTGTCGTTGGAGGAGGAGGAGGAGACGAATTGCTGCTCTGTTGGATGAGGGGAGCGGATTCAGATTTGCTGCTGGATGGAGGAAACGAATCCCTGTTGTTGTTGTTGGAGGAGGAGACGAATCCCCGTTGTTGTTGTTGGAGGAGGGGACCAATTGCCGTTGTTGTTGTTGTTGGAGGAGGAGGAGGAGGAGACGAATCCCCGTTGTTGTTGTTGTTGTTGTTGTTGTTGGAGGAGGAGGAGACAAATCTGTTGGATGAGTATGAGCGGATTCGCTGTTGCTCTCGCTAGTCGCTGGTATTGATCTCGCTAGTCGCTCTCGCTGCTGCTGCTGTTGCTTTCGCTAGTCGCTAGTCGCTATTGCTGTTGCTCTCGCTGGTCGCTGTTGCTGTTGCTCTCGCTAGCCGCTGTTGCTGTTGCTCTCGCTAGTTGTTGTTGCTGTTGCTGTTGCTCTCGCTGGTATGTTGAGTCCATTCCTTCTAATCCGCTCTATGGATCAATACGAAACTTGGCGGGCGTCTTTTCATAGATGTAATCAAGGGGACCCTGCAATATCTTTGCTGTTGGTGTTGTTGTTATAGAGATATCTGCTGTCGCCGTTATTTGGGTTGCTTCCTTGAAATACAACCAAATTTGTCACTCTGCAATGTTGAGTCCGTTCCTTCTAATCCGTTCAATGGATCAATACGAAACTTGGCGGGCGTCTTCTCATAGATGTAATCAAGGGGACCTTGCAATATCGTTGTTGTTGGTGTCGTTGTTATAGAGATAGTTGCTGTCGCCGTCATTTGGGTTGCTTCCTTGAAATTCAACCAAATTTGTCACTCTGCAATGTTGAGTCCGTTTCTTCTAATCCGCTCAATGGATCAATACGAAACTTGGCGGGTGTCTTCTCATAGATGTAATCAAGGGGACCTTGCAATATCGTTGTTGTTGGTGTCGTTGTTATAGAGATAGTTGCTGTCGCCGTCATTTGGGTTGCTTCCTTGAAATTAAACCAAATTTCTCCCTTCTGCTTCACCGGTTTGATTCTTCTAATGTGCTCGATCAATCGATTCGAAACTTGCAGGCCTTGTCCTTCTTAGTATAATGAAGGGATCCCTGCAATATTGTTGCCCGCGGCGCCTTCAGTATGGAGATATCTGCTGTCCCTTGGGTTTGGAGGGGGTGTTTTCTGTGGAGGTGAAAATTCGGATTTGGAGTCCTCTGCTAGGCCCTCCTATTGCTTCTAACGCGTACAGCAGATCCCTTTGAGACTTGCAGGCCTTGTTAGTATTGTTGTCTAGAATTGTTTGCCTATCCTACCAACTTTTTGGAGTTCTTGGTTTATGAGATACAAGGGGGGGGACAGGTCCCTATCCATTGTAATGAAAATGGGATTTTTTGGAGTTGGATTTGAGTTGGAGTTGGAGGATCTGGGACGGAACATGTTGAATAGATGAAAATAGTCATTCATGCATAAGTTTTACACAAAATAGTGCTTGTCACGAAAAGAATATGATATCCTTAACCCTAAAATAGTTATTTTGTTTGAGGAGTGACGAGATATTGTCTCGAAAGTAAAGGTGTGCGACGCGCGAGGTTTTTTAGTAGACACGCGACCTAAAAAGATAGGAAATTTAAAAAATAGGGTTGAGAATTGTAAAAATACCGCGCGATAGCCCGCGGGGGGTAGAGAAACAGTTCTCAGACGTGGCGCATCATTCAGATTGTACCTCACGAAACACTTGAGGGACCTTGGATTTGCCCCTTGTAAAGCAGACCCGGACGTGCACTTAAGAATTGAAACGAGGAAAGATGGATCAAGATATGTTAATTTCCTTCTGAAACTGGCTGTTGAGCTGATTCAATCCAAAGGCAAGGAAGAGCAACGGGAGCCTTAGCTGCAGGCCGGTTGAGGTGCCGGTCTGTTGTGTTCTAATATTTCTCTGATATCCACTACGACTGGAAGCGAATCCAATCAGATCTATTCTGACTATCGACCAATCGACGCAATCAGTTAGATCTTAGGCTTGTAGTTCTATAAATGGGACACAAAGGAGGCGTCCGGTGCAAGGTTTAAGGTTGAATAATCAAATAATCTAAAAGTATAAGCGTGTTGGCTTGCTAGAGAGCAAGTTACCGCTTTAGAGTGTGCTGCCGCTAATACAGCACGATGAAATTACGAGTATTTTGTACGGTACATTACCGTATTACGGTGAATATCGTGTTGCCGCTAATACAACACGTATATTCGTGAGCAGAGTTTTGAATCTCTGCTGTCTTTTCTTGAAAATAAGACACTTAACAGAAGGTAGCATATGTTAACATCTGTCATGTGTTCTTTCTTGGATCACTAAGTATCGAACTCGATCGTAAGAATGAGCTCGGTATTGACGATCGATTCTTCTCCTCCAGTTAAGTATCGAACTCGATCGTAAGAATGAGCCCAGTAATTTTCGAGGTCTCATTATTTTCGATCTCATACCTTTACCAACTTAGACACGAAAGGAATTTAATACTCCCCATGTGTCCACGCGAAAGCATACTCTAGGATCCGATGCAGTCATCCTGTAGCAAATCACCAGTGTTTCCGCAATAGTGAAAGATGGGCTTGAGTAAAGGATACACTACTGAGTGTCCCCAGTGCTTGGTGAGGATGTCAGCACAGTTATCCTTGCCTGCAAGATGTTGCATGAGGATGAAGCCTCTTGCGATCATGCTTCTAACATAGTGATATGAGAGAATGTGGTGCCTCTTGTGGAGCCTCGCATATGGGAATGTAGAGGTTTGGATCATCTTTTCATTGTCTCCCCATGTGTAGGATGTGTCGTGTACTCTAGTACCAAGATACCTGAAGGACTGTCGAATGTCAACAATTTGCTCAATGCAGGTTCTAGCAGATACAAACTCAGCGCCAAAGGTGGCTGTTTCAGATGTTGCTTGCTTCTTGGAGAACCACATGATGGGGGTCTTGTTTGCAAAATGCAGGATACCAGTGACAGCTTTACCACTTAGGATGTCATGCATTAAGTTTGCATCATAGAAATGAGATAATACAACTACCTTCCCCAGGGGTTTAGGGGCATCGCTTGGTAGGTCTTCAGAGTGCTCCCCATATACGGTATTGGACCAGTCGGTACTGCTGCCTTCAGTGAGTACAAAATCTGGTATGCCCACTCTGAATCTGATTTTGAAATGACGAAACTTGGAAATATATCCGTAGATCCGTTTGGCTCTATTGAGATGGCCTTCTCTAGGTTGCACGCGAAAGCTTGATAAGGTCATAACAGCAGTCTGCACATCAAACCGTCCAATGGCAATGACTCACTGGAGTGAGCCCACCATGCTTTGATACTTTTGGATATCAGTATCACTTAGGAATGATGATGAGTCTAGCTCTGGGTGGACATTCTCAGCAAGGGGTGAATGGAACCTGGTGGTGGGTTTACAGCCAAACATTTGTTCATATGAGGCCTCCATTTTCTCAATGAACTTGATGGGGTTCATGCATAGCACACCATGTTCATCTCTTTCGAAACCGCATCCCAAATGGAAGTTCATTGGACCAGAGCCCTTTAATTTGAAATTGTAAGGTGCAGACTGCAGGACTACCAGAAAGGTTTCAGGATTGGCCATACATAAGCAAAGGTCGTCAACATATGTGCATATCAGCTCGTATACTGTCTCCCCATGTTTGTTGTTGCCAGGCTTGATAAAGATTTCAGGCTCTGCCTTGGATCTTTCAAAACCTAGTTCAATGAGGCAGGCAGCGAGCATATCACCAAAGCACTTGCCAGATGATCGAAGTCCATATAGAGCCTTGTAAATCACTAGTAGGTGACCCTCTAGTGATCCAAATTCAGCACCAGCCTTGATGCATACTTTCTCACAGGTAACAGCTTCTAGGTATGCATTCCCAATACCGGTTCCCCATGCTTCTAAGCTATTCAGTTCAGCAAGGAATAGGCACATGCGCAGGCCTCGAAGTGAAACAACTCCTGCATACACACTGTGAATGGGAGCTTCAGTGAGATTACCATTTGCAACTAGCCGGGCTTTGTGTCGGCCATCGTGCTTGACTGCATAAATCATGTGGACCTTGATTTGTTGGAAGCCAATGGGTATATTGCTAGCCTTGTAGATACCTTTGTCAATAAAGGTGTCATATTCTTGAAGCTGTGACATTTCCAGCGCTATGGCATCCTGCCATTTGGTGTTGCCATTTGCTGTATCAAACTGGATGGCTTCTTCATGATTTCGGGGTACCTTGAATCCATATTGATACTGAGGAGCAGTGCGGAAGGAGCGAAGCTTGGCTTGGTGGATTAGCCTGTCTAGTTTCTTGGTTCTTCGAGCGAGTGAAGCAATGCGTTTGAGATGTTTCCAACCAGGTTTGTCAAGCATGTTGTTGTCTTTTGCATATTTGGCTACAGTGACCGGGTCATCGGTAGCTACGTTGGATAGGGGTTCGTATGTCCTTTCCATATTCTCCCATTCAATCCATAGGTTGTATTTGGAACCTTTGTATTGTGGGTGCTTGTTGTCAAGCGGACCTTGATGACCAAGTATGCGTCAAAAGGACCAAAGTTTGCCATCTTCTTGAGTTACATCCCTGTGGATGTAATTCATGACATCATTGTAGGCTATGATATCTTCAAGTTCATCATCAGTATGTTTGCACTTGAACTTGATGAAGTCGTTGTTTTTCTCAAGACTGTTTTCAATGTCAACAACTGTCATTCTTTTCTGTGTGCCATCAGGGAGGGCCATTAGAAAAGATCGGCCTTGCAATTCAGCAACAGGGATAGCAGGGATGGTGATGGGTGTGCCATCATCGGCAAATTGAGCATTGCCTTCTTCATCAGTAACAACTACTTCAGATGGGCCAACAGATGGGGTAGCAGGATTGATGGGTGGAGGTGTGGCTTCACTAACATCAAAATATGCTAGCTCAGGGGGGCCAAAATCATCTTCAGTAACAGGGACGCCGTCAGGGGTTTTGCTGAAGATGTGAGGGGTTGGAGGGCCATCAAGAATCTCCCCATAGTTGTTAGGGAGTGGGGAAGGTACATAGCTTTTGGTATTAGGAACCTTGGAATAAAGAAAGGTAGGCAAGGATGGCTGGGGAATGCACAGAGGAGGTGATGCTGTGACTGAACGGGGTGGTGTAGTGTGTCGAAAGGAGGGACTGTCACCAGAAGATTTAGGAGTGATGGAGGCATCTTTGGCCTTGCGCCATGCAAGAAATCCATCATCAGTGAACAAGCCAGCGCGCTTGTTGCGATGCTCGGGAGTTAAAGCAGTGCGTACACCAGAGCGATCAAGGAGCTTATTGGTGATGGGATCCCAGATGGTGAAACATAAGCTATTACCAACATGCTCAGCAATGCCAACAAAGTGGCCAAGGCATTCAGTGGTCTGAGAGCCAAACTGTGTATCTGGAGTCTTGTAGTAGACGGGCTCAAACCAGAAGAAACTAAGGTAGGGGCTGATGTCACCAATGATACCAGTAGCAATATAGAAAGGCTGTTTGTCAGATAGAGTGGGATGAGACAAATGATTCATGAGTCGACCAACATATTGCATGCATAGAAGCCAGAGGTGTGGTGGAGTGCCCGTGCGATCCATGGTTCTATTGACAACGCGTTTGAAGGTCTGGTACCGACGTTCGAAGAGATTTTGGTGTTGATGGTATGGTTCACTTTGCCATAAGCCAATCCACATCATCTTGAGGTAGTCAAGAACAGATTTGCTGGACTGGTAGGACCCATGATCACAGAGCAGTCTGAGTGGTCTACCCCATTGCCGGACAAAATTTTGGAGACAAGGGAGAAAGTCAGCAGTAGTCCTCATTTCTTCAACATGAATGATATGAGATTTGCGCCCAAAGAAAACTTGAGCAATCTTGGAGCCACCATTGACGGCAGGGGTGTCGGAATATACAACATCAGAGAGGACATCATCATTGAAAGGTCGGACATTCATGGCCGGCTGTGGGGATTGGAATCGTTTGAATATGTTACCATCTGGACTAGTGGAGAGTGAGCCATACTGGGTGGAATTGGTGAAGGTGGCCTTGATACAATCAAGGGAAATCCATCCAAAGAAGGGCTTGAGAGACAAGTAATCAATATCAGTGGGGGACTGTACATGGGCGGCACCAATAATGGAGGTGGAAGGAGACTGATTAGAGCACCGATGCAAGATTTCCTGATGGATATAATCAGTGGGGCTAAGCCAAAATGAAGTATCAGGAACATCCAAAGCCTGGAGGGACGAGGTAGTGTTGTTGGACAAAAATGAGGTGACTGTAGAAGATGTGCCAATGTTGATATCCCTAAGTGCGCCGAATTCATCATAATCTGGATATGGAAGTGATGTGGCCATAGGCGGGTATTTCTGAATGAAGGTATCATCCTGTGGAGTATATGTGTTATCCAGTACAGATGGGTTCCAATGCTGATCACTTGTCATGATGACGTGGGGAAGAAGAGCAAATTCTGCACTGGTATACTTGCGCATAGCGAGATAAGGTAAGCCATGGCATATACTGAGTGGAAAGACATGACCATCAGTAGTGGTAATGACTTGGGATCCGCCTGTCTTGATAGATGAATCATCCACGGTCAAGTGGTATGCTTCCATCTGAGGGGAAGACAAGATAGATGGGTGTTGTCCGGTGTATGCACTCTCATGAAAGATGATAATGACAGGTCCTCTGTTGGAGACAGAGTAGGCGCCGCATGTTGCAATAGGGATGTTCTGGATTTGGTGATTGTTTATACCAGTTACGTTGACATATCTGGGGGGAATATCTTTAGAGATGAGACATGCGTCATTTCCGATGATACACCCATTTGCACCTCTGTCAACCATAGCAGAACCAGGTGTGGATACAGCAGTTTTGCTTGAGTGATAAGTAGCGATGGGGTTTGCTGGTGAAACAGGAGATTCACATTCCAGTGGTGCCCAATAGTGAAAATTCACTGATCGTGAGGTTTCTTCAACAGGGACATAGACATTGCCTTCTTTCTTGTAAAGTATATCAGGGTTGTCTGCAAGAAATCAAGCTGGGTGTGCAGGAGAAACAGAAGACTTGAGAGGCCTGGTGTCTGATTGAGAAGAGGACTTGTATACACCAAGGGATGCATGGAACGCAGATCTGGCCGAGCTCTCGTCAGCAGGCGATAGGACCTGCTCAGCAGCGGGTGAGGGGTCCTGCTCGACAGTATGGTGTTCGTAAGCCCGACGTGTGATTGATTTGCTAGAATTGGGATCTGGTGGTAATGCAGTATCAAGTAGCTCAGGCTTAAGGCAGGCAACTAGGCGCTTCTTGTCATCAGCTGTGAAACAAAGCCAGTGCTTCATACCATGTTTGGAGAGAGTTTTCCAAACGGTAGATGGCAGCCTTGTGGTTGGATCTGGTGTTCTTCCAGCCTTGTAAACAGCGTAGTCTTGGTAGTCACCATCAAAATCAATGGGAGGTAAATATGAGACTGAGTCATCAGTGATAGCAGAATATGTGGATTGTGTCACAGAGGATAGATCATGCGTATTGGCCTTTACAGACATTCGATTTCGAGGTTGGGACAGTGATGCCTGGGAATCCAGTCTGGTTGCTTCAAGGAGGAGGATATTTTTCAATTCACTGATAGCAACGGCTTCATGCTGTCTAAACTTAGTCAAGTCCTGTGCTGCAGGGGGATCGTCAACTTTGTAGAACTGTTCACTGAGTTGGAAGCTGCTACTACAGGCCTTGCAAAGGTGTGTTTTGACAGTATCAAAATCAAGTGGCCTCTGTGGATCGCGTAGTGTGTTGAGGTGTTCCAACTGGGCAAACCACTGGGTGATAAACTTGACTTTGGTATCTTTCCATGTCCTCAAGTCAATGTCCAATAGGTGTTGCATCACAATGGAGGTGTCATAGACTTTGGATTTGGATCTGTCATGCAATGACACAAAATCAAAGAAGGCTTGTCTGCCATCTCTTGAGGAGGTATGGCTGAGCACGCAGGAGTAGGAGAGATCACTCTGGAGGGCATGTAGGACAAGAGTCCAGAAGAAAGCACACTGCTTGTCATGGAGAGCCTTCTCATACCCGACGAGTGGTATCTCAGGCCAGTTTGGATCGAGGAATGTATGAGTATCTATGTCAGATGTTTCCAGCTTTGCCTTGAATTTGACAAGCCAGCGTTCAAACCTTGCATCATTTTGCAGGGTTGGAAAGGTGGTTTCATCCCTTGATTTCTTGGTCCAGGATTCATATCTAAGCTGTTCGATGGGCTTGGAGGATCTTTCCTGTTGTCGTCGAGGTGTGCCGGTGCTGTTGCGCGTGGTGGTGATTTCAATATCCGTTCCAGATGCTCTTCTGGCTCTGACAGCACCAAAACAGTAGCTCTTAAAGGCATCCTTGGTATAATGGGTTCTATCCTCCGAGTCTAGTCCTTGTGCTGTGAGATGTTGCCCGAAGTCGATGACTTGCTGTATGGACATCTGTACATGTCGATAAATTGGTGTTCTTACGCCCCCTTTGAGGAAAGCTAGATCGCCAATGTTCTCGATGTACAAGAAGTCTAGCCATGTCTTGAGCCTTCCAGCAATGAGAGCCTCGCACAGGGCGTCATTTCGTTCCTTCGGTATGTCAAAGATTTCATGCAAGAAGGTGGCTAGTGGTCGGTCAAACGATGGGAAGAGGTGTTCGATAGGTGTGCTTTCTTCTTCATTGTCGTGCAACCTGTCCTGTGGGTCAACCATGTCGTTTGCAGGCAGTAGGGATGTGGTTGCAGCGCTCCCAGGTTGAAGTGTTTGGAATCCGGTGGACCTGCTTCGTCCTGTCGACCTGCTTCGCGTTCAGGCGGCGACAGGGATGTCCGGCATGAGAGGATGGATCCAGTGTTGGCTGTAACGCTGCTATCGTCTCCACTTTCGTCTTTCGTCAATAGGGATGTGGAGTCATCTTCGATGGGATACGGCGTGAATGCGGTTTATGTAATCGGATCAGAAAACTATCGGTCGTCGGCCGTAGTCGATCGTCCGATGATCTGCTGTCGAATTGTCGTCGACGGTTGCTCCTTCTTCTTTTGCAAGCTTCAACAAGCTTGCAACTGTTAATCTGTTAATTTCCTTCTGAAACTGGCTGTTGAGCTGATTCAATCCAAAGGCAAGGAAGAGCAACGAGAGCCTTAGCTGCAGGCCGGTTGAGGTGCCGGTCTGTTGTGTTCTAATATTTCTCTGATATCCACTACGACTGGAAGCGAATCCAATCAGATCTATTCTGACTATCGACCAATCGACGCAATCAGTTAGATCTTAGGCTTGTAGTTCTACAAATGGGACGCAAAGGAGGCGTCCGGTGCAAGGTTTAAGGTTGAATAATCAAATAATCTAAAAGTATAAGCGTGTTGGCTTGCTAGAGAGCAAGTTACCGCTTTAGAGTGTGCTGCCGCTAATACAGCACGATGAAATTACGAGTATTTTGTACGGTACATTACCGTATTACGGTGAATATCGTGTTGCCGCTAATACAACACGTATATTCGTGAGCAGAGTTTCGAATCTCTGCTGTCTTTTCTTGAAAATAAGACACTTAACAGAAGGTAGCATATGTTAACATCTGTCATGTGTTCTTTCTTGGATCACTAAGTATCGAACTCGATCGTAAGAATGAGCTCGGTATTGACGATCGATTCTTCTCCTCCAGTTAAGTATCGAACTCGATCGTAAGAATGAGCCCAGTAATTTTCGAGGTCTCATTATTTTCGATCTCGTACCTTTACCAACTTAGACACGAAAGGAATTTAATAAGATATTGGGCAATACTGATTCCTTATGTTGATGATATCTTATGTTCCGGAGAAGACCCCAAGTTTCAGCTAGAAAATATTGAACGAAAGTTCAAATTGAAGGATGATACAATTGAAGAACCAACTCTGTATTTGGGCACTGATATTGGGAAGTTTTACTTTGAGGGTGATTCAAAGCCAAGATGGTCATTGTCAAGTACCAAATATACGGCAAAAGCTGTCGCGGCTGTTGAACAAGAACTTGGAACAGAAAAATATGGGTATAAATATTTACCAAAATCTGCATCTAGTCCACTGTCACATGATTACAGGCCTGAGATTGATATATCAGAGGAACTGAATCCAGAATTGCAAAACTACTATCAGGGCTTGATTGGAGTTCTGAGATGGATTTGTGAGCTTGGAAGGCTCGACATTGTAATGCCAGTTTCTCTCATGTCAGGATATCTGGCTCAGGCAAGAATGGGACATTTGAACCAATTATTTCATATATTTGCATGTTTGAAGAAATATAACAGGTCAAGATTGGTTTTTGACGATTCAGTACCAAGCGTTGATGAGAGTAAAAATCAAAAATGCGACTGGTCTGAATTCTACCCTGGAGCTGCTGAAGTCATACCAGCATATATGCCTGAAGCTCTGGGAAAACATGTAACAATGAGTTGTTTTGTTGACGCAGACCATGCTGGATGCAAGGCGACAAGAAGATCACATACTGGTGTTATTATCTTCATAAATAATGTGCCAATTATTTGGTTCTCCAAGCGACAAACAACAGTTGAATCTTCAACTTTTGGATCTGAAATCATTGCATTGAAAATCGCAATTGAATTGGTTGAAGGTCTAAGGTACAAGTTGAGAATGACGGTTCTTCCAATTGATGGGAGCACAAATGTGTACTGTGATAATGATTCGGTCGTCACAAATGTAACATGACCAGAAAGCCCATGCAAGAAAAAGCACAACAGCATTGCATAGCACAAGGCTCGTGAATCTATTGCAGCAGGAATCATCAGGGTTGCAAAAGAACCAGGTTCAACAAGCATTGCTGATTTGTTTACCAAGCTTATGAGTGGAGCTGTTTTCCGGGAGCATTGTTCTCGGTGCATGTGGTAAGACACAAAACCGTTCGAGCGTTCACACGTTAATACGTCCGCACCGAAACAGGTTAAATCAATCATTCATGGAATGTTCGATTGATTGTTTGATCAAAGCAACAAGTTGCTTTTATTAAGTTCGATCATGGAATAAAAGAAAATGGATGATTTGATCCATGGATTACAATATATCAATCGGGCAAGATTCAGGGCAAAATGTCTTGAAACGAGCCAGAATGAATGGCAAAATGCCTCCCCATTTTTTTGATAGGGCCTCTGATAGTAGACTGGATACAGTTTGGTATTCAACACACGACAATGACTCACAATGAATAGATTAAGTCATAGAACCCAGCTGCTTAATGGTTGGAGGATTTATGACTGAAGGGGACTGAAAAGAATTCACCGTGTAAATGCGTATTCGTACGTACTAAGCGGGCGCACGTACAAAGAGCCATAACAGAAGGCAAATAACCTTATTCGTAAGGTTATTTAACCTGAGTGAATAATCGCCGGCGCTTTCATGTGGATTGTCTCTTTACTGGATTTCCCCATTAGCTCACTCTTTGAAGAATTAACAACTCTAAAACACACTAGTATCATGCCCTAATTTACGTACACTCTAGTACTAATTCTACATGATAAGATATGGAGATTTTACATGTGTTATCCCACGATACGAATATTGCGGCAACACGACAATGGCCAGTTAATAATTACATGTGTTTGGGGCAAATAACACGGTGGTAACGCGTACAAACGTTACTGTAGCAAATTACACGGTAATATGCCAGTAATCGATTCACATGAAAAAGACGAAGACGACGAGTAATTAACCTGTCGAAGCGTCGATCGTTCGATCGTCTGTTTTCTACTTCGTGTCATTAGATTGCAGTAGGTAGATTGCTGTAATATTGGTTAGGTTATAAAATTGTGAGCATTAAGATTAATCGATATCTGGACCCGACTGCACCTCCATCAGTCCCTCTTTACGGGTCGTATGTGCATTGAGATGAATCGTATAAACAGTTATTTGCTTTGGCGACTATCACGAGTAAACAATCTAGCCTGTCGGACGTACGTATCATAGTCTGCCTGTATGTCCTTCACCCCATGATTTCTAGAGTCCCCGTGTCTCCGTGGTAGTACAGTACTAGTAGTAGGAGATACTTATCCTGTGGCTCTCTTTTTTTTTCATTGACTCCATCTCGCCACATACACCTCATTGCTAGTTCAATTAACCTGGTCCCGCTCATCAATTTAGTGAGTAGGTCCGCGATATTTGACTCGCCTGGCTCCTTTGCAATCCGGATAACTCCTGCTGCTATGCACTCCCTCGCTTTGTGATAAGCAACACTATTATGCTTCTTCTTACAAGGACTCTCTGGTCTTATAGTGTTCTTCACAACTGATTCATTGTCACAATAGATATTGGTAGGGCATTCCAAAGGAATTCCCATCATCCGTAGCTTGTATCTTAGCCCTTCTACCATCTCGATTGCTATCCTAAGTGCGACTATTTCCGAGCCAAATGTAGATGTCTCAACAGTTGTTTGTCTTTTGGAGAACCACAAAATAGGTGCTCTGTTAACAAAGATGATGACTCCTGTATGAGATCTTCTAGTAGCCTTGCAACCTGCATGATCCGCATCTACAAAACACGTAGTAACAACAGCTTTTCCTTTCGGTTTGGGCATATCTGGAGGCAATAGTTCTTTGGCCTCTGGATAGAACTCACTCCAGTAGCACGACTGAAAATTTGACTCATCTACCTCGGGCGTAGATGCATCAAATACCAACTTGGACTTACTGTAATTCTTTAAGTATGCAAACAGATGGAACAACTGATTGAGATGACCCTCTCGCTTGGGCAAGATATCGAGACATAAGCGACACGGGCATAATGATATCCAATTGGCCGAGCTCAAAGATCCACCGGAGTATCCCTACCAAACCTTGATAATAGTTTTGTTTCTCCGCGTCAAGTTCTGGTGACGCATCTATCTCCGGTCTATACTCAGCGCTCAATGGGGACATTGCTGTTTTGGGTAGTACCTTAAATGCATATTTTCCGGTTAGTAGTTCTTCTTCAACCGATTTGATTGCCTTTGCAGTATACTTAGATGAAGCCATGAACCAGTACAGGTTACCATCGATGTAGGTCTTACCAATATCGGCCCCTAAGTAGAAGGAAGGTTCTTCAACTGTCCCATTCTTCAACTTGAATTGCCTTTCTATTGCATCCATCTGGAACCTTGGATCCATCCTGCATACAAGAATATCATCAACGTAGGCTACACAGTACTTGTAATAGGCCGTACCATCTGGTTTGAATGCAGATCGGAGGTGCACGTCAGGATCTGCTTTGCAAGATACGTAACCGAGCTCCCTTAAGTGACTAGCCAAGTGTGATCAAAAAGATGCCCCCGCAACTGGGAGTCTATATAAGGCCCTTACAATCTTGCAGGGCCTCCCACATAGCTCTGGCGCGAATCCTTGGGCCTCTGTAGCTATTGTGAAGTACTTCTCTTTTGGTGGAAACATCAGAAATCATAGAATTTGCTGAATTTCGAAGATTTTCTTGGTCCTCCCCGGTGGTTCCAGCAAGGGCTGAAATCAACCTAGTGGAAATGTCCGTTGGAGTATATCCGGTGCGTTGGGAGGGAACTCTACTAGTACAGACAGAAGCCAAATGGAGTAGCCGGGTCGTGTTGTACCCTGTGCCTAGCGGTTCAGGATGAATCGTGGGTGAATATTTGATGGAGGTCCCACAAACCGGCAGGCACCCTGAAAGAGTGGCAACAACCCGCGGGAAAGAGGCATTGGTGGCTTCTTCTTCCTCTGCAAAGTGAGAGGAGTAGGGGTCACAGGTGTGGGTATCTGTATCCAGTATGTGTTCACAGTTCGCCAGTTCCTTCTTTGTAGGTTTGCGGGAATCAAAATAGGATATGACTCCTTCGACTTTGAGAGGAATAAAGAGCTTGGTGTCTTCAGATTGGAATGTAATCCCGTGTGTAGAAGTAGAGTCGTATCGCCTTGGGGTGTCCTCAACCTTGTTGAAGTTGCAGTCCTGGACTTGATTGGGACATACCAAGCTGTGTTGCAACTTGGTGCCAAAGAACAAAGCCTGCCCAAACACCAAGATGTAAGTAATCCCATCAGTTGGGTCAGTCCAAGCTGTGGCGCAACGGGCAATAGGGACATTCTTAAGTGGTGAGTAGGTATCTGAAAATGGTGCAACATCCACATATGTCAGGATAGAGTCCAATGAAACGAGTAATACCATATTTGATCCCGCGGCTGTTGTATCAGCGTGGCTGTCCAACTCGCATCGGCCGTTATGGGGAGATGGTGAGCCAAAACTCTTGATATGGACTATCGGCTGGCCTGCCCGGGATACAATTGACAGGCCCCGGCCGGCAAATCAATCTTGATTTTTCTTCTTGTGAGTATGGCTACTGAATTGGTCGCCGGCCGGCCCCTTTGCTGTAGTGTTGTCTCCCTTGGCTTCGACCATAGAAACTTGCGCAGACTGTCCTGGGGAGTTGAGGGAGGGGCGTAGGGCCCTTACTTGGTTCTTTTGGGCCGAAGACATAGTGATCCAGATTTCTTTTGGGTAGATTTTACCCTCGAGAGGCCCATTATATGTACCGGAAGCCTTCTGTTTCTTGTTGTTGCCAGACTTCTTGTTGGGGGAGGAGTTGCCTTCGTTGTTGCGTTTGTTGCCCCTTTTCCCTTGAATGAAGAGATATTTCTCTGACTGCCTTTACGACTGGCTTGCATCTTCTTGATACCAAGCGCTTGAGTGAAGTGGGCGGCAGCCTTGTCAAAGTAGTCATACATGCCATCTCCTTCGTTTAGGACCAATTGGACTGCCATTTCGAGTCTTGGATCCGATATAGAGTGGCAGAAGCCGGTAACAAACTGATCTTCCGGTGGGAAAGCCTTATGCTGCAACAGGAACTCCTTTGCATCAAACCATCACCTTTTATGCTTGTCAAAACTGTAGTTCTTGGTATCCCCAGAGTAGGTAGAACTCTGTAGGAAGGCCTTCTTTTCTTCTATGAGAAGTCTTATATTTGTTGATTTGTACGCTTGAGAGTAGAGGGTGAAATATGCCTTTCTCCCATCCCCTTCGGAGCCAAGACCTTGGATGTAGGACCAACCGGGGTCCGCCCCTACCAATTTGAAAAGAATTCCCCATAGCGTATTGTTGTCTTTGGTCCAGTGGGATCCTGAATGAACCGTGCATCGTATAGAGTACTCATTCCAGTCGGCGTACATGTCTGTCGGGGCAGATCCAACGGTACCCCCCCTCTCAGCATCGCCGGCTATAGAGTCCTTCCGGATCGTGTAGAGTAGAGATGTTCTGGTGACACCCCTTTTGTGTCGAAGATACTCCCTGAATCGTTCATCAAATTCCTTGAATTTCGACATTGCAGTGAGTGGTTCTGGGAGAGTAAGATCCCCTGCCGCTGTGTTGCTGTCGTCCTCCTTGAGGGACTTGAGGCGAGTTCGAGTCTTGAACTCTGCGTCCGGGTCAGCCATCCAGTCAACCGGGGTAGCTGTAGCCCCAATAAGAGGCTGAAATTCGATCCAAGCCACAAACAACTTGAGCCGATCCCCAAAGACCCTCCCCACGTACACTTGTTTTGGGTTCGGGCAGTAGTTGTGTTTGGTCTTGTTGACACCATTCACCAGGGATTTGATTGCGGATTCATCCATGTCTCGGAGGGAGTCAGTACTGCTGTAGCCAGTCCGGAAAAGTTCGTCTGCCGTAATCCGGTTCAATCCGAAAGATTCCAAGATTTCTCTGAACACTATTTCGGTTGGGGTTAGGGACATTGCATCTTGGACCTCTTGTGTGAGTGCCGGAGCCCAGTTAGTATCCATCATGGTCCTAATAAATTCCATTTGCGCCGCTGTAAAGCCGAGATTGGCAGGAATGGCTGGCCCATTGTTGGGAGGTCCACCAGCTGCTAGGTTAGCGGCGGCAGCCGCTGGGTTAGCGGCCGCATTATTGTTGCGTTGGTTCTGTCGGGCTGTTCTTCCTCTCACCATGGTCGGTATATTGCGTCTGGAATAGTTGTTTACTTGTTCTGTAAGTGATATATGAATGATTTTCTGAAGGGATTTTGGATTTCTCAAATAATCACTCTCTTCGCGATATCACTAGTAGTGGATACTTTCTCGTGGTTTCTCCTTGCAAAATTCTACAAATGTTTCTATTCCGAATGCAAATCTCTCAGTTGCCCCATAATTGAGCGAACTGTTTGGGTTCCGATTTGAATCGGGGCCGTTGATTTGGCTTATGAATCCCTTTGCGGGCCGTTGGGTTTACTCGTGCGGGAATCTAGTGGCCGTTTGATCCAGCCCGCTACTGGTTCCCACAGAAATCTGCGGCCGTTGAATTGTTTGTACAGAAATTGGGGCCGTTGGTTTGTTTTCCTGTTATTTTATGGTTACAAGTCCAACGGGTCCCCCCTAATGAGTGGGAGTTGAAACTGCTCTAGAATAGTTCAACTGCCCTCTCCGTGTAGTGGCTAGGTTCAGCTTAGTGCACACGTCTGTGCGCTGCCCCGCTGTATGTTAGTAATTTTCTTCTCATACGGAGGACACACGCCTCCGATACTTGGCCAGTCCTTTGCTGTATTTCCAGCTAGTACCATGTGGCCGTACATCTTGTACTATCGGGCCAGTAGCTTGTTGCCGTTTCTATGCACACCTAGGTGTGTTGCCAGTACTCATCGTGTTGTTTGAGGCGCCATGTGGACCTCTCCATGCTTGAATTGGAACACGTTTATGTTTGAATGTAAAGACTGCGTCTGCTTCTGCCCAAGATTTGATAACTTGTATCGATGGCATTTGCTCTTTCCCCTAGGCTGTTATGTCGTTTGAGAGAAGCAAGAGGTATTAGCTCAAGCCAGGCTGCACTAGTGCCATTACCCTTCTAAGTGCTCAAAATTGAAAAGAATTCACCGTGTAAAGGCGTACTCATACGTCTTTAGCGGGCATATCGTATGAAAAGTCATAAAGAAGGCAATAACCTTATTCGTAAGGTTATTAACCTGATGAGTGAATAATCATCGGTGCTTTTATGTGGATTACCTCTTAGCGGGAATTTTCCCAACAGCTCACTCTTCGAAGAATTAACAACTCTAAAACACTATCATGCCCTAAAATCTACGTACAACCTAGTACTAATTCTATGTAATAAGATCGATTGCGTTTTGTTTTATTACTGTTATGACACACTTTTTCTAGTTTATCAGACCCACAGCACTCTACAAGCTGTGGAGGACCGTGTTTTCCCGAAACGCAGTTTGAGCTCGAAGACTAATCCGGACTAGCCTGATCAGCTACCGGCATCAACCCTCAAGGATGTAAAAGAGGCAGTTGCCTGTGGAGCCCTGGAATAGACCAACACCAGGGCGGTCTCCCTGAAAGAAGAGACCAAAGAACCGAACCAAGGTGGTGGCTCCACCGGGTTTCGGGATCCAGCAAAACAAGCAAGGGAAAAGAAGCTGGACGGCTCAGTCGAAAGGGCCGCCCAGGTTGGCATCAGTTGAAAGGAATCAATATCCAAGAACACTGATCTTTCACTGAAAACAAGAATGACGCGAGCGAAAAGATTGAGCCAGAAGTATTCTGTGGTGAAACAGATTGGAAGGAGCAGATTGCAAAGAGCATCTGCCCAGAAGGAACAGATTGCAAGAAGCATCTGCCCGCACGAGACCGAAAAATCAAAAGATATGAGAACGCCAAATCATGAGAACACCAAATCGCGAAAGTCCAAATCGCGAAAGATGGAAAGATCCAATATGAAAAAGAGAGCACTACTCAGGAAACAATCTTTGAAATTCACCACAGAAATACAGAATGAGCAAAATCCCAAGAAAGGATAGGAAAGCTCACAATCTTGATTTACAACAAAAGCAAAAGCTCACACAAATACAGACAACCGGAACGAAAATTCGATCCAAACAAAAGTATACAAACCAGAACGAAAATTCGATCCGGAACGAAAATTCGATCCGGATAAATATAAATCACTCGACAGTCACAAATAATACCCATCTCTCACACCCAATACTCGATTTAATTACACTTTTCCACCCAATACCAACTTCCATTGGATACCGCACTAGGAATTGCCCATCCATACTCCATCACAAAATATAATTCAAAACTTCGTTTGAAATTCTCCACCATGGTAAGAACTAGAGCGGACGCCGACATTGAAGAAACAAAAATGGAAGTGGACGAGGAGGATCCACAGAATTCTAATGAAAACAATGGAAGAGGTATGCAAGAAGAGGAAGATTTGGAAGATAAAATCATGGAAGTCATGGAAAGGGCCCTTGGGGACCCAGAAACAAACTCAACCATGAAGAGAATCATCGACCAAGAAATAAAGAAGAGAGTCAGGGCAATGAGAGATGCAGAAAGAAGGGGTGAGAACCCAGGTGACGCGGATAGTGACAATGATGAGGATGAGAGAAACGATGCTAACCAAAATGCCGAGGATGCAAGAGCAGATTGACTGGGTAGAAGGTCGTCCCAACCCAGAATAAAAATCAGAGGATTCAACAATGGTAGATTTCTGAACCCAGAACAGCTTGCTTTCAGGAGCAGCCTAATGGATTTTGGTATCAACTACGAATCAGCTGAAGAAATTATGAGGGGAGGGATGTCTAATATTCGTGAAATTACAGACCTCAACAAGGAAAGCATTAAATCGTTCATGCATGGATTGAAATCAATCAGTCCGGACTGTCCTAATCCAAAAAGCATCCACTATGGTAACAGGCTATCATCAAGGCTCCTAACTTGGGCAAATTGGGCCCGGTATCAACCATTGATTGGAGTCAAGCCAAGGGCTATTGACTGGAACGCAAACCCAAACAACCTGGAACTGCAGCAATTCAGAATCAAGATGATGGAATCAAGTGTGAAATCACAGGAAAAAGCAACTCCACCCGAGCTGAAGGATCTAACAAAATTCAGGGAATGGGAGGAAGGCTTCCGACAAAACCTGAGGTACAGATTCAACTCTGAGGGATTCCCAATCTTATATGTCATAAGACCCCAAGAAAAGGAAGAAGTTACTGATGAAGCCAGGGCTGGAACAGTCGGGCAAAGTACAACAGATACTTATCCAACTTGGAGTGATTACAATGAAAGATGTGGCGTCCTATCAGGACACCAGTACGATGAGGACAACAATGTTGTCTGGAGGTTGCTATGTGACGCAACAAGAAAGGGTCCTGGTTGGGAATATGTGGCACATTTCCAAAACACTGCTCTGAACTCTGGTAATGCCAGAAATGCTTTCATTTCATTGATGCAACATGCTTACACTGATACCAATATCACTATGGTTCTGAACAAGACATACCAGGAAATGAAAGATTCACACTACACTGGAGATTCTAAGAATTATGACTGGAACAAGCACAAACGGAACTGGACTGCTTTTCATGGAACAATTCTGAGATTTGAAAAGAATCATAATGAAAGAAGATTTGTCTGAGACTTTATCAATTCAATCAGTGATGAGAGACTTGACGCTTCCAAGGCCGATGCAATTGATGAAAGTAAGGACTACCGAGACAATTTCAATGAATGCTTGATTCTATTCACCAATTGTCTTGGATTGAAAAAGCTTGCAACCGGGAAGCATAAAAGAGGTTCCAGAAGTTTGTATTCTATGGGCACTTCAAGTAACAAAAAGCAAAAGACAACAGGAACTTTTACAGGAAAAGTTGAGTGCAAGCCTTATCCGACAAGTGTTTATAAAACAATGTCAAAAGAACAGCGCCAGGAGCTTTACCAGATGAGGCAGGCTAAGAAGAAAAGAAATCTCAAGGCTGCTGAGACCAAAAAGAAAGAAACTGGAAATGAAGGCGCGGGTGACAGTTTTGGCTCAAAATCTAAGAAATGACATAATAACCGGACACTATCACTAGAACACAAATTGTTAACAATGGTGAGCCGGTCATTATACAAGATGAATGTTCCTGTAGATTTTGATGATGGGGAAAATGAAGAAGGATATTGTGAGCTAGACTCACATGCAGACACTACTGCAGCAGGAAGCAATATGGTATTGCTGAATCCTGATCAAATCACAACACACGTTGATGTTGCACCTTTTTCTGAAGAATACAAGCCCATCAAGAAAATCCCGATTGGAAGCTGCGCTACTGCATGGACGAATCCAATGTCAGGCCAAGTATATATCATAGTGTTCCATCAAGCACTGTACTTCGGGGACAAATTGAAAAACAGCTTGATATGCCCAAATCAAGTGAGGGACTGCAATTTCAACTCTGTTGAAGAGACACCTCGCCAATTTGATCCAAGATCCAAGCATGGAATTACAATTCAAACTCCACTGGAGGATGATGATCCGAAGAAAGTTTTTATTAAACTGAGTATGAGAAACGTGATCTCATATTTCCCCACAAGAAAGCCCACAAGAATGGAACTTGATGAATGCCAACATTTGATTGCAACAAATGATACCCCGTGGGATCCACATTCACTGAAGTTCAGAATGGCTGAGTTAGCAATCGACAATGGAGATCCAATTTCAGGGGACCAATTCAGCCTTCAAGCTATGTCGACCAAAGAGGACCAAGCAATGGACGAAAGTTCAGTTGTAACAGAACCTGCTAGTAATGTTACAGATAACCTCCCCAAGACCAGCTCAGGACAAGAACGGCATCCAAGTGTCATGCAGCAATGCAAACTTATGAGGGTCCATCAAGTATCCACAAGGAGAATGCTAACTGAATGCCAGATTGCAACAGATGGAAATATTGCTCATCGGATTTCTTCAGTAAGGAATATTTCAAGCGCGCGAAGGGTAGACCAATTTTTGTTTGATGATACAGAATTTGACTTTATGGAAGCTCCTGAAGCAGAATCAAAACAGGCCCCTAGCTTGCAAGAAATTGACAATACACTTGAGAGAAGGTCTCTTGACAGAAGAAATCAATGGGGGCCATCAGTGATAACAATTGAAGGTCCAAACAAAGTTGACTGTGAACGCCTAGCCAAAACTTGGAATATTAGTTTTAAGAAAGCTGAGCAGACATTGAAAGTCACGACGCAGAAGGCACTCAGGAATTTGCAATCACCATTGATGAAGCGGCTGCCTACTCAGCGCTTCAGGAACAAGCGAGTCGCACAAGGAACCTGGTACACTGATACTTGGCATGCAAGAACGACCAGTATTATGAGGCAAGAAAAATGTGCACAGATCTTCACGAACGGAAATGGGTTTGAAGTATTTATACCAATACAGGACAAATCACAAGCCCATCAAGGACTGAAGACATTCATTCATGAAATTGGAATTCCAGAGCATTTGATTTCTGATGGTGCGCCAGAACAAGGATCCCCCAGAACCTACAAGACACACTGGAATTCAATTGTAAAGCGCAACCATATTCATCAGACATTCATCCAACCACATTGCCCATTTCAAAATCGAGCAGAGCAAGCAATTGGTCATCTTGGGAGTGCAATCACAACCAAGTCTGCAAAGAAGAAGTCACCGAGGAGATTATGGTCATTTTGTGGTGAGCTATGTGCTAATATCAGGCAGCGAACAGCCTCGAGCAACCCGTCTTCAATGGGGAGAACCCCATTCGAATTGGTCCATGGCTATAGACCAGATATTACACTATATACTTCATCAGAATGGTATGACTTTGTGTTTTATTATGAAAAAGGTGATTCTTCCACCCGAGGTGTTGAAAGGCTGGCGCGATGGTTGGGTCCCTGTGGCAATAAGGTAGGTGGGGGGGATTGTTTTTGGCTCCTGCCTGAATCGGCAATACCAATATCTACAAATTCAATAAGACCTGTCAAAGAATTTGAATGGAGAGATAGAGATATCCTCAGAAGAATGGAATCAATTGACAAATCAATTGAATCCAAGATTGGCGATGAAGTGAAGGATGGCGAATCATTCTTCCAGGAAAACTACCCAGAGCCCCAAATGGAGCTATTTGAGAATCAACCACGTCCGAGAACTGTTTCGCGGGGTTTGAATTTACTTCTCGCGCACAAATTTTGTGCGTGATTTTAACACGGCAATATTTCTGGATACCCTGAAATTCGCGCCGATTGTATAAGGGTATATGTAAACTCAGCACTATTTCTGTGCGCGTGATGCACATTACTCTACTCTCAAATAAAAATAATTTATTTCAGTCTCTAGCAGAACCGAATTATTATTCTGTACGAACAACACTTACTTCTATTCACGAATAAAAAAGAAATCTTGAGTCAGTATTAATTCCAAAATATTAATCTACCAAACAACAATTCGATTCTGCTCCCCTAGTTGTGAATTCTATTTCTTGACTACAATATTCCCTTTTTAAAATGTAGATTCTATTATGCTTGATTTATTCCTATTGCAACGTATTACGAATCCTCCATTATTTCTAATATTCTCAAAATTAAGTTCAAGATTAGTAGTAGTTTTGTATTATGTATGTACTGTTATTTTCTACATTAGTTCACCCATAGATAAACTTTCATTCATCAATGCTGTTATTGCCGGATCAATATAGACGTTTCTTTTCTTTTTCTTTTTTGGTCCACTACAATTAGTGGAGCTGCTACTAGTAATTTTTGCATCGCCCTGCTTATTGTTGGTGTAATTTGTCGAACTTTCGTTCCTAAATCTCTCCCTCATCATTTCTTCCAATTTCCTTCCTGTTTCTGGGTGTTTTCGCATCTCGCCAATTTTGTCGCACAAGTCACTGAACAACTCGCGACCTTCCTCCATCCATCCATTTCTGCTTCCACTGTCTGAATCGCAGAATTTTTTTTTTTGTCGCGGAATCGTGGCATCACCCTTTCGCCGCTGCTGGTTCACCCATACATGATGCTCATTGTAGATTAGTACCAATGCAAATGCTTCATCTGCTATAGTAAATATATCACTCAGCAAGTGCCTCTCCTTCCGTTGTTTGAAATTGGAATTTGTCGGATTGATTGCCGACATGATTCTTGTAACAAAATAATAAAAATCTTCATCTTCCGCGTCTTTGTATGTTCTGTATTGAGGGTTTAAAATACCTGTGTTTTCATATTCTGTGTCTTGAATAACTGCAACAGTACCAGGGAATGTGATAGGGACTCGACCTTTTCTGTAATCGTCTGTACGGAAGTATCATAAGTATCAACGTGCAGCATGTTAGTGTTGTCGGACCAAAAATAGATTCTCAAAATCCTAATTTCAACAACCAATTCTCCTGTCTGTATTTACCTATCCAGTTTTTTCTCGCTAATGTTTGTGAGTTGTGCCTCAATGCGGTCAGTACTGTCCCTACTCGTTTCCTGTAAAAGGAACAGAATGCCGCAAGTGGAATATTTTGTGGCTTCATAACCGCACTTTCTCCAACAGCTTTATTTATTACAAGCGCCGTTACCTTGTCATTGATAGGGAACTTCATGTTTGGGTACCAATGTTTTTTGACGTAATCCCTTAGCTGCTTCTCCACTCTTTCACTCATATCACTCAAAGCCTTAAGCATATCGTTGTCTATTATAAGTCCATATTCGTCTGTAATTGTACTTACTGCTCGTTCTCTTGTGTCGCCGGCATTGTAACTCCCCTCTCCCTGCATGGTTGCCTCCGTTTGTTTAGGTACCATTACTACCTTTCCCACCCCTATATGTGGTTCCCTCTCTTGTTTCCGTAAGCGTTTTGCCACTTCCTCTGCCAATTTGTCATATTGGATATTTTTCATGACATGTTCGGCAATATACTCTAAATTGTAGCATTCTCCGTTAGATGTTTTCTCTACCACATTGGTTTTTGTTCCTTCTTTCTGTTGGTTCGTTACTGTAGTGGTGGTTGTGTTGGTAATGGTCAGCGCTGGTTCGTTACTCTGGTTGATGGTGTTTTGTTCTTCCGTGTTTGTAGTAGTAGAAATTGTGTTGTCGGAACCATTTTTTTTACTGTTGCCCTTTGATGCGTTCATAGTTGTGGTATTACTGTTACACACTTTGTTAGTAATTGCGGTGTTTGTTTTAACTCTTCTTTTCTTACCGTTGTTGTCCCCTGTATTTTGATGATCACCGGGCCGGATGGTTTTGTTGTTTCGAAGGGTCTTCCCCTCGGATTTTTTGCTTCGTCGTGTCTTTCCGATAGCATTCATATTTTTTTTTTTATTTTCTGAATACGGTGTCGATCAAGAATCATGTGTTTCTTTTTGTGTGGTTTTGTGTGTGTACTAATAATTTGTCGGGTTGTGTACGGTGTTTTGTGTTGTGTGTGTTGTGTGTGTCGTGTGTGTGTGTGTGTGTACGGTGTTTCGTGTAGTATGTGTACGATGTTTTGTGTGTAGAATTTTTTCGTGGGTTCTGTACTATGTTGTTTGCCCGAACATCTTCTGTGTGTTGTCTGGTTTTGGGCGCGCTGTTATATTTGTAGCAGTAGATAACGTACCTGTGCCAGCCACCCCTCCCGCGCCATAATTTTTTCAGAAGGGAAACATTTGATCACACTAAGGTTATGTATTTCAATCCTCTAGTCACATGTAGAATCTCGTAGACTGCTGCACCTAACATACCGTACTGTCTTGTGTGCCATTTGTATCTACAAACCACATCATTGTCTGTACTGTGTGTGTCAAAGTTGTTCCCAATATGCATTTAAAAGTTGTTCCCCACATGCATTTCGTAAGTCATGTGATATGCATTCATGGCCTGGTACAAAAACTTTGGTAGTCATTACCAAATGAGACTGTTTGTGCCCTGGAATTGCACCAAAAATACCCTCATCATGTTTGCCATTTGTAGAGTCAAACCACAACATTTTGGGCATTCTGAGTGGCAAAGTTGTTCCCAATATGCATTTGATGAGTCATGATAAATGTATTCATAGTTTTGACCGGATACTTTTGGAGTCAGTGAATGTATTCATGGCTTGGACCCGATACTTTTTGAGTCATTACCCAATAAGTTAGTTTGTGCCCTGGAATTGCACCAAAAATACCCTCATGTTTGTCAGTTGGAGAGTGAAACCTTAAGATTTTGGGCATTCTATGTGTCATAGTTGTTTCCAATATGCATTGGATGAGTCATGATGAATGCATTCATGGCTTGGACCCGATACTATTTGAGTCATTACCCAATCAGTTAGTTTTTGCCCTAGAATTGCACCAAAAATACCAACATGTTTGCCATTTGTAGAGTCAAACCTTACGATTTTGGGCATTCTATGTGACAAAGTTGTTTCCAATATGCATTGGATGAGTCATGATGAATGCATTCATGGGTTGGACCCGATACTATTTGAGTCATTACCCAATAAGTTAGTTTGTGCCCTGGAATTGCACCAAAAATACCCCCATGTTTGCCATTTGTAGAGTCAAACCTTAAGATTTTGGTCATTCTATGTGCCACAGTTGTTCCCAATATGTATTGGATGAGTCATGATGAATGTATTCATGGCTTGGACCAGATACTTTTTGAGTCATTACCGAATAAGTTAGTTTGTGCCCTGGAATTTCACCAAAAATACACCCATGTTTGCCATTTGGAGA
Organism: Pseudo-nitzschia multiseries; assembly: GCA_037355745.1. Taxonomy (NCBI): domain Eukaryota; phylum Bacillariophyta; class Bacillariophyceae; order Bacillariales; family Bacillariaceae; genus Pseudo-nitzschia; species Pseudo-nitzschia multiseries. The sequence continues at coordinate 5,171,767 of CM074789.1, forward strand.
GTCAAACCACAACATTTACAGCATTCTGTGTGACAAAGTTGTTCCCAATATGTATTTGATGAGTCATGAGGAATGTATTCATTGCTTGGACCGGATACTTTTTGAGTCATTACCCAATAAGTTAGTTTGTGCCCTGGAATTGCACCAAAAATACCCTCATGTTTGTCAGTTGGAGAGTCAAACCTTAAGATTTTGGGCATTCTATGTGACAAAGTTGTTCGCACTATGCATTTGATGAGTCATGATGAATAAATTCATGGCTTGGACCAGATACTTTTTGAGTCATTACCCAATAAGTTAGTTTGTGCCCTGGAATTGCACCAAAAATACCCCCATGATTGCCATTTGTAGAGTCAAACCTTAAGATTTTGGGCATTCTATGTGACAAAGTTGTTCCCAATATGCATTGGATGAGTCATGATGAATGTATTCATGGCTTGTACCCGATACTTTTTGAGTCATTACCCAATAAGTTAGTTTGTGCCCTGTAATTGCACCAAAAATACCCCCATGATTGCCATTTGTAGAGTCAAACCTTAAGATTTTGGGCATTCTATGTGACAAAGTTGTTCCCAATATGCATTGGATGAGTCATGATGAATGTATTCCTGGCTTGGACCAGATATTAATGTAGTCATTACCCAATAACTCAGTTTGTGCCCTGTAATTGCACCAAAAATACCCCCATGATTGCCATTTGTAGAGACAAACCTTAATATTTTGGGCATTCTATGTGACAAAGTTGTTCCCAATATGCATTGGATGAGTCATGATGATGAATGTATTCCTGGCTTGGACCAGATACTTTTTGAGTCATTACCCAATAAGTAAGTTTGTGCCCAGAAATTGCACCAAAAACACCCTCATCTTTTCCATTTCGAGAGTCAAACCACAACATTTTGGGCATTCTGTGTGACAAACTTGTTCCCAATATGTATTTGATGAGTCATGATGAATGTATTCATGGCTTGGACCAGATACTTTTGGAGTCATTACCCAATAAGTTAGTTTGTGCCCTAGAATTACACGAAAAATACCCTCATGTTTGCCATTTCGAAAGTCAAACCACAACATTTCCAGCATTCTATGTGACAAAGTTGTTCCCAATATGCATTGGATGAGTCATGAGAAATGTATTCATGGCTTGGACCGGATACTTTTGGAGTCATTCCTCAATAAGTTAGTTTGTGCCCTGGAATTGCACCAAAAATACCCCCATGTTTGCCAGTTGGAGAGTCAAACCACAACATTTTGGGCATTCTGTGTGACAAAGTTGTTCCCAATATGCATTTGATGACTCATGATGAATGTATTCATGGCTTGGACCCGATACTTTTGGAGTCATTACCCAATAAGTTAGTTTGTGCCCTGGAATTGCACCAAAAATACCCCCATGTTTGTCATTTGGAGAGTCAAACCACAACATTTTGGGCATTCTGTGTGAAAAAGTGGCTCCCATTATGTATTTGATGAGTCATGATGAATGTATTCATGGCTTGTACCCGATACTTTTTGAGTCATTACCCAATAAGTTAGTTTGTGCCCTAGAATTGCACCAAAAATACCCCCATGATTGCCATTTGTAGAGTCAAACCTTAAGATTTTGGGCATTCTATTTGACAAAGTTGTTCCCAATATGCATTGGATGAGTCATGATGAATGTATTCATGGCTTGGACCCGATACTATTTGAGTCCTTACCCAATAAGTTAGTTTGTGCCCTGGAATTGCACCAAAAATACCCCAATGTTTTCCATTTGTAGAGTCAAACCACAACATTTTGGGCATTCTATGTGACAAAGTTGTTTCCAATATGCATTGGATGAGTCATGATGAATGTATTCATGGCTTGGACCCAATACTTTTTGAGTCTTTACCCACTACTTTATTTTTTGCCCTGGAATTGCACCAAAAATACCCTCATGTTTGCCATTTGGAGAGTCAAACCACAACATTTAGGGCATTCTGTGTGACAAAGTTGTTCCCAATATGCATTTGATGAGTCATGATAAATGTATTCATGGCTTGGTCCCGATACTTTTTGAGTCATTACCCAATAAGTTAGTTTGTGCCTTAGAATTGGACCAAAAATACCCCCATGATTGCAATTTGGAGAGTCAAACCTTAAGATTTTGGGCATTCTATGTGACAAAGTTGTTCCCAATATGCATTGGATGAGTCATGATGAATGTATTCATGGCTTGTACCCGATACTATTTGAGTCATTACCCAATAAGTTAGTTTGTGCCCTGGAATTGCACCAAAAATACACCCATGATTGCAATTTGGAGAGCCTACTAACCTTAAGATTTTGGGCATTCTATGTGACAAAGTTGTTCCCAATATGCATTGGATGAGTCATGATGAATGTATTCCTGGCTTGGACCAGATATTAATGTAGTCATTACCCAATAACTCAGTTTGTGCCCTGTAATTGCACCAAAAATACCACCATGATTGCCATTTGTAGAGTCAAACCTTAAGATTTTGGGCATTCTCTATGTGACAAAGTTGTTCCCAATATGCATTTAATGAGTCATGATGAATGTATTCATTGCTTGGACCGGATACTTTTGGAGTCATTACCAAATAAGTTAGTTTGTGCCCTGGAATTACACCCAAAATACCCTCATGTTTGCCATTTGGAGAGTCAAACCACATCATTTTGGGCGTTCTGTGTGGAAAAGTTGTTTCCAATATGGTTAAGGTTACATCCTGTTCGAAAATTCAGTAATTATTGGTTCTTATATGTGGACTTCTCGCAAGTTCTTTACATACCGTACAATCTAGTATGTACGAGATTCTTTTTCGAACGTCGTACGTACGAGATTATTTTTTGAACGTACATACATACCGTACAATCTAGTATGTGGGAGATTCTTTTTCGAACGTACGTACGAGATTCTTTTTCGAACGTACATACATACCGTACAATCTAGTATGTAGGAGATTCTTTTTCGAACGTCGTACGTACGAGAATCTTTTTCGAATTCTTTTCGTACGTACGTACGAAATTGAATTATCTAGTACAAAAAACGTGTAGAATTCTACACAAATCTACACTAGTACCAAATCCTGTAGAATTGTACAGGATGTATGATTTTTTTTTACCTCGCGACAAAAAAAAAAATCTTTCCCACACAAACACTAATAAACTTTTCTTACCTCGCGACAAACAAAAAAGATCACTTTTTCTACCTCGCGACAAAAAAAATCACTTTTTCTACCTCGCAACAAAAAAAGGAATCTACCTCGCAACAAAAAAATCACTTCATAATCTGCCTTCTTACATCCGACTTATTTGAGTAGAGTGTTGGTTCTTGCAATCAACACTCCGTCCGAGAACGTGGGATCCGACCCTCTTTGAGCACAACGATCCGTTCTCATTTATTTTAGTCCGAAATAACAGCCTTGTACTGCATGACAATAGAAAGCATTGGACGAGAGGGAAATTGATGGATAGATATTGTTTGGACTGCAGCCTTACATATACGTCTTGAAATCAATGAACCTGCATCCCTTGCCTCTATATCAACTGGAACAAGATACTGTTTTTCGTGACATGGAGTAAGAAGTATTCTACGGCAGCAGCAGCAACAACAATTTCATCGGGACGATTGTCGGAACGTCGGAACAAGCAAAGGTAAGAATGAGAGAGATACTAGGCATCGGCAACGGCAACGGCAACGGCAACAGCAATTGATTTGATTGGTCTTCCACTCCACCGGCATTACTGATAATGTATTTCCTCTCTGTTTTTCTTCTTATTTTCATAGGACCGGATCGGAAGCAACTACTAATCGAAACCATCGAAGCAACCATCGAATCGGAAGCAACGAATCTTCCCCTGTAGGTGCAAATCTATAGAATCGGAAGCAACGAATCGAAACCATCGTAGCAACCATTGAATCGGAAGCAACGAATCTTTCCCTGTAGGTGCGCTAAATTTTCCCTGATTGGTGATAATTACGAATCGATCAGCATGTACATTATCATATTATTCTGTTGTTATTATTTACCCTATGTACTACATCAATAGCTACTCACCCATTCTGTTCATTTATCATATATTATTTCAATAGGATCGTCGGAAAAGCCACCGGGAATCCACAGCTCGGCAACCAATCGGCGGCATCAAAACGCTCCTCCTCCTCCTCCACCGGCGCTCGGCAAGGAATCGGCAGCATCGAATCAGTCCTCCTCCTCCAACGAATCGCGGAAACGCTGCTCCTCCAAAGGCGCTCGGCAACGAATCAGCGAAACGCTCCTCCTCCACCGGCAATTCGACAGCAAGCGGCAGCCAGAGCAACACCAGCAAGCGGATCTGCAACGGCAAATCTATCGGCAACACCAATCGATCCGGAACACCAATCGATCCGGAACACCAATTGATCCGGAACACCAATCAATCCAGAACACCAATCGATCCGGAACACCAATCAATCCGCAGGGAACCATCGAAGCAACCGGGATTGGTCTTCCACTCCATTCTCACCCTCAAATACAAGCAATCAGGAACGATCGAAGCGCAACCGGGAACCATCGAATCAACCGGGAACCATCGAAGCAACCGGGATTGGTCTTCCACTCCATTCTCACCCTCGAATACAAGCAACCGGGAACGATCAAAGCGCAACCGGGAACCATCGAATCAACCGGGAACCATCGAAGCAACCGGGATTGGTCTTCCACTCCATTCTCACCCTCGAATACAAGCAACCGGGAACGGTCGAATACAAGCAACCGGGAACCATTGAACCTCAACCGGGAACCATCGAATACAAGCAACCGGGAACCATTGAACCGCAACCGGGAACCATCGAATCAACCGGGAACGATCTAAGCAACCGGGAACCATCGAAGCAACCGGGAACGATCTAAGCAACCGGGAACCATCGAAGCAACCGGGAACCACAATCTTTCATTATCTACTCCGCTTCGAATCTTCAACAGTTACCTCCGAGTACCGTCCCGACGACCACTCGATACTCCACTATTTCGATCCCCGACCTACTGTGTCTACAGAACATTCCACCAAGAATCTCCTTCTGTAATACACATCTAAGGACGACGATCGATCGAACGATTACAATTACGATTTTCTCCTCTGTGAGCCTGCTCTTACGCGCAAATCTCTTTACGATCATCCCGGTCTCCGGATAACACCAATCTATCTGCAACAGCAATCGATCCAACAGCAATCGATCTGCAACACCAATCGAACCGGGAACAATCAAATAGAAGCAACCGGGAACGCTCGAATACAAGCAACCGGGAACCAACACCAATCGATCTGCAACACCAATCGAACCGGGAACGATCAAATAGAAGCAACCGGGAACGCTCGAATACAAGCAACCGGGAACCAACACCAATCGATCTGCAACACCAATCGAACCGGGAACGATCAAATAGAAGCAACCGGGAACGGTCGAATACAAGCAACCGGGAACCAACACCAATCAATCTGCAACACCAATCGAACCAGGAACGATCAAATAGAAGCAACCGGGAACGGTCGAATACAAGCAACCGGGAACCAACACCAATCGATCTGCAACACCAATCGAACCGGGAACGATCGAATAGAAGCAACCGGGAACGGTCGAATACAAGCAACCGGGAACCAACACCAATCAATCTGCAACACCAATCGAACCGGGAACGATCAAATAGAAGCAACCGGGAACGGTCGAATACAAGCAACCGGGAACCAACACCAATCGATCTGCAACACCAATCGAACCGGGAACGATCAAATAGAAGCAACCGGGAACGGTCGAATACAAGCAACCGGGTAAAGAAAGCGTGTCGTCAAACAAACGCAATCGATCTTATGATCGATCGATTTAGTGAGTAAGGTCATTGTTACAGTTCATTCGGCCTTGTCGTTGTCGACAGGTTAATTACTCATCGTATCGTCGATTTACGGCATATTACCGCGTAATTCTTAGCATACAAAGCACACGTAAAGAGACACAAAACACACGCAAAACCATCTTCGATCGGTCTTTTGTTACCGTATAATTCACCGTGATATTCTCATTGAATATCACATGTGATTGTACCTTATTATGTAGAATTAGTACTAGGTTGTACGTAGATTTTAGGGCATGACAGTGTTTTAGAGTTGTTAATTCTTCGAAGAGTGAGCTGATGGGGAGAATGTCGCTAAGAGGCAATCCACATGGATAATCGCCGACGATTATTCACTCAAGTTAAATAACCTTACGAATAAGGTTATTTGCCCTTATGACTCTTCGTACGCACGAATATGCCTTTACGCGGTGAATTCTTTTCAGTCCCCTTCAGTCGTAAATCCTCCAACCGTTAAGCGGCTGGATTCTATGACTTAACCTATTCATCGTGAGTCATTGTCGTGTTGAATACCAAATTGTATCCAGTCTACCATCAGAGGCCCTATCAAAAAGAAAATGGGGAGGCATTTTGCCATTCATTCTGGCTTGTATCATGGCGTTTTGCCCTGATCCTTGCCGGTTTGATATATTGTATTCATGGATCAAGTTATCCATCTTCGAAATGCTCATTGCAGATCGATTCGTTTCCATGATCGAACTTAGTAAAATCAACTTGTTACTCCGATCGGATGATCGATCGAACATTCCATCGAATGATTGATTCTTTCCTTACCACATGCAACGAGAACAATGTTCTCTGAAAACAGCGCCACTCATTAGCTTTGTAAACAAATCAGCAATATTTGTTGAACCTGGTTCCTTTGCAACTCTGATAATTCTTGCTGCAATAGATTCACGCGCTTTGTGGTATGCAATGCTGTTGTGCTTCTTCTTACATGGGCTTTCAGGTCGTGTAACATTCGTGACAACTGAATCATTATCACAATACACATTTGTGCTTCCATCAATTGGAACACCCATCATTCTCAACTTGTACCTTAGACCTTCAACCAATTCGATTGCAATTTTCAAAGCAATGATTTCAGATCCAAAAGTTGATGTCTCAACTGTTGTTTGTCTTTTGGAAAACCAAATGATCGGTGCATTATTAATGAAGATAATAACACCAGTATGAGACCTTCTCGTTGCCTTGCATCCAGCATGGTCCGCATCGACAAAACAGCTCATTGTCACATGTTTTCCCAAGGCTTCAGGCATATCTGCTGGTATGACTTCAGCGGCACCAGGATAAAATTCAGACCAGTCACATTTTTGAAATTTACTCTCATCAACGCTTGGTACAGTATCATCAAAAACCAGTTTTGACCTGTTGTACTTTTTCAAATATGCAAATATGTGAAACAACTGATTCAAATGCCCGATCCTTGCCTGTGCCAAATACCTTGACATTAGTGAGACTGGCATTACAATGTCCAGCCTTCCTAGTTCACAAATCCACCTGAGGACTCCAATTAAACCTTGATAGTAATTTTGCAATTCAGGGTTCAACTCTTCTGATATATCAATTTCCGGTCGGTAATCATGTGATAGTGGACTAGATGCTGATTTCGGTAGATACTTGTAGCCATATTTTTCAGTTCCTAACTCTTGTTCGACTGCTGCAACAGCTTTCGCTGTGTACTTGGTGCTTGATAATGACCATCTTGGCTTTGAATCACCTTCAAAGTAGAATTTCCCAATATCAGCTCCCAAATACAGAGTTGGCTCTTCAATTGTATCATCCTTCAATTTGAACTTTCGTTCAATGTTTTCAAGCTGGAACTTTGGATCTTCACCAGAACATAAGATGTCGTCTACATAGGCAATGAGCATTGCCCAGTATCTGGATCCATCTTTCCTGGTTTCAATTCTTAAGTGCACATCCGGGTCTGCCTTGCAAGGTGAATATCCAAGATCTCTCAAATGCTGGGTGAGGTATGACCTGAAAGATGCACCAGCAACCGGCAGTCCATACAATGCCCGGACAATCTTACAAGGTCTTCCTGCAAGGTGAGGTGGAAAACCATCTTCTTCTCTCGCTTTTAGGAAGTATTTCTCTTTAATCGGGGCTGTCAAATATGCATTTTGAATATCAGCTGAGAGAACCTTCAAATCATTCAGCGCTGCCAGCAGAAAGAATATTCTTACTGAGTCTCGACTGGGAACCGATGAATAAGTATTTTCTTTGGCCACTGCTGGGACTTTGTGACCGTCCCCTACCAACCTGGCCTTCCTTGTTAGGGACCCAAGCTTGATGTCAAAAATCATGTGGGTTGTTATCTGTTTATGGCCAACTGGAATAACATCATCATCAGAAAATTCAAACGCTGCCATATTATTTGTCATTTCCTTATGAATTGCTCTTTCCCAGTGGTCAGTCCCTGTTTTCTTATCAATAGCCAGCGCTTGTTTGATTGAATGTGGCAATTCGACACCATATTTGTGAGTCTTCAACCAATACTTTGCTGTTTTGGCCGCTTTAAGGATTCGTTCCTTCCTCCTCAAAATTTTGTGCACCCACCATCTGAAAGCTGGTGTTTTTTCAAGATTATTGTTGATAGCATATTCAGCCAATTGCACTGGAAATGACTCTTTCACATCACTTAGTTTACACCACGATTCAGTGCCATCTTTCCAACTGGCTAACATTCTCCAACCTCTAGTGGTAGGTTTATGGGATTTCCTGCCATTTTTTGCTATGGTCGTGGCTTCATCATCAGTTAGTGCAGTGTTGTCGCATTCATGATCAATGAGCTCATCTAGTAGAGTGAACATCCGTCCGTCATCATCAACAGAACTATACAGACTCTCTGCAACAATATTTGCCGTGTATTCCTCCATTGTACCATCAGGTAGTTGCAGTTTATACAGCCTCGTGTCTAGTATAGGGTTCTCATTTCTGATTCCTATCGGTCTGTTTTGCAAGTCGCGAACCCTGTCCTTGACAATGCACCTGAGTCTTTCATCACCTCTTTCAATGATTACTTCATTTCCCAGATATTCATCTGGTTCATCAACATCTTTTACTGATGCTTCTGGCTCAGCCATTTCGAGTTTCATATCCGGTGTTTTTACTGGTTGATTCTCAAATAGCTCTATTTGGGGCTCTGGGTAGTTTTCCTGGAAGAATGATGCGCTGTCCTTGACTTCATCTCCAATCTTGGATTCAATTGATTTGTCAATGGCTTCCATTCTTCTTAGGACATCTCTATCCCTCCATTCATGTTCCTTTACAGGCCTTACTGAATTTGTAGATATTGGTATTGCTGATTCGGTCAGGAGCCAAAAACAATCTCCCCCACCTACCCTATTCCCACAGGGGCCCAACCATCGCGCCAGCCTTTCAACGCCTCGAGTAGAAGAATCACCTTTATCATAATAAAACACAAAATCATACCATTCTGATGAAGTATATAATGTAATATCGGGTCTATAGCCATGGACCAATTCAAATGGGGTTCTCCCCATTGAAGAAGGGTTGTTGGAGGCTGTTCGCTGCCTGATATTAGCACATAGCTCACCACAAAATGACCATAACCTTCTCGGTGACTTCTTCTTTGCAGACTTGTTTGTGATTGCGCTACCAAGATGACCAATTGCTTGTTCTGCTCGATTTTTGGAATGGGCAATGTGGCTGGATGAATGTCTGATGGATATGGTTGCGCTTTACAATTGAATTCCAGTGTGTCTTGTAGGTTCTTGGGGATCCTTGTTCTGGCGCACCATCAGAAATCAAATGCTCTGGAATTCCAATTTCATGAATAAATGTCTTCAGTCCTTGATGGGCTTGTGATTTGTCCTGTATTGGTATAAATACTTCAAACCCATTTCCATTTGTAAAGATCTGTGCACATTTTTCTTGCCTCATAATACTCGTGGTTCTTGCATGCCAGGTATCAGTGTACCAGGTTCCTTGTGCGACTCTCTTGTTCCTGAAGCGCTGAGTAGGAAGTCGCTTCATCAATGGTGATTGCAAATTCCTGAGTGCCTTCTGCGTCGTGACTTTCAGTGTCTGCTCAGCTTTCTTGAAACTAATGTTCCAAGTTTTGGCTAGGCGTTCACAGTCAACTTTGTTTGGACCTTCAATTGTTATCACTGATGGCCCCCATTGATTTCTTCTGTCAAGAGACCTTCTTTCAAGTGTATTGTCAATTTCTTGCGAGCTAGGGGCCTGTTTTGATTCTTCTTCAGGAGCTTCCATAAAGTCAAATTCTGTATCATCAAACAAAAATTGGTCTACCCTTTGCGCGCTTGAAATATTCCTAACTGAAGAAATCCGATGAGCAATATTTCCATCTGTTGCAATCTGGCATTCAGTTAGCATTCTCCTTGTTGATACTTGATGGACCCTCATCAGTTTGCATTGCTGCATGACACTTGGATGCCGTTCTTTTCCTAAGCTGGTCTTGGGGAGGTTATCTGTAACGTTACTAGCAGGTTCTGTTACTACCGAACTTTCATCCATTGCTTGGTCCTCTTCAGTCGACATAGCTTGAAGGCTGAATTGGTCCCCTGAAATTGGATCTCCATTGTCAATGGCTAGCTCGGCCATCCTGAACTTCAGTGAATGTGGATCCCAGGGAGTATCATTTGTTGCTATCAAATGTTGACATTCATCAAGTTCCATTCTTGTGGGCTTTCTTGTGGGGAAATATGAGATCACATTTCTCATACTCAGTTTGATAAAAACTTTCTTCGGATCATCATCCTCCAGTGGAGTTTGAATTGTAATTCCATGCTTGGATCGTGGATCAAATTGGCGAGGTGCCTCTTCAACAGAGTTGAAATTGCAGTCTCTCACTTGGTTTGGGCATATCAAGCTGTTTTTCAATTTGTCCCCAAAGTACAGTGCTTGATGGAACACTATGATATATACTTGGCCTGATGTTGGATTTGTCCATGCAGTCGCACAGCTTCCAATGGGGATTTTCTTGATGGGCTTGTACTCTTCAGAAAAAGGTGCAACATCAACGTGTGTTGTAATTTGATCAGGATTCAGCAATACCATATTGCTTCCTGCTGCAGTAGTATCTGCATGTGAATCTAACTCACAATATCCTTCTTCATTTTCCCCATCATCAAAACCTACAGGGACATTCATCTGGTATAATGACCGGCTCACCATTTTTAACAATTTGTGTTCTAGTGATAGTGTCCGGTTATTATGTCATTTCTTAGATTTTGATCCAAAACTGTCACCAGCGCCTTCATTTTCATTTTCTTTCTTTTTAGTCTCAGCAGCCTTGAGATTTCGTTTCTTTTTAGCCTGTCTCATCTGGTAAAGCTCCTGGCGCTGTTCTTTTGACATTGTTTTATAAACATTTGTTGGATAGGGCTTGCATTCAACTTTTCCTGTAAACGTTCCAGTTGTTTTCTGCTTCTTGTTGCTGGTTGTGCCCACAGAATACACGCTTCTGGAACCTCTTTTATGCTTCCCTGTTGCAAGCTTTTTCAATCCAAGTCGATTGGTGAATAGAATCAAACATTCATTGAAGTTGTCACGATAGTCTTTGCTCTCATCAATTGCATCTGCTTTTGCAGCATCAAGTCGCTCGTCACTGATTGAATTGATAAAATCCCAGACAAACCTTCTTTCATTATGATTCTTTTCAAATCGAAGAATCGTTCCATGGAAAGCAGTCCAATTGCGCTTGTGCTTGTTCCAGTCATAACCTTTGGAATCTCCCGTGTAGTGTGAATCTTTCATATCCTGATATGTCTTATTCAGTACCATAGTGATATTGGTATCAGTGTAAGCGTGTTGCATGAGAGAAATGAAAGCGTTTCTGGCATTACCAGAATTCAGTGCAGTGTTCTGGAAATGTGCCACATATTCCCAACCGGGACCTTTTCTAGTTGCATCGCACAGCAACCTCCAGACGACGTTGTTGTCCTCATCATACTGGGGACCTGACAGGACACCACATCTTTCATTGTAATCACTCCAAGTTGGATAAGTATCTGTTGTACTTTGCCCGACTGTTCCAGCCCTGGCTTCATCAGTAACTTCTTCCTTTTCTTGGGGTCTTATGACATACAAGATTGGAAAACCCTCAGAGTTGAATCTGTATCTCAAGTTTTGTCGGAAGCCTTCCTCCCATTCCCTGAATTTTGTGAGATCCTTCAGCTCTGGTGGAGTTGCCTTTTCCTGTGATTTCACACTTGATTCCATCATCTTGATTCTGAATTGCTGCAGTTCCAAGTTGTTTGGGTTTGCGTTCCAGTCGATAGCCATTGGCTTGACTCCAATCAATGGTTGATACCGGGCCCAATTTGCCCAAGTTAGGAGCCTCGATGATAGTCTGTTACCATAGTGGATACTTTTTGGATTAGGACAGTCTGGACTGATAGCTTTCAATCCGTGCATGAATGACTTAATGCTCTCTTTGTTGAGGTCTGTAATTTCTCGGATATTAGACATCCCTCCCCTCATAATTTCTTCAGCTGATTCATAGTTGATGCCAAAATCCATTAGGCTGCTCCTGAAAGCAAGCTGTTCTGGGTTCAGGAATCTACCATTGTTGAATCCCCTGATTTTTATCCTGAGTTGGGATGACCTTCTTTCCAGCCGTTCAGCTCTTGCGTTCTCTGCATTTTGGTCAGCATCGTTTCCTTCATCCTCATCATCTGGATTCACACCCTTTCTTTCTGCATCTCTCATCGCCCTGACTCTTTTCTTTATTTCTTGGTCGATGATTCTCTTCATGGTTGAGTTTGATTCTGGGTCCTCAAAGGCCCTTTCCATGACTTCCTATGATTTTATCTTCCAATTTCTCTTCCAAATCTTCATCGTCTGAATCATCATCGTCTGAATCATCGTCATCCACTTCCATTTTTGTTTCTTCCATGTCGTCGTCCGCTCTAGTTCGTACCATGGCTGATGAATTGTGTATTCTAATGGAGTTTCGAATTATATTGGAGGAGTATGGATGGTCGATTCGATGTATTTGTTTCGAAATATTCGGAGGATGGTATTCGATGTAAGTTTCGAATATTCGGAGGATGGTATGTGGATAAAGAGAGTGTAATTTTAATCGAAGGGATTGGATGTGAGATGGTTGGTAGATGTTGTATGACTGTTGATTCGCTTATCTGTTTTGTATTCTGTATATCCGGATCGAATTTTTCCGTTCCGGTTTGTATATACTTTTGTTCGGATCGAGTTTTCGTTCCGGTTTGTGTGAGCTTTTGCTTTTGTTGCAAATCAAGATTGTGAGCTTTCCTATCCTTTCTTGGGATTTGCTCATTCTGTATTTCTGTGGTGAAAGATTGAAAGATTGTTTCCTGAGAATTTAGTGTTCTCTTTTTCCTTTTGGATCTTTTCGATCTTCGAGATTTGGTGTTCTCATATCTTTGGATTTTCGTTTTTCTTGCGGGACAGATGCTTTTTTCGATCTGTTCCTTACGGGCAGATGCTCTTTGCAATCTGTTCCTTCCAATCTGTTTCACCACAGAATACTTCAGGCTCAATCTTCTAGCTCGCGTCATTCTTGTTTTCAGTGAAAGATCAGTGTTCTCAGATTGGATATTGATTCCTTTCAACTGATGCCAACCTGGGCGATTCGTTCAGCTGAATCGTCCAGTGTCTTTTCCCTTGCTTGTTTTGCTGGATCCCGAAACCCGGTGGAGCCACCACCTTGGTTCGATTCTTTGGTCTCTTCTTTCAGGGAGACCGCCCTGGTGTTGGTCTATTCCAGGGCTCCACAAGCAACTGCCCCTTTTACATCCTTGAGGGTTGATGCCGGTAGCTGATCAGGCTAATCCGGTTTCGTCTCGTTGTCTTCGAGCTCAACTGCGTTTCTCGGTGGGAAACGCCAATCGTCCTCCACAGCTCGTAGAGTGCTGTGGGTCTGATAAACTAAAGAAAGCGTGTCGTCAAACAAACGCAATCGATCTTATGATCGATCGATTTAGTGAGTAAGGTCATTGTTACAGTTCATTCGGCCTTGTCGTTGTCGACAGGTTAATTACTCATCGTATCGTCGATTTACGGCATATTACCGCGTAATTCTTAGCATACAAAGCACACGTAAAGAGACACAAAACACACGCAAAACCATCTTCGATCGGTCTTTTGTTACCGTATAATTCACCGTGATATTCTCATTGAATATCACATGTGATTGTACCTTATTATGTAGAATTAGTACTAGGTTGTACGTAGATTTTAGGGCATGACAGTGTTTTAGAGTTGTTAATTCTTCGAAGAGTGAGCTGATGGGGAGAATGTCGCTAAGAGGCAATCCACATGGATAATCGCCGACGATTATTCACTCAAGTTAAATAACCTTACGAATAAGGTTATTTGCCCTTATGACTCTTCGTACGCACGAATATGCCTTTACGCGGTGAATTCTTTTCACGGGAACCATCGAATAGAAGCAACCGGGAACCATTCAACCAACCGGGAACGATCGAATAGAAGCAAGCGGGAACCAACGAATAGAAGCAACCGGGAACCATTGAAGCAACCTGGAACCATCCGGGAACGTTCGAAGCAAGCGGGAACGATCGAAGGAATACAAGCAACCGGGAACCATCGAATAGAAGCAACCGGGAACCATCGAAGCAACCGGGAACCATCAAAGCAACCAGGAACCAGAAATTGGTCTTCCACTCGATCATCGGCAACAGCAACGGCAATTGGTCTTCCACTTGTCCAACGGCAAATCGATTCGTTGTCGTCTTAGAACGGCAATTCGTCTCCTCCAACAACAATGGGATTCAAAAGATCACCAGAGAACATTGCAGCAAGAGCCAAAAAACAAAGAGCAAAGAGACAACAGGAATACAGAAGTAAATGGAAAACGTCTTCAAATTTTCTTAAGGTTGCTGCACCGGTGTCAACAAGCCACAAAACTTATACAAATTTGTCTCTGATAAAACCGAGGAAGAAGGAAAAGAATAGGCGTTCAACTTGCAAAGATGGCGTCTATACAATAGGCCTGAAAAAATATTGCCGAGCAACTGTGGTGGAAGGTAAATACATGGAGACAGATTGGGGTGGCAAGATAGGAGGAAAGAAGAAGTATCAACCGGAACAGGCTTTGTCAATCGAAAACTACAATACATTGGATAGTACAAAGGATGAGCATATTCTAGCGTTTGATCATTCTAAACAATCATTGCGAATTTTTGCCAAAGTTTCACGCCATTTTGCCGAACGACACCTCGCTTCGAAGAATAATATCGAATTGTTGAGACAGTTTGCTCCTGCCATTGTTGGAGCAAAACCAACCGTTGGAAGAGGGGTTAAGCGCGGCAGTATCAATGATGATTATGCTATCATTGGAATTCGACCAGAAAGATTGGATTCAAATATTGGTGAGTATGTTTTCAAAAGTCATGTCGATCCCAGCATCAAACTAGAGCTAGAAGAGACAACAGTTGAAATTGTGAAGCATATGCATCATAGTTTAATTGACGTCGAACCATTTGTTGCGGAGGAAATGGATGTGTTGTCTCAGATTCTGTCTCGTACAAAGCTAAATGCAATTGGGCAGCAGGCCTTAGCATTTTCGATCGGTCGCAACTACCATTCTAGATGCCATGTGGACGATGACATGTACTACACTCGTTTGACAGTAATTGCTCCGGCGGAAGTGTCTGCTGACGAGGTGATTTATTATTTTGTCTTCCCCACGTATGGAGTGAAAGTTCCATTGAGGTCAGGAGATACTCTATTGTTCAATCCATTAGTATTACATAGCTGTTCGAATCCAAAATACGAAGGCTGTTATATTATGAGCGCCTATGTATCTCGCAAAACTGTGCTTAGAGCTAACCCTCTATAGTAAAATTAAACAATAGTTTAAAGTTAGCCGGTACATTCACCCTCGCTACTCAATCGGAACTGCTGTCCGAGCTTTCGCTCTCTGAACTAGATAGAGAATCACTGGATTCGTTATCATTCAATGCCATCTCAAACGGTTCCAACTGGATGTCGTCCTGTAGTGTGCATGCGTTGTACAAAGATTCGTACGACGGTGGTGTAGCAGCATTTTTGCTTTCAAAAAAATGTAGCCAGGAGATCCGATTCGATATCACTAGCCAATCGCAATTGGTTATGGACCCATCAAGGCCTTGCTCTGGAACAACTGCCAGCTCGGAATGGATAGTGTCGACATGAAATAGGTAGAGTGAATTCATCAGGCGACCACGTTGGACAAATTCAGAAGCTGTTTTCTTAGGCACATCTTGAAACCGACGAGCCACAGCATACATTCCGTTTGTATCAATTGGATAGCCACCAATACTACTGTATGGCTGCTTCAAACTCTGTACAGTTAAGAAGCATACCAGATGGCACGGTATGAGCTTGGGATTGTTATTTAAATCAAAGTCCAATTTCATCAAACACCAATCCATCCAGACGGAGTTCAGCAGAGAACTATCCGATCTATATGAAGGATGCGAGCGAAATATAAAATTAGACCCACAAGCAACATCGAAACGATTGTGCTCTGTAACTCCACAAATGTGTGAAGGATTCTCCAATAAAGGTAGCACAGAATCACAAACAAAGTCGAGTATGTCAGAAGGAAAAAATGGTTTGCTTTTGTTCGTAGAACGAAGCCACTTCATTGTTGATTCCCCATTTTCGGTTCTCATTATATGAAAATGAGAACCGCCACCATCAGGTCGTTCAATTGGAGGAGGATCAGGCGGATGCAAGTTGAAGTGATATGTTGCCTGGCTTAGCATCATTTTCTCGGACTTTCGCTTCGCCGTTTGACCGATTAGTGATGCAGCATTACCTTGCGTGTTCTTGGAAGGAGCTTTAATCTCAGTTTTATGGTGAGACTCATTCGGAGCACTATCCCAGCCTGCGGGGCTCCCCCATAAAGAGATATAATCTGGTAGGTGAAAGTACAGGTGATTCTTGATTAGTTTTGTTCCCATCCCTTTCCTGTGACATGTGGAGTTTATACAATTAATAAAGTGAACAATTGTTTTTGGGAGATTCTTTAAGGAACCATATTTCATTAGACCGTGTTTAAGAAATTCTTCCATTGATAGAATTAGCTGAATTACCTCTATCTGTTTCTTTACAAAACGATGGTCACCAATAATGTCAGATCCATGTTTGGAAACCATAGCGATCAGAAGAGAAATAAGCATTCCAGAGAAATCATGCCCTTCTTTCTTCGTAGTTGATAATAGCTGAGTCCCAAATTTGGTGCGAGGAAAATCTCTATCAGACTGGCGTGATAACAAACCACCGTACCGTTGTGCTAAATGGCCAATACTGTTAGCAACAGCCACACCGTGCTTCAAATTGGGGGCATAAACACATGGAACACTT
The DNA here is from genome assembly GCA_037355745.1 of Pseudo-nitzschia multiseries. Lineage (NCBI taxonomy): Eukaryota > Bacillariophyta > Bacillariophyceae > Bacillariales > Bacillariaceae > Pseudo-nitzschia > Pseudo-nitzschia multiseries. The sequence goes on from CM074789.1 coordinate 5,188,989, forward strand.
CCGCGGAGCAACAATTCAATTGACTCGATGGCCCGTTTGGCAGTACCAAGCTGGTGCATGTGCAAACATTCACCGGGAGTTGCAAAATGAATGTTGTTCTGATTAGTACCAAAGCATAAATCATGAAATACATTCCTTATGTTGTGATGAGAGTTGTTTTTGAAGTTCTTATTGATATCGTTTAGATCTGTGCCGGGAAAACAATGGAAATCAACAGGTGACCACTTCTTTGTTGCAGGTTGAACAGAAGGAATGTTTATGTTCGGAGAATAACAGTTGCAGTGACGGCACATCCGCATGACACCCTTATTGAAGGAGCCGTATTTTCCACACAATTTATCGTGAAGTTCTGTGTCGCCAATAACATAGGCAATGGCAAATTTCATTTTTACCCTCCACTGTTGATTTGCGTACGGAAGATAATTCCATTCGATACCACCGTCTTCGTTACACGCGGCTTTGAAGGAACGAAACGCTACTTCCAAACCATTGTGAAGATTCTGAATTTTTTCCTTTTAAGTGGCAGGACGAGAGTGTCTGGTTGACTCCCATTCGGGGTCGGGATGGAAGTAAATAGTTGTCCATGCTTCAGGTCGAGAACGAGTCTCCACATTAAAAATACCAAGTGTCATGTTCAATGGTGTTAACGTAAGTCGTCCGTGCGCATCCAAAGATATGCCGTCCATGTAAAATATAATAGGAACAAGAATTTCTTGCGAATTGGGATTGCAAATTTCTTTCCAAGAAGATTTCCACCACGAGCCGTGATGCAATTCTGAGATTACAGAATTAGGATTCAACTCAGGATTATTGTCGGGAGACAGAGGGGTGGAATAGTCGGGAAAGGAGAGGATTTCTTCTATCATTAGCTGCTGGTCAGAAAGAAGAGAATAAATGGCATCCTTAAAAGAACGGACATACACCTGAGTGGGCTTATTATCAGGTAACCAATTCAGTATATGAGGATGAAATTTCATATCGGAGAGACCAAGATTGGATTGGAGATTGTCAAAAATTGCTTGCCGAGATCTAATTTTGGCATCGCAAAAATCAAAACCCGGTCTCATTTGACTTTTCTTTGCCCACTGGAAAATGGATTTGAATGTGTTCAGTGGCAATTTATGTCTGGCCATTAAATTCATGAGTTCCAATTCAGCAAGAAGATGAGGGGGCGGCGGTAGTTTTGTGTGGCTTTGAAATGCATCCTCTCTTTCGTTCAAATTAATGCTTTCATGAAAAGAAGGTGGTGGAGGGGCGGGCTGAGCAGTAACGACATTAACAGCAGAACCATTAGTGTTATCTTCTTCGTTGTCTCCACAATCAATGTTGTTGGTAGAATTGGTGTCGTTATTTTCATTTACGTCATCGTCATTGTCATCCTCGTCATCGGAATTGTCGATATCATTATTCAGCGGGAATGCATCTTCATCTTGAACAGCAGAAACAGCCATGTAAGATTCAATGGCGTTCCGATCCATTGGCGGTAAAAAGACATCATGTACAATCTGTTGGTTTAGAACAGAATGAAGACCCGTCGCTGACTGACTTGTGACAGTGTGTTGCTGGGAGAGATGGGAAGGGGGAACAGATGGACCGTTTTGTGTCATAGTCATCCCAAAATCAGACGGAGAATGTTGAACAGACGGCAAGGTAGGCTGCACTTTGATAGAGGTGGAGAGGTTATAGATCTTTCGTTTAATTAGACCCTGACTATGGTAGAAATCCCAGCACTCATCAAGACAATAAAGATGTCTTCTTAGGCCAACGGAGACGTATTTCAAAGTACCCTGCTTGTTTGCCGTGGATTTATATCCTAAAAACTTGGAGTTTTTGCCATTCAGCGCGCAACAACGGCAGTAGAATAGAAGAGGGGTTTTCATAACAGGAGGCATGATGTTGCAGAGTTGTTTGAAGGAAAATATCAGTAGATGGGGTCGAAACGAAGGAGATCACAAAGATGAATCGTTGAAAGGAAAAAATTACATGTGTTACTTTGTGTGTGATGTGTTTTCTTGTACGGTAGATTTCCTTACGACCGTACTTCGATTGCAAAAATGGTCCGTAAAGTAATTACTACTTAGTGATGATTGCAACATTCCTCGTACAATATGTTTAGTAGTGAACAGTACGTACAGTCAACTCCTTAAGAGGGTTAATACACAGCGCCGGACGGGTCAATCCCATCAGTTATTCCAAACATTTGTTGGCAGGCGCGTCAGTTCTTCCATAAGGTGCACGGAAATGTGAATCGAAATGGAAATCGTGGACAATAGCGTTGTTGATTATCGAAATGGAAATCGTGGAGAATTGTTTTGTTGATTGCGATCAAGTTGATTCCGACTTTCATGTACCCGTAAAACCAACTAGTACGCTATTTTTGCATGAGTTATTACTAGTAGATACTAGTACGAAATCGTGGACAATTGCGTTGCTGATTATCGAAATGGAAATCGTGGACAATTGTTTTGTTGATTACGATCGAGTTGATTCCGACTTTCATGTACCGGTAAAACCAACTAGTATGCTATTTTGCATGAGTTATTACTAGTAGATACTAGTAATACGTTATTTTCGCTAGTACTTCATCATTATAATTGATTATTTCATTATCTTTCCGACGAGGAAAACAAATACCAACGTGTTAGGTGTTACTACGACCTAATCTTCGAATAGATAATCTACTCTACTGATACTACTAATACTAATCATCCAATCGACAGTCGAACCAACCATGGAGGGAATTTACAAACTACAAAAGGTGGTTCAGGAACACCCAGCCAATCTCGAACAAGAACTCCGGAAAATGCTTGTTTATCACAAGAAAGAGACTGCTCGAATCCAAAAAATGATTCGTAAGATTCGTGAAGAAAAAAGGAATGATCCAAATGTTAAAAAGGAAAGCGACGATCCTACTAGCAATCATCAAGTCGTTCCGAATGTAACCAGCAGCATCTATCCACAAAGCGGGGGGTTATTTGAGAGCAGCGAACAACATTGGAGTGGCGATTCCGACGGTGTAGCTTCTGAAAATACAGCGGATCTTCCTGGCGTTAAAGACGAACAAAACCCTTGAGTGCAATAGCCCGCCTGGGGTGGATTCGACTTGGAGTTGACATGGAGTTGGAGCTGGGATTTGAGTTGGAGTTGGAGGATTTGGGTCGGAGCCCATTATACCGGTATGGTGGAAACATGTTGAGAAAATGAAATAAGTCATTCGTGCACAAGTTGTACACAAAATAGTGCTTGTCACGAAACGAATATGATATCCTTAACCCTAAAATAGTTATTTTATTTGAGGAGTGACGAGATATTGTCTCAAAAGTAAAGGTGTGCGACGCGCGAGGTATTTTAGTAGACACGCGACCTAAAAAGGTAGGAAATTTAAAAAATAGGGTCGAGAATTGTAAAAATACCGCGCGATAGCCCGCGGGGGGTCGAGAAACAGTTCTTGGACGCAGTAGAAACACCGGATCTGAAACTTGAAATGGCTGAGCCAGAAGCATCGGTAGAAGATGTTGATGAACCAGATGAATATCTGGGAAATGAAGTTATCATTGAAAAAGGTGATGAAAGACTCAGGTGCATTGTCAAGGACAGGGTTTGCGACTTGCAAAACAGACCGATAGGAATCAGAAATGAGAATCCCATACTAGACACGAGGCTGTATAAATTGCAACTACCCGATGGTACAATGGAGGAATACACGGCAAATATTGTTGCAGAAAGTCTGTATAGTTCTGTTGATGATGACGGACGGATGTTCACTTTACTGGATGAGCTCATTGACCATGAAAAAGACAACACTGCTTTAAGTGACGAGGAAGCAACAACTATAGCAAAAAATGGCAGGAAAACCCATAAACCTACAACTAGGGGTTGGAGGATTTTAGCCAGTTGGAAAGATGGCACTGAATCTTGGTGTAAGCTAAGTGATGTGAAAGAGTCATTTCCAGTGCAATTAGCTGAATATGCTATCAACAATAATCTTGAAAAGACGCCAGCATTCCGATGGTGGGTGCACAAAATTTTGAGAAGGAAAGATCGAATCCTTAAAGCGGCCAAAACAGCAAAGTATTGGTTGAAGACTCACAAATATGGAGTTGAGTTGCCACATTCAATCAAACAAGCGCTGGCTATTGATAAGAAAACAGGGACTGATCACTGGGAACGGGCAATTCACAAAGAAATGACCAACAATATGGCAGCGTTCGAATTTTCTGATGATGATGTTATTCCAGTCGGTCATAAGCAAATAACAACCCACATGATTTTTGATATCAAGCTTGGGTCCCTAACAAGGAAGGCTAGATTGGTAGGGGACGGACATAAAGTCCCTGCAGTGGCCAAAGAAAATACTTATTCATCGGTTCCCAGTCGAGACTCAGTAAGAATATTCTTTCTGCTAGCAGCGCTGAATGATTTGAAGGTTCTTTCAGCAGATATTCAAAATGCATATTTGACAGCCCCAATTAAAGAGAAATACTTTCTAAAAGCGAGAGCTGAAGATGGTTTTCCACCTCATCTTGCAGGAAGGCCTTGCAAGATTGTCCGCGCATTGTATGGACTGCCGGTTGCTGGTGCATCTTTCAGGTCATACCTCACCCAGCATTTGAGAGATCTTGGATATTCACCATGCAAAGCAGACCCGGATGTGCACTTAAGAATTGAAACCAGGAAAGATGGATCCAGGTACTGGGCAATTCTCATTGCCTATGTAGACAACATCTTATGTTCTGGTGAAGATCCAAAGTTCCAGCTTGAAAATATTGAGCGCAAGTTCAAATTGAAGGATGATACTATTGAAGAGCCAACCCTATATCTGGGAGCAGATATTGGGAAATTCTACTTTGAAGGTGATTCAAAGCCAAGATGGTCATTATCAAGCACTAAGTATACGGCGAAAGCTGTTGCAGCAGTCGAACAAGAGTTAGGAACTGAAAAATATGGCTACAAGTATCTACCAAAATCAGCATCCAGTCCACTGTCACATGATTACAGACCGGAAATTGATATATCAGAAGAATTGAACCCTGAATTGCAAAATTACTACCAAGGTTTAATTGGAGTTCTCAGGTGGATTTGTGAATTAGGAAGACTTGACATTGTAATGCCAGTCTCGCTGATGTCAAGGTATCTGGCACAGGCAAGGATCGGGCATTTGAATCAGTTATTTCATATATTCGCATATTTGAAAAAGTACAACAGGTCAAAATTGGTTTTTGATGATACTGTACCAAATGTTGACGAGAGTAAATTTCAAAAATGTGACTGGTCTGAATTTTATCCTGGTGCCGCTGAAGTCATACCAGCAGATATGACTGAAGCTTTGGGGAAGCATGTAACAATGAGCTGTTTTGTTGACGCCGACCATGCCGGATGCAAGGCAACAAGACGATCTCATACTGGTGTTATTATCTTCATTAATAATGCACCGATCATTTGGTTTTCCAAAAGACAAACAACAGTTGAGACATCAACTTTTGGATCTGAAATCATTGCTTTGAAAATTGCAATCGAATTGGTTGAAGGTCTAAGGTACAAGTTGAGAATGATGGGTGTTCCAATTGATGGGAGCACAAATGTGTATTGTGATAATGATTCAGTTGTCACAAATGTTACACGACCTGAAAGCCCATGTAAGAAGAAGCACAACAGCATTGCATACCACAAAGCGCGTGAATCTATTGCAGCAGGAATTATCAGAGTTGCAAAGGAACCAGGTTCAACAAATATTGCTGATTTGTTTACAAAGCTAATGAGTGGCGCTGTTTTCCGGGAACATTGTTCTCGTTGCATGTGGTAAAGAATCAATCGTTCGGTGGAACGTTCGATCGATCGTTCGATTGAAGTAACAAGTTGATTCGTCCGATCATGGAATGAATCGATCTGCAATGAGCATTTCGAAGGAAAAGTGGATAATTTGATCCACGAATATAATATATCAAACCGGCAAGGATCAGGGCAAAATGCCATGATACAAGCCAGAATGAAAGGCAAAACGCCGCCCCATTTTCTTTTGATAGGGCCTCTGATGGTAGACTGGATACAGTTTGGTATTCAACACGACTCACGATGAATAGGTTAAGTCATAGAATCCAGCCGCTTAACGGTTGGAGGATTTACGACTGAAGGGGACTGAAAAGAATTCACCGTGTAAAGGCGTACTCATACGTCTTTAGCGGGCATATCGTACGAAAAGTCATAAAGAAGGCAATAACCTTATTCGTAAGGTTATTAACCTGATGAGTGAATAATCGTCGGTGCTTTTATGTGGATTACCTCTTATCGGGAATTTTCCCAACAGCTCACTCTTCGAAGAATTAACAACTCTAAAACACTATCATGCCCTAAAATCTACGTACAACCTAGTACTAATTCTACGTAATAAGATCGATTGCGTTTTGTTTTATTACTGTTATGACACACTTTTTCTAAAATTAGACATAACCTTCCGGGTCTTTGATTAACCGGTGATCAGTCGGTAATCGGTCTCGCTCCTTCTATTGTCGTGTGAACCGCTGGGACACTCTTTTGAACGGTAGCCGATTGTTGACTAAGCACCCTTTTGGTTAGAATCTCTGGGTCTGATAAACTCTGTTTTCTACTTCGTGTTATTAGATTGCAGTAGGTAGATTGCTGTAATATTGGTTAGGTTATAAAATTGTGAGCATTAAGATTAATCGATATCTGGACCCGACTGCACCTCCATCGGTCCCTCTTTACGGGTTGTATGTGCGTTGAGATGAATCGTATAAACAGTTATTTACTTTGGCGACTATCACGAGTAAACAATCTAGCCTGTCGGACGTACGTATCATAGTCTGCCTGTATGTCCTTCACCGCATGATTTCTAGATCGCATCTACGATGATTATTCTTACGATCTTTCTTTTTTGTTTTATTACTAGCACCTAGCGCCTCTTCCAATAATCCCGCCCGGTATGCCTGTACTTCCCGTATTTTTTGCTTTCTCATAGCATCACCATCAATATGTTAGTGGGTCATTATCATCATTTTGGCGTGCACGTTACGTTCCATTCCCACTTTGCCACCCCCAACAACACTACTCAATGGAATTAGTTTATGTTGGGATATTTATTAGCTATGATGTCCTCTACGTTCCATTGCCATTTTTGTTTGACAACCAGTACGACCAGGATGGGACCAGTAATTATTTTCCACAACACATTCGACTGCAATGGGTTACTAACCTTTACTTGCTTATTCACTGACTTTGTCTTCAACATTGATATCTCCGAGTCGGCATATAAACTGTGGTACATTTTCTCAACAAACAAAGCGTTCCTGGATGTAACTGCCAAAATAATAGTCAAATCTCCTTGTTTATCATCAGGTCATCTACGGTCAGTTGCTCCTCACATCCTTTCCAATATTTGCCAACCTTTGTACCAGTGTTGGAAATCCAAATTAGTTACCGAGAGGACCATATCTGTCTCTGGTGTATGTTTGTATCGCGACTATGTATGGAGTGTCAGTAATTTTTAATCTTTCATGTCGTGTGACCACTACAACACACTTGAAACAAAAGTGAAAGAACATATAAATATTAAATTCCTTTCGTATGTATGAGACAGTTATGGTACTCGAACCTATGTACGTACATTCCTACGTAGCTTACTGTACTGCAGCTGGAATGATACGATACTACGAGTCGAAGTGCACCTTCAGTGGTTGGAATAATGAGACCTCTTTCTCTATGTGAGATTGGAATACGATCGAACCAGAGGTGCAATCGTCATTCTGACACCCAAATTCGATACTTAGTGGTCGAACAACAGTCATTCTTACGAGTAAGACCGAACCAGAGGTGCAATCGTCATTCTGACACCCAAATTCGATACTTAGTGATCAAACTACAGTCATTCTTACGATCGACGTTCGATACTTAGTAATCGAAGAAGAACACACACTAGAGGTTCGCACATGCAATCTCTTGTTAAGTGTGCTGTTTTCAAGAAAAGACAGCAGAGGTTCGATGCGCTGCTCACGAACTTGTTACTTGTTTTCTGCTGTATAAAATACGTGCTGTATTAGCGGCAGTTCGTACGATCTTTAAAAGAGATACTTGCTCTCCAGCAAGGATCATCTCTTCATCTCATACTTTTAGATTATTTGATTATTCAACCTTAAACCTTGCATCGGTAGCCATGCTTCCCATTGTAGAACTACAAGCCTAAGATCTAACTGACTGAGCCCACCGGTAGTTAGAATAGATCTGATTGGACTAGCGTTCAATCGTAGTGGATATCAGAGAAATATTAGACCACAAACAGACCGGCACCTCAACCAGCCTGCAGCCACAGCTCCTGTTGCTCTTCTTTGCCTTTGGATTGAATCAGCTCAACAGCCAGTTTCAAAAGGAAATTAACAGATTAACAGTCGCAAGCTTGTTGAAGCTTGCAAAAGAAGAAGACAGTAGAAGCACTCGACAACGACGAAAACAATCCGACAGCAGATCATCAATTGACTTGACTACGGACGACGATTGATAGTTCTCTGATCCGATTACAGCATAACAAAGACCAAACAAACAAGCCGTTTGTCTTCAATAGAAGCTCATTGCATTGGACACGCCAATAGCAATATCTCCATCCAAGGACCACATCACCAGTTCCCCCGTTCCGGAGTATATTTTCGCGTCTACACGACACCAAGCGTGTCAAGAACCCAACGACGCCCATTTGATAGTGCTACGCACCACAAACCATCAACTACGACTACAGCTACAATTGAGAGTTGTTTTACACCTATTACTATACGTAATGTACGTCAATTGTTCAGCGCAAGCCCAGCAATTACAAATCAACGATAACCAAGCAACTGCGAAAACGAAGCAACGACACACAGTCAACGAATTTTTTTTGGTTGCTCCACGTTGAATTCCGCTTACGCGCCACATTACCACCTGCACGTCGCGTCTCATCGAATACGACTTCCCCATCCCTATTGCGAACACGACGATACCATTCTGGTAATCTATCTACTCATATTGGCAGAGATATTCAACTTTCCCGATGCAAGAAGACTACGCGTTTGTCAACAACGTCGATCTGAATTAGTCGAATTTTCGTAAACGAATTTTCGTTGTGTTCCACCCCATCTCATACAAGTCGATTTCGTTGCCTCTCAACGACGACACGCCGTACTTCATCGAAAACGACTCCCCATCTCCATTGTCGACACGTCGATACCATTCTGATCCTCTATCTCCCAGTATTGACAGAGATATCCCATTGACGAAAGAAACAATTCGACAGGAGATCATCGATCAACTCGACTACGGACGACGTGTTGCAAAAACGGCACCTACCTACGAAACAGAGAATTTCAACGGCAAGACTGCTGCAACCAATTCGTTTCGCTCGTAACTACCATTTTGTCTCAATACATCCCCACCGTAAACGAGATATCCACGCCGATACAAGAAACAATCTGACAGCAGATCATTGATCAACTCGACTACAGACAACGATTGATAGTTCTCTGATCCGATTACATGATACAAGAAAGACACGGCAATTGTCATACACACGACAATCCTGATAAAAGCTGCGAATAGAAGGCCTCTACGCGTTCCTGTCTCCGTTACTTCTATTCTTCCAGATCAGTGGGCCTCCTACACGACCCTTTTTGAAAACGAAATTTTTCTTCTCTCAATCAACAACGGCACGCTGACTCCATTCTGGTCCTCTATCTTCCAGTATTGACAAAGCAATCCGACGGCAGATCCTCGATCGACTCGACTAAGGACAACGATCGATAGTTCTCTGATCCGATTACATACAAGAAATCCACGGCACTTGTCATCAACACGATAACCATATTCGTTGCGTGAATGGCGTCACTCCGCTCATTCATCATGGATACCTCAGATCTCGCATCACTATTCCCATCATTTGATCAAGCGCTAGCCACATTCCTACACGACTCCTTCAATGTCCCAAAAGAATCCCACAGCACTTTGTGTGAGGCGCTCATCAATGGCCAGTATAGGACATGGTCAGATTTCCTATTCATAGAAGACATCGATGATCTTACATATCAAGACGAGGGCGCAAGAGTACCACTCACTCGACATGTACAGCTAAAGTTACACCGATTTGTTGATTTTGGTCGACGCCTCACGGACCAGGGTCTAGACTGGGAAGAACATGACCATTACACCAAGAAAGCTTTCAAGGACTACTGTCAAAGAATCGTCAAAGCCAGACGAGACTCTGCAGTGACCAACCGCGCCACGACATCACCAGATGGACATGGTCGGTCGCCAAAACCGATAGCTCAGCTCCAATATGAATCATGGATCAGCAAACCAAGGGACGAAACCACCTTTCCAGTGCTACAAAATGATGCAACATTCAAACATTGGCTTGTGCCATTCAAGGCACAACTAGACGCGAATGGTATTAACCCCCCAACATTCCTTGATCCATACTGGTCAGATCACGTGCTTACAGGGTACCCCAAGGCCCTCCATGAAAAACAATGTGCATTCTTCTGGACACTCCTCCGGCATGTGTTCCAAGGTGATTTTTCTTCCTCATGTGTGTTGTACCACCAAAGGACGCGCGATGGTCGTCTGGCTTACTTTGATTTTGTCAAGCTCCACAATCCAGTGTCACCTCCAATGCCTCCAGCAGCACCAGAATGAACGCACGCACCCGTTCATTCCACCCGTAGCACTCCCACTGTTCATAACAGTCCTCCTACTACTGCCTGCGAAACTGATGTCCACTCCCATGCTGAAAATCCTGCGGACCCTCCAAGACCAGCTGGTTGTTCCAATCCTGGATCAACTGCTGATTCCACCTCCAACGGTCCTTCTACCTACACCTGGAAGTATTCACCCAGCACTGACTCAGTCCGATTCAGCAGAATCGCCTATTCCTCCACTCCTAGTATTGTTCCTGCAGACATTCCTACTGGAGATGTTCCCTCTAAACGCAAACGTGAGCCACATTCCACTCGCGCTCGAACTTCCTCTCTATCTCCCGCCAACTCTCGTTGGACGTTTTACCCTCAGTCTGCAACCGTGGTATTTCATTGTGCCCGTTCTGCTCCCCAACCTTCTTTGCAACTTCCACCATCTGGGGCATCTTCTAAAGATAGTGTCGTTTCAAGCTCAGTTAGAAAGCCTCTTTATGGGACATCCTTTTGTCCAATTCAGAAGTTTCTTTATGGAGCCCGGAAGCCTCTTTATGGGGCGTCCTTCAGTCCAGTTTGGAAACCATCTGCTTATCCAGTTGGGAAGCCTCTTTATGAAGCACATTCTATGACCTACGTTTTGCCTGCTGTTTGTATCACCAAGCGGCACCGTGATGCTATCAAGATCAAGCTGTATCAATTACATGCTACTCTCTTGATTGCCAATTGGCTCTATGATGACGTCACCTGACAGACCCAATCTACGATTTGATCTATGATTTGATCTACGATCCAGCAACGATCAATCTAAGATCAATCTAAGATCAATCTACGTTCCAACCATACCTATCATCCTCCGATCCGATCAACCGACATTTGAGAATCTACGATCAATCGATTTGTTGATATTTCTTTGGTTAATTCCTTCGGTTATTTCTGGACCTCCGAGGATCGTTCTCTCCGGTCATCAGCCGTCTCTGCTCTGGATGAATCTACGATCAAGCGCTGCTTTTCAAGCACTACGATTTGATCTACGATCCGATCTACGATTTGCTCTACGATTCAATCTACGATTCAATCTAGGATTCGATCTATGATCACAGTTGATGTCTCCTCTTTGATCATCGACCCTATGATTAGATCCATCATCAACATTGTATGAATCTGACTCCTACAAATCAATATATCCTTGGTTCTACGATTAGTATATCGACGATACTACGATTCGATTCCATTTCTACGATTTCACCCAATTCTCGTTGCCTTTGATTACTCGACTTCTATGCTTTGTCCATGATCAAGTCTACAATTGACACATGTACTCCACCATCAAGGTATCAAGCTTCGATTACGATTGATTTTGATCACTCGCTTTCTACAAATCATCGGTTCCATCTACGACTCATCAATAGCTTGCTTATGAATTGCTTGTACGACCGATGTTTGAGAATCTACGATCAATCGAATTCTACGACTACAAATCTACGCTTTTGATCCACGATTTGATCTACGATTTGATCTACAATTTTGATCTACAATTTTGATCTACGATACTGAACATCTGTAAACCTAAGCCTCATATTACGCAATACGTATGGATGGCATGTCCATCACCAACATTTTGTTGGATAATTGTTTTTGCCGAGATAGCTTTCAGTCGTGCTATTTGGAGCCTATTATCAGGTCCATTTCTTTCTGTTGTGCTATTTGGAACCTATTGTCAAGTCCATTTCTGTCAGTTGTGGTATATAGAACCTATTGTCAGGTTCAATTCTGTCAGTTGTGCTATTCAGAACCTTTCAATTTCTGTCATTCGTGGTATTCAGAACCTATTGCCAGATCCCTTGTTAACGGTAATGTAGTACTTTGGTGTTTTTTTGCGTATTACACCGCCAAAGAATGGATGGTAATAATTTTGCTGTTGCTGTATTAGCGTCGTGTCGGTCTTACTGTATCGGTCATTTGATGGTATCGGTCTTTTACGAGGTTAAGTATTTCTTGTCCGGTTGGGGCGTATGCTTGTTCGTGGAGTGGGTAGATAAATGAGGCCCATCCGGAATCGGTATTGATTTTCTTGATTGCAATAAGTAATTTCCTCACGGGATATCAAGTATATTCTTTTGAATGTACTTATGGGTTCCAAGTGTTTACTTACTGTTCAGGTCTTTGGATATTTCTTGTTTCTAACCGATTATCCTTATTTATTTGTAGCCTTAGGTGATATCGTTTTTACCACTTAAGGATTCCAAGTAGTGGAGGTGCGTTTGGTTCTAACAATCAGCAGAATATTCGTATCTTGTACTCCGCACCTCGGTCGTCGTTTTGTCGGCTTTTCGATCGAATTTGATGCCGACAAAGTCCGTATTTTTCGCCGACAACAAGAACTGTCAACCGGACAATACGCATTTAAGGTACTACCCAAAACAGCAAGGTCCCCATTGAGCGCTGAGTATAGACCGGAGATAGATGCGTCACCAGAACTTGACCCGGAGAAACAGAACTACTACCAAGGTTTGATTGGGATACTCCGTTGGATATGTGAACTCGGTCAATTGGATATCATTATGCCCGTGTCACTTATGTCTCGATACCTTGCCCAGGCAAGAGAGGGTCATCTCAACCAGTTGTTTCATCTGTTTGCATACTAAAGAATTACAGCAAGTCTAAGTTGGTGTTTGATGCATCTATGCCCGAGGTTGACGAGACCATTTTCCCGGAGTGTGACTGGAGTGAGTTTTATCCGGGAGCCAAGGAACTACTGCCTCCAGATATGCCCGAACCAAAAGGGAAATCTGTCATTACCACATGTTTTGTAGATGCGGATCATGCGGGATGCAAGGCTACCAGAAGATCTCATACAGGAGTCATCATCTTTGTTAACAGAGCACCTATTTTGTGGTTCTCTAAGAGACAAACGACCGTTGAGACATCTACATTTGGCTCAGAGATAGTTGCACTCAGGATAGCAATCGAGATGGTAGAAGGGCTAAGATACAAGCTACGGATGATGGGCATACCTATAGAAGGACCCACCAATATCTATTGTGACAATGAGTCAGTTGTGAAGAACACTACGCGACCGGAAAGTCCTTGTAAGAAGAAGCACAATAGCGTCGCCTATCATAAGGCAAGAGAATGTATAGCAGCGGGAACCATCCGGATTGCAAAGGAGCCAGGCGAGTCAAATATCGCTGACTTACTCACTAAACTAATGAGTGGGACGAGGCTAATTGAGCTAGCCATGAGGTGCATGTGGAGAGATGGCGTTGATGAGAAAGAAAAATGAGGTCCGCGGGATAAGTATCTTCTACTAGTACTGTACTACCACGAAGACACGGGGACTCTAGAAATCACGCGGTTAAGGACAACATACAGGCAGACTATGGGACGTACGTCCGACAGACTAAACCATTTACTCGTGATAGTCGCCAAAGCAAATAACTGTTTATACAATTCATCTCAACGCACATTCGACCCGTAAAGAGGGACCAATAGAGGTGCGATCTGGAGATCACTTAATCTTAAAGCTCACAATTTTAGAACCTAATCAATATTACAGCAATCTACCTACGGCAATCTAATGACACGAAGTAGAAAACTGATTTATGTGTATCGTACCGGTACTCCGTTGTGTCGCTTTTTTGATCGAATTTGCCGCCGGCAATGATCGTACCGTATTTTTCGCCGGCAACAAAATCTGACAAGTCGTATGTATCAAGTGTTTACTTAGTGCTCTTCTTTTTATGATATTCTGGTTCTTAACGTTTTCAACCTGTTTAATCATGGCATTGAGTGGGATTATTTTTTTACCACTTATGGATTTCAAAGTAGTGGAGGTGCGTTCGGTTTCAGTCAACGGTTTGTTCCACACCTTTTTTCGTGTTACGTCCACTTTGAAACTTCGCGCGCCTGGTTGCAAGGGATATCGCTGCTACTCGACGGTTTGAAAGGAATGGTAGTGCCAGGTGAACCCGAGCGAAGTACGGACCGGGGAACACCCTTGAGTGTACGTACGACAAGAAGATCTCACTGTATCAGCAACATTGGTACGGTAAAGATTACTTAATAGCAACATTGGTACGGTACGATACGCGGAACGTTCTCGCTGTAAGCAGCAAAATGGAAAGCGCTCGCTGTAAGCAGCAGGCGAAAATTACAGGCCAGCGCTAACAAGCCTGTAAAGGATTCCTCCAGCAAAATCCAAGGCCACAGCTCACTCTTTTTGCTCCTAATCGATAGTACTGCACCACAATCCGTAACAAAGTGAGTGGTGTTGTGGTGGGACAAAAAATAATACGAATACGAACCAAACACGACGACAAGCAGGCCAGCAGCAGCGCTCGAGAAGCTACTGCTACAGGCTTACAATCGTCCGTCGACGAAGAGACGAATAAATCCCCCGATCATCAAGAGAAGTAATATCGGAAGACCAAGTCATCGAGCGACCGTACTATTGGAAGACCAAGTCGTATCGTGTGGTTTTATCGAGCGACAACCGTACTATCAGAAGACAAAGTCGTCAAGCGACCGTACTATTGGAAGACAAAGTCATCGAGCGACCGTACTATCGGAAGATCGGAAGGACAAGTCATTGAGTGACCGTACTATCGGAAGACAAAGTCGTAACGTGTGGATTTATCAAGCGGCCATACTATCGGAATACCAGTCACACCAAGTGTTGTAACGCAGACGCATTCATCGACAGCCATATCTAATATTAGCAGCAACAACGACCACAGCAGCAGCAGCAAAAACAACAACAACAACAACAACAGCAGCAGCAGCAGCAGCAGTAACAACAAAATTCGCTGGTGAGTCGAACATCATACTCCAGAAGCTACCATTGAATTAACCAGCAGATCGAACATCACCGCAAAGCGATCATCGCGACGAAATTATCAATTTTTGCTCCTGATCGTCCACCATTCTTTGAGCCCAGCCCCCCAAAGCAAAAGTTTTCATTTTATTTTGCCGAGTTGAGTCGAGTCCAAACGAACGAACAACAAAAAACGATCGACCTTCTCTTCAATTCGTTCCCCCCTTGCATCCATTGCCCTTTCTTTTCACCAAGGACGATCCGTTCATTTGTTACTCTTGGACTATCACTACTGACAGCAATCACTCAATTGCACTAACAACGGACACATAGCCAAGCTTCTTTTCTACAAACCGACGAAGATCAAGAGTTTGTGTATCAATCCTTGTTTGCATCCACACAAGTCCTCTTCCACAACCTTCTATGATGCCTAACGATTCACATTTGCGCAAAGACAGCTCACCTGATCGTACAGACCAACAACCTGACGACGCAGGTGAATGCTTTCCAGTGAAAACAAATATATCTCGACCCAACATTACTGCTGGTCTTGAACAGTTTTCATCTCCCCATATTGGCCATCAGATGGAGATCCTAGACCTTGGCATCGATGCCATCAAAGAACCATCGAGCAAGGCACAGAAGATTGATGGATCCTGTAGTGAGAATTTATTGGAACTATCTGAAGATGATATAGAGAATGGTGCACCTGGAAACCATGAAGCGAAGCCAACACCCATTTGTGAAGAGCAAGATAGAGACAATGGACTGTTCTCTAATGAAGAAATTGCAAATCATCAGGTCTATCCACAAGATACTTACTCTTTGTCCCTTCATGGCCCATTTGACCAACCCATTTTTTTTTGGTATGGGAATTATGGTTTCCTTCTTTCAACTGTCGCTTGTTTTCATGATGTTACTGAGCGTCCTTCACCCAGACTGGGGTACGAAGCATGATGACAATCCAGCTGATGGTGTGCTTTCAAATATTGTTGCCGGAAATGCAAGTCCAGTTGTACAAGCAACACAGTTCCTAGCTATTTTGTCCTATATCTTGTTCGCAGACGCATCTATTCTGGACATAACTGCTGCAGTTGAGGCATTCCCCAATTTCTCCAAAGTAGCCAATGGTGACAAAGTCAAGTGCATGGTATTTTCTTCTATGGTTCGGTTTCTTCAAGGATTTTTGGCAATGTTTGCAGCTTTCCTACTGATAATTACATCGAATACTGCGGTTGAAATTGTCCTGAACTTTTCAGCTGTTGTGAGTAAGCAATTGAACTTCAAATGAGCAATATAATTGAATGGGAGTCTAACTGCTATTTTCTCTATTTTGTTGACACACTTCTTTGTTTGCCTTTATTTGTGAAAAGAATTTCATAAGTAGCATGGATAATGTGGCCTTCATGCTGGCCTTGAGTGGGAAATATGGTGAACAAATTGAAGAGGAAGCAAAACAAATCACCAAACTTCAACTCCCGCGTTGCATGTCTCGACGTAAGCACACTCGATTCCATGTCACTTTGGCATCTCTGGCTGTCATTTTTGTTGCATTTATCAGTGGAATCATTATTACACAAGAAAATCCCAAAAAGTGGCGTACCTCTGTCTTGAGGGTGGAATTTCAGGATAAAGAACTCCAAGCATACACTGGATGTTATGAAATGAATCAGACCAAAGTACAAGGATTGAATTTGTACAAGAGAGATGTCTATTCTTTGTCAGACAGTGATAACCAAACAGCAAGGTTTCAGTACTGCATTAATGAACGTCGTTGGATATTGTCCAAAAATACTACTAATGCATGTCATGAGGATGCAAAAAATGATGAGCTTGCAAAATCATCAAAGATGGATTCATTTGATATATCGTCTAGTTTTGATGAAGGATGGATTAGTGCTTCTGGCACACCTCTTGATCTTTATTTGATTGAATTAGAAGGAAACCAAGCGAGCGATTGTAACCTTCTTGGTAATGGAGAATGCGATGGAGATTTTAACACCTTGGCACTGGGATTTGATGGTGGAGATTGCTGCTCTTTTACATGTTCTGATCCGGTCTGTGGGATTGATGCTGTCGAAGGAGCTTTTGGTGTGTCAAATACAACTGGGAATGGCTTTCCAAACTGCACAGATCCAAGCATGGTTCCAATTACCATCCATCTTGGTAATTTCACTGAGTCAGAAAAAAGTCTGTTTTATAGAGAAGGCAATCCGGTTGACAATCCGTTTCTTATCCTTGACTGTGAAGGCAAAATTGTTCTATCACTTGACATCAATAAAGACATGGCCAATCATATTGAAACTGTCCATGTCAGTGATCGAGCAAATTGTGTTCTGACAGTGAAGAATCAAACTGTGAGAGAGAATCTCATATGGCATGTTGACTATTCCATTTTTATTGGAGACACTGTGGCAGATGGTAGAAAAATAATTGAGGGCAACAGCACGCAAGAATCAAGTACAAAATTCCTGACAATACCTGAGTGTATGATAGACACCATTTCTGTTCACGCTGATATATTTGAACTGTACAATGATTTTGATTCAAGGGGAGCCTTGTACTGGATTGTCAAAGATGATTCAGGGAACACAAATTGTCATGACGAATACTTTACTGAAAGATTGGGATTGAGCTTATTGAACTACAGTGCACCAATTAAAGGCAATAAAAGATCGTGGATTGATTCCAATCCCACTTGTCTTTGGTCTGCAACAAAATGTGAAGATTTAAAGCCAAGGGAGCTAGATTTGAGACAACTGGGAGTTTCTGGGACGATTCCAAAGTTCATTCATTTGCTACAATCATTTTACAAAATGGATTTTGGTGAGTCAACAAAAATGATTCACAGCAAAACTTATGCTTTACTCCCCTAACACAAGTTTGCTTTCCCTTCTATTTCCGCAGGAATAAATGCATTGACTGGAACTCTTCCTTCTGAGATCGGGTTGATGACAAGCTTGAAAGATCTTGATTTGTGTGAGTGTAGAAGTTGTGATGTTTGTTTGAGGTGTGAAAGCTTTGAGGAATGTCATTCTAGTGTTTGTGTAATTGATTTGTTGGTAATGCTGATAAGTGATGTCAATTATTTTGTCTTGTGTTTTGGTGGTACGGGCTTGCAGATTGGAATTTTTTGACTGGAACTCTTCCTTCTGAGATCGGGTTGATGACAAGCTTGATAGATCTTTATTTGTGTGAGTGTAGAAGTTGTGATGTTTGTTTGAGGTGTGAAAGCTTTGAGGGATGTCATTCTAGTGTTTGTGTAATTGATTTGTTGATGCTGATGAGTGATCTCAATGGTTTTGTTTTGTGCTTTTGTGGTACGGGCTTGCAGCAGGCAATGAATTGACTGGAACTGTTCCTTCTGAGATTGGGTTGATGACAAGCTTGATAGATCTTAGTTTGTGTGAGTGTAGAAGTTGTGATGTTTGTTTGAGGTGTGAAAGCTTGGAGGGATGTCATTCTAGTGTTTGTGTAATTGATTTGTTGATGCTGATGAGTGATCTCAATGGTTTTGTTTTGTGCTTTTGTGGTACGGGCTTGCAGCAGAAAATGGATTGACTGGAACTCTTCCTTCTGAGATTGGGTTGATGACAAGCTTGATAGATCTTGATTTGGGTGAGTGTAGAACTTGCTATGTTTGTTTGACGTGTGAAAGCTTGGATGGTTGTCATTATAGTGTTTGTGTAATTGATTTGATGATAATGCTGATAAGTGATATCAATTATTTTGTCTTGTGTTTTGGTGGTACGGGCTTGCAGATTGGAATTTTTTGACTGGAACTCTTCCTTCTGAGATCGGGTTGATGACAAGCTTAAAAGATCTTTATTTGTGTGAGTGTAGAAGTTGTGATGTTTGTTTGAGGTGTGAAAGCTTGGATGGTTGTCATTCTAGTGTTTGTGTAATTGATTTGTTGATGCTAATGAGTGATCTCAATGGTTTTGTTTTGTGCTTTTGTGGTACGGGCTTGCAGCAGACAATGAATTGACTGGAACTGTTCCTTCTGAGATTGGGTTGATGACAAGCTTGATAGATCTTAGTTTGTGTGAGTGTAGAACTTGCTATGTTTGTTTGACGTGTGAAAGCTTGGAGGGATGTCATTCTAGTGTTTGTGTAATTGATTTGTTGGTAATGCTGATAAGTGATGTCAATTATTTTGTCTTGTGTTTTGGTGGTACGGGCTTGCAGATTGGAATTTTTTGACTGGAACTCTTCCTTCTGAGATCGGGTTGATGACAAGCTTGATAGATCTTTATTTGTGTGAGTGTAGAAGTTGTGATGTTTGTTTGAGGTGTGAAAGCTTTGAGGGATGTCATTCTAGTGTTTGTGTAATTGATTTGTTGATGCTGATGAGTGATCTCAATTTTTTTGTTTTGTGCTTTTGTGGTACGGGCTTGCAGATAACAATCAATTGACTGGAACTGTTCCTTCTGAGATTGGGTTGATGACAAGCTTGATAGATCTTAGTTTGTGTGAGTGTAGAACTTGCTATGTTTGTTTGACGTGTGAAAGCTTGGAGGGATGTCATTCTAGTGTTTGTGTAATTGATTTGTTGGTAATGCTGATGAGTGATCTGAATGATTTTGTTTTGTGCTTTGTTGGTACGGGCTTGCAGATAACAATCAATTGACTGGAACTCTTCCTTTTGAGATTGGGTTGATGACAAGCTTGATAGATCTTGATTTGGGTGAGTGTAGAAGTTGTGATGTTAGTTTGATGTGTGAAAGCCTGCAGGGATGTCATTCTAGTGTTTGTGTAATTGATTTGTTGATGCAGATGATTGACCTGAATGATTTTGTTTGGTGCTTTGTTGGTACGGGCTTGCAGATAACAATCAATTGACTGGAACTATTCCTTCTGAGATTGGGCTGATGACAAGCTTGACAAAGCTTGATTTGGGTGAGTGTAGAAGTAGTGATGTGTGTTTGCTGTGTGAAAGCTTGGATGGTTGTCATTCTAGTGTTTGTGTGATCGATTTGTTCGTAATGCTGATGAGTGATCTCAATGATTTTGTGTTGTGCTTTGGTGGTGTGTGCTTGCAGGATCGAATCAATTGACCGGAACTATTCCTTCTGAGATTGGGTTGATGACAAGCTTGAGTAGGCTTGATTTGTGTAAGTGTAGAAGTAGTGATGTGTGTTTGATGTGTGAAAGCTTGGATGGTTGTCATTCTAGTGTTTGTGTGATTGATTTGTTCGTAATGCTGATGAGTGATCTCAATGATTTTGTGTTGTGCTTTGGTGGTATGTGCTTGCAGATGATAATCAATTGACTGGAACAATTCCTCTGGAGATTGGTTTGTTGACGAGTTTGGAATCTCTAAGTTTGTGTGAGTGTAGAAGTAGTGATGTGTGTTTGATGTGTGAAATTTTGGATGGTTGTCATTCTAGTGTTTGTGTGATCGATTTGTTCGTAATGCTGATGAGTGATCTCAATGATTTTGTGTTTTGCTTTGGTGGTATGTGCTTGCAGCTGACAATGAATTGATTGGAACTGTTCCTTCTGAGGTTGGGATACATGTGGCAAGCTTGCTGTCAAATGCCCTGGCCACATCTGATCAAGATGTAAATGGATTATCAGGGTCCCTGGCCACAACTCCCCCCACCTCGTCTCTCAGTTCTCATTTTTCTGTATCGGGCACCTTCTGGTCATCAGATCAAGATGTAAATGAATTGTCAGGGTCCCTGGCCACAACTCCCCCCACCTCTTCTCTCAGTTCTGATTTTTCTGTATCGGGCACGTTTAGGTCATCCAATCAAGATGTAAATGAAGTCTCAGGATCCTATTAAATTCCTTTCGTGTCTCTGATCGCATCTAAAGTGCGACTATCATTCTTACGTTCGAATCGATACTTAGCGATCGAAGCGCAGTCATTCTGACGTTTGGATCGATACTTGGTGATCGAAGCGCAGTCATTCTTACGTTCGGATCGATACTTAGTGATCGAGGAAGAACACACACTAGAGGTGGTTCGCACATGCAATCTTTTATTAAGTGTGTTGTTTTCAAGAAAAGACAGTTGAGGTTCGCAGAGCCTGTCCGAACGCTTGCTCACGAACTTGTTTTTCTGCTGTATAAAAATACGTGCTGTATTAGCGGCAGCACCGTATAAGATATTTGTATCCTGCTGTATTAGCGGCAACACGATCTTTAAAGCGGTAATTACTGTGTAACACACTAGGGGTAGAATTTGAGTAGGAGTGATAATTATGAATGGATTAATACTTTACGAAAATGGATGGAAACTTAACATATAAAATAATGAGCGATCGAGCTCGCTGGCTTCGATCGCCCAAGGATAATCATGTAGAGTGGCGGGCTATGGTTAGGTACTCACATATTACCCATCCGGTTTTCCCCCTAATCCTATTCAATGAATGCTGGGTCAAATCATGTCATCCTCCCAATCAAATGACATCAGCAATCTTCCGTGGAGCATTATATCGCAACAAAAACAAAATATTGCATCTACCAGTGGGGCTGGTCTGGTCTCAAACACAAAAGTGGTTTTTGTTAAGTGTCATACAAGAAGCTTATCCAAGTGTGTGTTGTCTAATAAGAAACAAAACAATTCAACACGACATTACATGGATCCGGCCTCCTTTGCAGAAGTAATAAAGATCCACAAAGAGGACATGGCACACTCAAAAAAGAATTCAAAAAACAATATCTCCAACTGTAATAATACCGAGGCCTGCTGGAATTCATTTTGGAAACAAGCTGGGCACCTTGAGAACAAGAAAAAAAGGAGGGGTGATCAGTTTTGGAGGGAGTCTCAATTGTCCCACTGCGGTATTGTGGAAGTAAATGTGAATTCCAACAATACAGATATTGAAAATGAACAAGTGGAATTGGTCATCCTCAATGTTGGAAAAGAGTCCCCAATGAACATTCACAACAATGATCCACAAAACGATGATGAATATGACAATGTTCCACTAATCAGATTGTTGAACAAGCTCTAATTAAATTGCTTTTATCACATTTTGGATTGTTATCCGGAACAAAAACTTGTTTTCATTTATTTTTTAACCTACTTGACCGCCGAAGTGATTTTTTCTGATCATTCTGTCCTGCTGCACCTTTCCTTTTACATTTCTTTAGAGAGCATTCTGTCGGAATTTGATTTGTTAATCCTTCTTCATTGAAATGTAATGTACCAACCTCCTCTAGACATTCTGCAGAAGGCCCCATCTCCATTAATGACCTACTATACCCAAGATTCAACGAAGTTTTAGGTGATTAGGATTCTTCAATTTATTCTCAGGTGTAGTCTTTGCTGTGCCCGTTGACTCGCCTTTTGGATTTCCCACCTCAGTAAAATCTTTCTCCTGGCTTGCCACCTTTTCTATTGATGACCTACTATCCCCCCTAATATCCGAAGTTTCTCGAGATTGAGTCTCCATTGACATCGACTCTGGTGTGGTTGTATTTGACCCCCTCGACTCTCTTTGTAGGACGTTCAAACTTCCATCCCCCTTCATCGGTGTTAAATGAATCAACTGGTTTCTCCTTCGCTGACACACCCACTTTGGGACTTTTGGACTTTGATTTCTGTACAGAGTGTGTCGTATACAATTTAGTTTTGAATGACTTTCAAATTTTATTTTCAGACTTCAATTCAGTGTCCTCCGTTTTGTGTTTTTCAATCTTTTTGGACAATACATCTAACAACTCAGAATTATCACCACCATAATCCTTTGTTAAAACATCAGTGATCTTCCCATCTACACCCTCTATACCTACTAACTGGTTATACTTCTGCCTGAGTACCTTGATGAATTTCGCATACTCTTTTCGGAATTTGACCGGGCACATACCAGAAACAAATGAACCGAATTCATTTTTGATTGCCGTTGCAGAAATTCCCGCTGATGTTTCATCATGTTCTTTATCTAGTTCGTATATGAGTTTACTGCCTTGTTGAGATATCCAGCACACATAGAAGAAGACAAATACTCTGCAGCTGAATGAGTCTGTTTGTATTGGAAAAGAAGAAAAACACATCTCAAGATATCAATTCTTGTGTATTATTGGATTCTTTTTTCCGGCATCGGTACAGAAGAACTTGGCTAAAAGCAGTGATTCCTTCTCAGATGGAATCTTGCTCTTTGGAATCATGGGATCTAATTGGATAGCAGAAAAATGTCCATTGGATGCATGGAACACCAGATTCACTGCCCAGTGTGATCCACCCAAATTAACAGGAATAATGTACAATCTTCTTTTTTGGAGTCATGGTGAAGTCAAAATTAATTGATTTCCTATATCATTATTACTTCCTTGTCACTGGATAAATACTTGTAGAACATTGGATAAAATATATGTACCATCTGTAAGGCCAACATGGACATCATGAAGCACCAAAGAGAAATAGTGTAGTCGCTCAACCATGCATTAGCCATATATCCAGGCGCCAAAAAATCTAAAGCCCGATAGTCATCAACAAAAGTTTCATAGCTATCCCATGACGTTTTTGGCAATCCACTAGCACAAGATCTGTTGTATAGTGTTTGGTAATTGGTGGAGTTGTTAGTTGAACGTTAAACACTAACCCTAACCCTAAGAGTTGACAACATAACCTTCTAGACGGAGTTTATGGGGGGGTTTGGGGGGGGAAATATGTAGAAATATTAAAAAAATCTGTTTTTAACAAGTAGACTTGGTACAAACGCTACGACTAAAAATCGTAAAAAACAGGACCCAAACATTTATTTACGGAAATGAGATGCTTCATCTAAAAGCAATAGTAATATTTAGTGGCGCGCGTTCATTTTTATGGTAGCGAACTCTCATTTTTATGGTTGCAAGTAACCATAAGATTTAACCTGAATACAGATAAAAATCATACGACTCTCGTCGTAAAGAGTTGGTGAGAAATACAATCGGACTTTTTGGATTTGGTACAATTTGTACGTGAATGAGTCGGACTTGATGTACTTACAGCCATCTACTCTCATCAGAACAACTTTTTTGTGGTAACGTAATCAAGTGTACGAATCTTTCCTGGTGATACGAACTTAAACCGAGGTGCGAAAAAAAAACACATACGGTACAACTTTGCTTGCTTGTTCGAATTTAAAATAGAGCTCGCGCGAATGACGTCACTTGATTGGTAGTATAGTAGATCACTTGGTAGGATTGATATGAACGTATGTAGCTTGCTTGCTTGATAGGTAGTATAGATCAATTGGTAGGATCAGTATGAAGGTAGCTAACTACAGTATGAGTATGTACTGGATGGGGGGGCGCGCGGGGGGGGGGGGGGGGGGAGGACTAAAATTAAAATTAAAAAAAATAGTTTCTTTCACCCCCTACTAAAATTTAAAAAAATAGTTTCTCTTGAACCAAAATAAGAAAAAATAAAAAAATAGTTTCTTTCACCCCCTCAAAAATGAAGTACGACACAATCATGGCATGTAGTATGAGTATGTACTGCATCTAAAACAAATCTTTTGAAAAACTAAAAATTGAAAAAATAGTTTCTTTCACCCCCTCAAAAATGAAGTATGACTCAAGCAAGGTATGTAGTATGAGTATGCACTGGATCTAAGAACAAATGCAGTCATCTACTCTAATCTTTGTTGTGATACAGTACGTACCAGTATCTTGTAATTATTGGTAGCTCGCTCTGGTACAACTTGCTTGTTAACCGAGGTGCGATATATTAGTAACATGGAGTACGGTGAGTGTACAATATAAATACCACAATAAATACCCAGTACCAAAACCATGTACAAGTCTACAGGAAATAAACATATGTGTGCTCCGCACACTGAAGTCCCTTCAAAAAAAGAACAAGACAAAAGACCCTGAAAACACAACGAAAAACTCACTCCAAGACAATTTTGTTGACGGTAAGTCCGATCATCAAAATCACGAATGCCGACCCCTACAACAACCCTTCTGTTTCTCCTTCCAAAGAACAGACCATGAAGGTTCGCTACTGTACAAATAGTACAAAATGATACCAACTCAAATACCTACACATTCCGCTACTTGGTTTTCGATCCGGAAGGGTATTCGAATGGCAATTCTACTGCGAATCACACACAAAGATACAAAAAATTGACTACGACGACGACAACGGCCCTTCTCCGACCCATCTGTTTCCCCTCCAATAGAAGGGAAGATGAGGGTTGACATGTACAAATACTACCACATTCAAACACCATCATGTTCCTCTACTGATTTTTTGA
This sequence comes from Pseudo-nitzschia multiseries, assembly GCA_037355745.1. Taxonomy (NCBI): domain Eukaryota; phylum Bacillariophyta; class Bacillariophyceae; order Bacillariales; family Bacillariaceae; genus Pseudo-nitzschia; species Pseudo-nitzschia multiseries. The sequence goes on from CM074789.1 coordinate 5,214,668, forward strand.
CTTGGAATGGCAATGGAACGGCAATCAAACAAGATACGATACAAAGAACAACAAGATGACAACAATGACAATGGATCCATACAAAGAAGAGCAAGCAGGTGGAGCTTCATTACAATTGGACTTACGTGCCAACCAACGTGTTACACAGCACTAAAATCTACAGGGAAAATCCCCCCTAGCAACAACAAGAAGGGGGGTTTGCTCTCCAGCAAGATCAACGCCGTCACATCACACCAACACACAACAATAAACCAAATGCCGCCTCCAATGCCAATGCCAATGCCAACGCCTAGTACCGATACAGCCTGTAGTTCCCTCCACGATCGAAATGAGCGTTACGATCGCAATGAGCGTTACGATCGAAAGGAATGAATGTTGTTTGAAGGGGTCTGAAATTTGCAGGAGAAGATTGGCGTTTTGGCTATTGAATTGGTTGTTTGTTTGTTACATTGAATTATTCTGTTACTGAGATTGTGAGTGGATGAATCCACTCTTTCCTAAGATCACTAAAATTGGTGCATGGGTCTGTTGATACTCCAACACACACACTAAATCACTAATATTTGCACCGGCCCGCTAATACTCCAGCGCTGTTCTCACATGCCCTGTACCTTTATTACCAGGGGCTGTAGGGAGCTACCTTGTGCCCTGTAGATTCCAGTACATAAGGGTCTATTTTTAGTAAGGAGGAGAACCGGAATCGGTAAGTGGTAAATTCTCATTCCCACGTCCATTCCCATCTCCATTCATGTTGGTCCATTCCTGTAGAAACAGGATGACTCGTACGATTGATCGCGCGTCTCATTCACTCGTGTCTCATTCATTCATTTGTGTCTCATTCATTCATTCGTACGAGAAGATTCCTGTAGGAGCAAGATAAGTAGTATGATCGAAGGCCTCGTTCGATCGACTTCAAACACACTCCCCTGCTTCAAAGGAATCATCTGTCACTCATAGACAAAAATCAAAATCGATCACAGCTCCTTGCATATCACTTTTCTTCTTTGTTTTCCAATTGGGTGGTCGTTGATGCGCATTCCGGTCATCTTCCCAGCACATTACATCTCTATGTTTTCCACCACATATACTGCACTTGGGACGTCCGTGCTGTCCTCCATTGCTGTTGTTGTTGTTGTTGTTTTCATTGTTGTTGTTATCCACTTTCGGGTTGTCTGCTATGCGTTTAGGACAGTTGAATGCTTTGTGACCTTTCTCTTTGCACCAATAACACACCGCATTAGTAGACCACTTGTCTCGTTCGTCTGGCGCGACAATATCAGTCACCTCAGCTTGAATCTCTTGCCATGCCTTTAACCAACATGTTGTTGTATAGGTCCTCTGCGATGGTTTCCATCCTCTCAATAATTGTAAATGGTGGTGCATTCGCCTGCCGTAGCATACTCAGGTCCTTTGACAGATGCATCACAAGATACTTTGGCAGTGCGCGAAGTATTGTGGCATATAGATCATCGGGGGTTGGCTTGATTGTCTTGTATTGGTATTCTTGAACCACTCGAAATAGATCCTGAAATACGTATTTTGGGTTTGCGATTGCTGAACAATTGATGCTTCTTAGGTCCTCTTCGAGCTGCAGCCTATCCGCAGGGGTGGTCTTCCTGTACAACTTGAATAGTTCTTCAAAAATGCGATGCACTCGTCCCCTTGGCCATTGTAGAGTAATCTTCGCATTATCCTCCCATGATCCCTCTCTATCAATCTTGGATTTTTCGATTATTGCTTCGCCCGCAGGATTGTCTTTGAATGCAATGTGCAGGTCATTCAATGCCTTGGAGTGTGCCTTAATCGCCTTCTTCTGTGCCTTGTTCATGTCGCTATATTCCGTGAGTTCTCCTTCCGGGGGCAGATCAGTATGGGCTTTGGCTGACACCAAAGTCAGGTACTTTCTGCTGCTTGCATGTGTCAGGAGCTTCCGATACCATCCCTCAAAGTTGACTTCATCATTACAAGGCAATTTTGGCACCTTGGAATAGCCCATATTCGAACTGTTACCGCTTGCGTCGTCACTCCAATTGCTTTCACTTGAGCTGCTTTCACTTGAGCTGCTTGAACCTTTGTCACTATCTTCCTCATCTTCTTCGTCACTTTCTTCCTTGTCTTCTTCGTTCTCCTCTGAACTCGTATCCTCCGAACTTGTATTCTCTGGACTTGTATCGTCGCCGGTATCTGCGTTCTCTGCTTCAAACTCAATCTCTATCTCTTGGTTTCTTACTGCTTGTTCTTGTAGTCTTCTGGTCCGTTCTGCGGTTCTTGCCGCGTGCCGTTCTGCTCTGTCGGCCATTCGATTTGATTTGCAAATTCAGGTTGCAAGGGAATCGCAGTGTCGGCTCCCCCACTTGCAGGCTGAAGTTGCAAATAACTTTCTTGTATTGTATTACCGATCTCCGTTCGTTCAAATATTCTCTCTGTGTTGATAATTGGCCCTATCGATTCTTGTTTCCGTCGATACCAATCCTGCTGTTGTTTGTTTCTTGATAATAATCGGCCCCTATCGATTCTTGTTTCGTCTATAGCGATCCTGCTGTTGTGTCCGCTCTTGGAGTATTCCGTCGTTGCTGTTTTCTCTTCTTGGGGATCTTTTCTTTGATAATCGGCCCTATCGATTCTGTCGATACCGATTCTGCTTTATTTGTCTTCTTGTGTCCGCTCTTGGAGTATTCCGTTGTTGCTGTTTTCTCTTCTTGGGGATCTTTCTTCGTTGATAATCGGCCCTATCGATTCTGTCGATACCGATCCTGCTTCCTACACTGTTTCGGTAGGCGTTTGTATTGTTCTTATCTTGCTTGGGGTTTGTTTCATGGAGTTCGTACTTTTGGCTTCTATTGGCTTCGTCGTCGTTTGGATATGTAGCTTGTTGCTGACTCCTCACTGGTATTCCAGATCGCTCCGTAATACTTCGAAGTATGTTTGAAGGGGTCTGAAATTTGCAGGAGAAGATTGGCGTTTTGGCTATTGAATTGGTTGTTTGTTTGTTACATTGAATTATTCTGTTACTGAGATTGTGAGTGGATGAATCCACTCTTTCCTAAGATCACTAAAATTGGTGCATGGGTCTGTTGATACTCCAACACACACACTAAATCACTAATATTTGCACCGGCCCGCTAATACTCCGGCGCTGTTCTCACATGCCCTGTACCTTTATTACCAGGGGCTTTAAGGAGCTACCTTGTGCCCTGTAGATTCCAGTACATAAGGGTCTATTTTTAGTAAGGAGGAGAACCGGAATCGGTAAGTGGTAAATTCTCATTCCCACTTCCATTCCCATCTCCATTCATGTTGGTCCATTCCTGTAGAAACAGGATGACTCGTACGATTGATCGCGCGTCTCATTCACTCGTGTCTCATTCATTCATTTGTGTCTCATTCATTCATTCGTACGAGAAGATTCCTGTAGAAGCAAGATAAGTAGTATGATCGAAGGCCTCGTTTGATCGGCTTCAAACAAATGTTGCCACCAAGGTAGATACATAGTAGACTAAATTTAAATAGAGTGCCAAAGTATTACTATGCAGCACACTAGCTTACTCAGAGGGGACCAATTTAGCAGCAATAATAGGGGGGGGAATTGGTGCTTATTGGTCGTCTTATCATCATCGTTGAAAAAGTGAGCGAAAAAATGTGTCATGAAACAAGCACCTCCGGGGACATTTCTTAGAAAGAAGAGTAAAGAACAACGGTCGTGTAAAGTACTTGTGGTATTTGTGGTATTTCCTTAAGAGTTACACGGAGTCTTATATCACTAAAAATGCAACAATACTGAGTATGGAAATTCGCCCTATACGTCTCTTTTTGAGGGGTACCACATGATTTCTACAGAGAAAAAACAGTAGAAATAGTCATTAGAGGTACGTATCATTAAGTGTACCGGTTTCTACTTATGTGCCACAGTAGTTGGATTGATGATCGAGTTATATTTTGGTCGGGGATTGGCAGGATTTGCACAGTCTTCAAATCTGGTGAGTTTTTTGGTTGATGATTGAGTTATATTTTTTCCGTGACAGGCAAGATTTGCACTTTCTTCAAATCTGTTGAGTTTTTGGGTTGATGACTGAGTTATATTTTGGTCGGGGATTAGCAAGATTTGCACTATCTTCAAATCTGGTGAGTTTTTATATTGATGATTGAGTTATATTTTGGTCGTGGATTGGCAGGATTAGCACAGTCTTCAAATATGGTGAGTTTTTGGGTTGATGACTGAGTTATATTTTGGTTGGGGATTGACAAGAATTTCACTGTCTTCAAATCTGGTGAATTTTTTGCTTGATGATTAAGTTATATTTTGATCGGGGATTGACAAGATTTGCACTGTCTTCAAATCTGGTGAGTTTTTTGGTTGATGATTGAATTATATATTGGTCCTGGATTGGCATGATTTGCACTGTCTTCAAATCTGGTGAGTTTTTGGGTGGAGGATTGAATTATATTCTTCAAATCTGGTGAGTTTTTGGGTTGGTCACTGAGTTATATTTTGGTTTGGGTTTGGCAAGATTTGCACTGTCTTCAAATCTGTTGAGTTTTTGAGTTGATGATTGAGTTATATTTTGGTCCGTGACAGGCAAGATTTGCACTTTCTTCAAATCTGTTGAGTTTTGGGGTGGTGACTGAGTTATATTTTGGTCGGGGATTAGCAAGATTTGCACTAGCTTCAAATCATGTGAGTTTTTGGATTGATGATTGAGTTATATTTTGGTCGTGGATTGGCAAGATTAGCACAGTCTTCAAATATGGTGAGTTTTTGGGTTGATGACTGAGTTATATTTTGGTTGGGGATTGACAAGACTTGCACTGTCTTCAAATCTGGTGAATTTTTTGCTTGATGATTGAGTTATATTTTGGTCGGGGATTGACAAGATTGGCACTGTCTTCAAATCTATTAAATTCCTTTCATGTCCGGCGTAGAAGTATGTAACAATGGTACAGTGGTATCTCATTCTTTACTTGCACGCGTCCAGCTTACTTGCACGCGAATCATGATGTTTAACATCATGGACCAAATGGCTCAATCTGTGAGCTAAATATCTCATTTTTGACCAAATGGCTCGATCTTGTGAGCCAAGTGTCTCATTATTGACCAAATGGCTCAATCTTGCGAGCCAAATGATCATCACTCGTACGATTGAATTATTCGATACTTAAAGATCAAAGAGAGAACACACACAGAAACTAGCATATGCTAGCAATCTCGTTAAGTGTTTTGTTTTCAAGAAAAGACAGCAGAGGTTCGATCCTTGTGTTCACGAACTTGTCTCTGCTGCACAAAATACGTGTTGTATTAGCGGCAACACAAATTACATGGTATACCATGCTGTATTTCCAACAACACGGTAATTTACCATGCAAATATATTGGATTACTAAATCAAGCGTGAATACGTTATACGTTCTACGTGTACGTAATACGTAAATCCACGACCGTTTTACGTATTACGTAAAACGGTTACGTAAAACTTACGTATTACGTAAATTGGATTTACGTATTATGTAAAACGGCTTCACGTAAAACGTTTTACGTATTACGTAAAACGGCTTTACGCAAAAACGTTCTACATATTCAGATTTACGTATTACGTAAATCTCTTGCAGCTTTTATCACAAGATGGGTGCAATAAGTAAATAATACATAAGCGCTAGTGAGTATCAAAAAGATACTTAAAGCGATGAACAGAGGTACGTGAAAGGCCGAGCCCACGTACCCCCATTTGAAAGGAACACAAATTAGTAAAAAGGAGAACAATATGGTCCAGAAACAATTCGACCATAATCTTATTGATAACTCTTTCCAACACCGTAAAAAGAGCAACGAAAAGTAAAATAACTAAAAGTAACCAAATTAACCGAGGTTGCCGTACAGCTTTGGTCTTATTAGTTATCAATAAGATTAGCACACCCCAATGCCAGAGGGAACACAAACCGAAGGAATCCCCAGCCCCACAACGAGAGGAGTTACCCCTGACACCAGCATTGACAATTCCAGAAACATAGGCTCCGCCTCGATCAGGGACCTGAGAGACCAACTGGTAGAGCTCGAACATTACCACAGGGATTTCCTCGAGTACACCGAAGAACAAAACACACAATTACAAACTCAGAACAGGTTACTGTACGACTATACTGAGGACAGTGAGGATAGTGATACTGACGACGAGATGTCCAAGAAGAAAGACCATCATGCGTCGCTCAAGGACCACTTGGACGAGGCACAGACGAAGCCGATAGCAGTACCATCCAGCATAGAGGTATATGAGTTCAAAAAGGCACTAGCCAACGCATTAGCCGAAGTGCCCTCCATCAAATATATCCAAGGAGGGGGCTACGCCTTCCTACTGGAGTCAGAAGCACAATACCACGCGAGGGACCCCCAAGCACCTTTCCCCGAGGCTCCACAAGAACCACGAGAGCTCGATAGTTCCATCGAGCTCACCTCCGACGCGTACAAACTATGGAAGCGAAGTCGAGCCCTATATGTAGAATGGAACAAGTACGACAGGGAGGCCCTACTGATTACAGACAGAAAATTCCCCAACATGCTTGGAGACCTGAAGAACCCAGGTTCGGACGCCCTCCCCAGAGGGACTACTGTGCGCGAGGCCTTCCGAGCCATGGAGGAAGACCTATGTACGACCGACGCACAGCACCAGCTCACACGCGAACTCACTAAGAAAATGAATGCGTTGACGTACACGCCGAGCCCGATCGGGCCCAAGGAATACTTTTGCCAACTTACAAAATATCAATACCAAATCAATCTGCTCCCAGAGACCGCAAACGTCACAGAGGCGCAGATGATAGATTACTCTCGCGAGGCCTTTGCCCGCAGCAAACACGACCCCATCACGCTACACCGAGTAGACGAGGACTGGAAGAAATACCGAGCCACGCTAGTCAAGAGCGGATTCGCCCAATACAAAAAATTCTGGGGACAACGCCTGAAGGAACTATACAGCAGTTACCACAACAATACGTCATCTGCAAACCTAGCCGACATAGAGGCCGATCAACGGTTCACCGATCTCGAAAACAAACAACGTGATCTGGCCAATGTATGCCATGAAATCTATTCACAGGTCACTGAGACAGCCACAGCAGCTTCGACAATGACAATGTCCAACCAATGGGAAACGGCAATGGCTGTCCTCCAAGCCGACGTGAATAGGCTCAAGGCAGCTGACGCAAGTCGTGCCACAAGCAGGCCCGACACACGCCAACCATCACTCCAAGGGTGGAAACAATACAAGTATTATTGTCACTCGTGTGGAGTGAATCTCACTCACGACGGCCGGAGTTGTTACAGGCGACGCAACAAGGCTGGGCACCAGGAGGGAGCCACCTTCGACAATCAGATGGGTGGGGCCACCAGGAACACCGAACGATGGCTACAGTGGAATGGCCCCGACCCCAACAACGGCCGGACCACAATAGTTGACGCGCCCTTACACTCTTGACGGTGTGGGAGGGAACACAAAAGTAGCATACATAAACAACCTAGTAATCATGATTCACAGTTACTCAGTATCCTACGTGATCCCTCGAGCGAAACGCTGCCGCGGCCACCACGCACTGTTACCTTCACGCGTGATGTCGCGTTCCACACCAGGTCCTCACCAGGATATGGGGCACTCGATTCAGCGGCAACGGACCACTTTGTCCCTACGACGTACCAGGGTGGGGCACACCAAGACACACCGGGGGCACTGACCGTGGGATTTGCGAATGGGACCAAGATGTTATCAATGGCGACAGACCAATTAGACCTCCCCCGACTTCCCCCGTCAGCCCGCGGATGCCACAAGTTTGCTGAAGTCGAACTTCCATTGGTATCAGTGCCCAAACTCTGCAGTTCCGGATGCCAAGTAGAGTTCTCTAAAGACAACGTGACTGTGCTCGGTCCCAACCAACACGTCGTCCTTACCGGTCACCGGGACCCCCTAAGAAACCTATACATGGTTCCCCTCCATCAGCCCGACCCACCTACAGGGACAGCTAAATCTCCAAGGGTGACAGACCCCCCGCACAACAAAACTACGACCGGCGTAACCAACGCCGACCAAAACAATAACGAAAACGAAACTACATTCGGCGTAATCAGCGCCGACCAAAACAATAACGAAACCGAGTTCCCAATACACACGGGGGCAGGGGCATACCAGATTCAAGCCATCCCCAAGCTGATCCGATTCTACCATGCGGCTGCCGGGTATCCCACCAAAGAGACATGGATCCGAGCTATTGAGCGCGGATCATTTGCCACGTGGCCAGGCCTCACGGCACAACGAGTCAACCGATACCTCCCACTCACCAAAGAAACGACTATGGGACACCTACAAATGGTCCGCCAAGGCATCCAAAGCACGCGCAAGAAACCAAAGAACAAACCAACCACAGATACAGAGCCGGCCCGATGCGACCGAAAGAAGATACACAACGTCAGTGTAGACATAGTATCAGCAAATGAGATGCAACCAACCAACCACGCAGGGCCACGCGCCAAAGAAGAACCAAAGGAACTCATCGCGTGGGACCTGCCGGGGAGATACCCAGTCACGTCGCGTCGAGGACACCAGTACATATTCCTCATGTACGACTACGATTCCAACTACATCGACGTGGAGCCCATCCAATCACGCAAGAGCGAAGACCTCCTGCAAGGGTTCACGGCATGTTACGCACGCATGAAAGAGGACAACGTGAACGCAAAAATAGTACGTATGGACAACGAGACCTCCAAGAAACTCATAGCGTACATCACGAAGAACAACCTGGATTACCAGCTAGCGTCACCTGGGGACCATCGCCTCAACCATGCGGAAAGGGCAATTCAGACCTTCAAGAACCACTTTATTGCGGGATTGAACGGGGTGGATGATCAGTTCCCGGTGGATGATTGGGACCTACTGATCCCACAGGCCCTCATTACACTCAATCTGCTTCGCGCATCGCGCACCCAGCCAAAACTATCGGCATACGAGCTCAGGCGCGGAGTCTACGACTACAACAAGCACCCACTCGCCCCTATGGGTTGTCGAGTGATTATTCACGACAGGACTCAAGAACGAGGTGCGTGGCAAGACCATGGCACAAGGGGTTACTACATCGGACCGGCCCTTAAACACTACAGAAATTACACCTGTGTCGGGGAGGCCAGTCGCGCTAACCGAATCAGCAACACAGTGGCTTTTTTCCCCAAGACCGATATGCCACATACCTCATCTACCGACCGGCTACTCATGATTCTCCAAGACCTAAAGGAAGTCGCAGATAAGCCCCATCCACCAATCCCGTATATAGACCAAGGGACCCAAGTGAATGAGGCCCTACGGAGTATACAAAAACTACTACTGCTGGGTACACGACATAAGCGCAATGGGCCAGAAACAGCCATAGAAACACGCGAACCTCCAAGGGTGGAAACACGCGAACCCACAGGGGTGTCTAATAGGCCCAACACAAAATCAAGCAATACGCCAGCGAATGCGCGCGAACCTCCAAGGGTGCTACCCACAAAACAGCGCAGCGCCCGCCGGGGACGCCCCTGGGCTGTGGGCACCATCATTAGGAAGAAGTTCAACTCCGGGTGGTACGAGGGAGAGGTTATAAGTTATGATCAAACCAACCAATACTACAGGGTAAGATTCACCGACGGGGACACGACCGACTACACGCACGGTGAGGTATCCCGATACTATAAATCCAACCAATACTACTCCAAACCCAAGGTTAAGCCCAAGGCACTAATGGGAATTTACCCACGCGACCCGGTTTGGCTCCCCGTACCAAAACAGGCCCTACAGACCAACCATTTAACGCATAGGCCCCAGTTGGCATGTGGGGGTTCCATATGGGACGATGACTTGAACAAGTGGGCAGCCTACCGTGACCTAATCAAACACCCCAAGGCACAGGTGCAAGAATTATGGCTCAAGTCCGGTGAAGACGAATTCGGCCGACTGTTTCAAGGGTTCAGGTAGAAAAAGTGTGTCGTAACAAACAACAAAAATGCAATCGGTCTTACGATCGATTGATTTAGTGAGCAAGAGTAATCATCTTAGATACAGTTCATTCGGCATTGTCGATGTCGATAGGTTAATTAATCGTCGTCATATTACTCGTCGTCATTCGTGTAATTTTACCATACAAAATTCATGTAAACTTAAGACACAAAACACACGCAAACCATCTTCGATCGGTCTTTCTTTGTATCGTTACCGTGTAATTCACCGTGATATTCTAATTGGAATATCACCGTATTTGTACCTTATTACGTAGAATTAGTACTAGGTTGTACATAGATTTTAGGGCATGATAGTGTTTTAGAGTTGTTAATTCTTCGAAGAGTGAGCTGTTGGGAAAATTCCTGCTAAGAGACAATCCACATGGATTAATCACCGACGATTATTCACTCAGGTTAAATAACCTTACGAATAAGGTTATTTGCCTTTGTGACTCTTCGTACGTGCGATACGCTTTACACGGTGAATTCTTTTCAGTCCCCTTCAGTCGTAAATCCTCCAACCGTTAAGCGGCTGGATTCTATGACTTAACCTATTCATCGTGAGTGGTCGTTGTCGTGTTGAATACCAAACTGTATCCAGTCTACCATCAGAGGCCCTATCAAAAGAAATGGGGCGGCGTTTTGCCTTTCATTCTGGCTCGCATCATGGCATTTTGCCTTGATCCTTGCCAGTTTGATATATTGTATTCATGGATCAAATTATCCATTTTCGAAATACTCATTGCAGATCGATTCGTTTCCATGATCGAACTTAAATCAACTTGTTGCTTCGGTCGAACGATTGATCGAACATTCCATCGAACGATTGATTTTTACTTTACCACATGCAACGAGAACAATGTTCTCTGAAAACAGCGCCACTCATTAGCTTTGTAAACAAATCAGCTATATTTGTTGTACCTGGTTCCTTTGCAACTCTGATAATTCCTGCTGCAATAGATTCACGCGCTTTGTGGTATGCAATGCTGTTGTGCTTCTTCTTACATGGGCTTTCAGGTCGTGTAACATTTGTGACAACTGAATCATTATCACAATACACATTTGTGCTCCCATCAATTGGAACACCCATCATTCTCAACTTGTACCTTAGACCTTCAACCAATTCGATTGCAATTTTCAAAGCAATGATTTCAGATCCAAAAGTTGATGTCTCAACTGTTGTTTGTCTTTTGGAAAACCAAATGATCGGTGCATTATTAATGAAGATAATAACACCAGTATGAGATCGTCTTGTTGCCTTGCATCCGGCATGGTCGGCGTCAACAAAACAGCTCATTGTTACATGCTTCCCCAAAGCTTCAGGCATATCTGCTGGTATGACTTCAGCGGCACCAGGATAAAATTCAGACCAGTCACATTTTTGAAATTTACTCTCGTCAACATTTGGTACAGTATCATCAAAAACCAATTTTGACCTGTTGTACTTTTTCAAATATGCGAATATATGAAATAACTGATTCAAATGCCCGATCCTTGCCTGTGCCAGATACCTTGACATCAGCGAGACTGGCATTACAATGTCAAGTCTTCCTAATTCACAAATCCACCTGAGAACTCCAATTAGTCCTTGGTAGTAATTTTGCAATTCAGGGTTCAATTCTTCTGATATATCAATTTCCGGTCTGTAATCATGTGACAGTGGACTGGACGCTGATTTTGGTAGATACTTGTAGCCATATTTTTCAGTTCCTAACTCTTGTTCGACTGCTGCAACAGCTTTCGCCGTATACTTAGTGCTTGATAATGACCATCTTGGCTTTGAATCACCTTCAAAGTAGAATTTCCCAATATCTGCTCCCAGATATAGGGTTGGCTCTTCAATAGTATCATCCTTCAATTTGAACTTGCGCTCAATATTTTCAAGCTGGAACTTTGGATCTTCACCAGAACATAAGATGTTGTCTACATAGGCAATGAGAATTGCCCAGTACCTGGATCCATCTTTCCTGGTTTCAATTCTTAAGTGCACATCCGGATCTGCTTTGCAAGGTGAATATCCAAGATCTCTCAAATGCTGGGTGAGGTATGACCTGAAAGATGCACCAGCAACCGGCAGTCCATACAATGCGCGGACAATCTTGCAAGGCCTTCCTGCAAGATGAGGTGGAAAACCATCTTCAGCTCTCGCTTTTAGAAAGTATTTCTCTTTAATTGGGGCTGTCAAATATGCATTTTGAATATCTTCTGAAAGAACCTTCAAATCATTCAGCGCTGCTAGCAGAAAGAATATTCTTACTGAGTCTCGACTGGGAACCGATGAATAAGTATTTTCTTTGGCCACTGCAGGGACTTTATGTCCGTCCCCTACCAATCTAGCCTTCCTTGTTAGGGACCCAAGCTTGATATCAAAAATCATGTGGGTTGTTATTTGCTTATGACCGACTGGAATAACATCATCATCAGAAAATTCGAACGCTGCCATATTGTTGGTCATTTCTTTGTGAATTGCCCGTTCCCAGTGATCAGTCCCTGTTTTCTTATCAATAGCCAGCGCTTGTTTGATTGAATGTGGCAACTCAACTCCATATTTGTGAGTCTTCAACCAATACTTTGCTGTTTTGGCCGCTTTAAGGATTCGATCTTTCCTTCTCAAAATTTTGTGCACCCACCATCGGAATGCTGGCGTCTTTTCAAGATTATTGTTGATAGCATATTCAGCTAATTGCACTGGAAATGACTCTTTCACATCACTTAGCTTACACCAAGATTCAGTGCCATCTTTCCAACTGGCTAAAATCCTCCAACCCCTAGTTGTAGGTTTATGGGTTTTCCTGCCTTTTTTTCTCTATAGTTGTTGCTTCCTCGTCACTTAAAGCAGTGTTGTCTTTTTCATGGTCAATGAGCTCATCCAGTAAAGTGAACATCCGTCCGTCATCATCAACAGAACTATACAGACTTTCTGCAACAATATTTGCCGTGTATTCCTCCATTGTACCATCGGGTAGTTGCAATTTATACAGCCTCGTGTCTAGTATGGGATTCTCATTTCTGATTCCTATCGGTCTGTTTTGCAAGTCGCGAACCCTGTCCTTGACAATGCACCTGAGTCTTTCATCACCTCTTTCAATGATTACTTCATTTCCCAGATATTCATCTGGTTCATCAACATCTTCTACCGATGCTTCTGGCTCAGCCATTTCAAGTTTCAGATCCGGTGTTTCTACTGGTTGATTCTCAAATAGCTCCATTTGGGGCTCTGGGTAGTTTTCCTGGAAGAATGATGCGCTATCCTTCACTTCATCACCAATCTTGGATTCAATTGATTTGTCAATTGCTTCCATTCTTCTGAGGATATCTCTGTCCCGCCATTCAAATTCCTTGACGGGTCTTATTGAATTTGTAGATATTGGTATTGCCGATTCAGGCAGGAGCCAAAAACAATCCCCCCCACCTACCTTATTGCCACAGGGACCCAACCATCGCGCCAGCCTTTCAACACCTCGGGTGGAAGAATCACCTTTTTCATAATAAAACACAAAATCATACCATTCTGATGAAGTGTATAATGTAATATCCGGTCTATAGCCATGGACCAATTCGAATGGGGTTCTCCCCATTGAAGAAGGGTTGTTCGAGGCTGTTCGCTGCCTGATATTAGCACATAGTTCACCACAAAATGACCATAATCTTCTCGGTGACTTCTTCTTTGCAGACTTGGTTGTGATTGCACTACCAAGATGACCAATTGCTTGTTCTGCCCGATTTTGGAATGGGCAATGTGGCTGGATGAATGTCTGATGGATATGGTTGTGCTTTACAATTGAATTCCAGTGTGTCTTGTAGGTTCTTGGGGATCCTTGTTCTGGCGCACCATCAGAAATCAAATGCTCTGGAATTCCAATTTCATGAATGAATGTCTTCAGTCCTTGATGGGCTTGTGATTTGTCCTGTATTGGTATAAATACTTCAAACCCATTTCCATTTGTAAAGATCTGTGCACATTTTTCTTGCCTCATAATACTGGTCGTTCTTGCATGCCAAGTATCAGTGTACCAGGTTCCTTGTGCGACTCGCTTGTTCCTGAAGCGCTGAGTAGGCAGCCGCTTCATCAATGGTGATTGCAAATTCCTGAGTGCCTTCTGCGTCGTGACTTTCAATGTCTGCTCAGCTTTCTTGAAACTAATATTCCAAGTTTTGGCTAGGCGTTCACAGTCAACTTTGTTTGGACCTTCAATTGTTATCACTGATGGCCCCCATTGATTTCTCCTGTCAAGAGACCTTCTCTCAAGTGTATTGTCAATTTCTTGCAAGCTAGGGGCCTGTTTTGATTCTTCTTCAGGAGCTTCCATAAAGTCAAATTCTGTATCATCAAACAAAAATTGGTCTACCCTTCGCGCGCTTGAAATATTCCTTACTGAAGAAATCCGATGAGCAATATTTCCATCTGTTGCAATCTGGCATTCAGTTAGCATTCTCCTTGTGGATACCTGATGGACCCTCATCAGTTTGCATTGCTGCATGACACTTGGATGCCGTTCTTGTCCTGAGCTGGTCTTGGGGAGGTTATCTGTAACATTACTAGCAGGTTCCGTTACAACCGAACTTTCATCCATTTCTTGGTCCTCTTTGGTCGACATAGCTTGAAGGCTGAATTGGTCCCCTGAAATTGGATCTCCTTTGTCAATGGCTAGCTCGGCCATCCTGAACTTCAGTGAATGTGGATCCCACGGGGTATCATTTGTTGCAATCAAATGTTGGCATTCATCAAGCTCCATTCTTGTTGGCTTTCTTGTGGGAAAATATGAGATCACATTTCTCATACTCAGTTTGATAAAAACTTTCTTCGGGTCATCATCCTCCAGTGGAGTTTGAATTGTAATTCCATGCTTGGATCTTGGATCAAATTGGCGAGGTGTCTCTTCAACAGAGTTGAAATTGCAGTCCCTCACTTGATTTGGGCATATCAAGCTGTTTTTCAATTTGTCCCCAAAATACAGTGCTTGATGAAACACTATGATATATACCTGGCCTGACGTTGGATTCGTCCATGCAGTAGCACAGCTTCCAATCGGGATTTTCTTGATGGGCTTGTATTCTTCAGAAAAAGGTGCAACATCAACATGTGTTGTGATTTGATCAGGATTCAGCAATACCATATTGCTTCCTGCTGCGGTAGTATCTGCATGTGAGTCTAGCTCACAATATCCTTTTTCACTTTCCCCATCATCAAAATCTACAGGAACGTTCATCTTGTATAATGACCGGCTCACCATTGTTAACAATTTGTGTTCTAGTGATAGTGTCCGGTTATTATGTCATTTCTTAGATTTTGAGCCAAAACTGTCACCCGCGCCTTCACTTTCAGTTTCTTTCTTTTTGGTCTCAGCAGCTTTGAGATTTTGTTTCTTCTTAGCCTGTCTCATCTGGTAAAGCTCCTGGCGCTGTTCTTTTGACATTGTTTTATAAACACTTGTTGGATAAGGCTTGCACTCAACTTTTCCTGTAAAGGTCCCAGTTGTCTTTTGCTTTTTGTTGCTTGAAGTGCCCATAGAATACAAACTTCTGGAACCTCTTTTGTGCTTCCCGGTTGCGAGCTTTTTCAATCCAAGACGATTGGTGAATAGAATCAAGCATTCATTGAAATTGTCCCGGTAATCTTTGCTCTCGTCAATTGCATCGGCTTTAGCAGCATCAAGTCGCTCATCGCTGATTGAATTGATAAAATCCCAGACAAATCTTCTTTCATTATGATTCTTTTCAAATCTCAGAATTGTACCATGAAAAGCAGTCCAGTTTCGCTTGTGCTTGTTCCAGTCATAATTCTTAGAATCTCCAGTGTAGTGTGAATCTTTCATATCCTGATATGTCTTATTCAGAACCATAGTGATATTGGTATCAGTATAAGCATGTTGCATCAATGAGATGAAAGCGTTTCTTGCATTTCCTGAGTTCAGCGCGGTGTTTTGGAAATGTGCCACATATTCCCAACCAGGACCCTTTCTTGTTGCATCACAAAGCAACCTCCAGACGACATTGTTGCCCTCATCATACTGGGGACCTGACAGGACGCCACACCTTTCATTGTAATCACTCCAAGTTGGATAAGTATCTGTTGTACCTTGCCCGACTGTTCCAGCCCTGGCTTCATCAGTAACTTCTTCCTTTTCTTGGGGTCTTATGACATACAAGATTGGAAATCCCTCAGAGTTGAATCTGTATCTCAGGTTTTGTCGGAAGCCTTCCTCCCATTCCCTGAATTTTGTGAGATCCTTCAGCTCGGGTGGAGTTGCTTTTTCCTGTGATTTCACACTTGATTCCATCATCTTGATTCTGAATTGCTGCAGTTCCAGGTTGTTTGGGTTTGCGTTCCAGTCGATAGCTCTTGGCTCAACTCCAATCAGTGGTTGGTATCGAGCCCAACTTGCCCATGTGAGAAGCCTCAATGATAGCCTGTTACCATAGTGGATACTTTTCGGGTTAGGACATTCCGGACTGATAGATTTCAATCCGTGCATGAATGATTTGATGCTTTCCTTGTTGAGGTCTGTAATTTCGCGGATGTTAGACATCCCTCCCCTCATAATTTCTTCAGCTGATTCATAGTTGATACCAAAATCCATCAAGCTGCTTCTAAAGGCAAGCTGTTCTGGATTCAGAAATCTTCCACTGTTGAATCCCCTGATTTTTATTTTTGGTTGGGATGATCTCCTTCCGTGTCGTTCAGCCCTTAGGTCGACGTCTAGTTGGTTCTCATCTTCATTGCTGTTATCGCTATCACTATCGCCCTGATTGACGTCATTTGGCGCATCCTGTATCCTTCTGATCCTCCTCTTTACTTCCTTGTCGATGACTCTTTTCCAAGTTGAGTTTGTTTCTGGATCAGTCATGGCTTTTTCCATTACTCTCATGATCCTTGGATCGAACTCCTCTTCACTATCTGGATACTTGTCGGAATCCTCGTTCTCATCTCCATCAGGACCATTCAGATCTTGATCCACCTCCATTTTTGTTTCTTCTATATCACTATTTTCGTGTGCTCTGGTTCGTACCATGGTGGAGTGCGATATTTCAAACGAAGTTTCGAATTATATTTTGTGATGGAGTATGGATGGGCTGGAGTATGGATGGGCGATTCGTAGTGTGGTATCCGATGGAAGTTGGTATTGGGTGGAAGAGTGTAATCAAATCGAGGATTGGATGTGAGAGGTGGGTATTAATTTTGTGACAGTCGTTCTGTATTTATCCGGATCGAATTTTGTTCCGGTTTTGTTATACTTTTGTGTTCGGATCGAGTTTTCGTTCCGTTTGTCTGTATTTGTGTGAGCTTTTGCTTTTGTTGCAAATCAAGATTGTGAGCTTTCCTATCCTTTCTTGGGATTTTGCTCATTCTGTATTTCTGTGGTGAAAGGTTAAAAGATTGTTTCCTGAGAATTTAGTGTTCTCCTTTTAGTGTTCTCGACGATCTTTTGCGGTTTGGTGTTCTCATATTATTAAATTCCTTTTGCACGTACGTGAAAACTACAGTACTCTAAATTACGTACGTATATTTCTACGTAACTTACAGTACTGCAGCTGTCGAAGATACAAACGATCAAGTCATATGCACCTTTAGTGTTTGGAATAATGAGACCTCTTTCTCTATGTGAGATCGGAATACGATCGAACCAGAGGTGCAATCGTCATTCTGACACCCAAAATTCGATACTTAGTGATCAAACGACAGTCATTCTTACGATCGACGTTCGATACTTAGTAATCGAAGAAGAACACACACTGGAGGTTCACACATGCAATCTCTTGTTAAGTGTGCTGTTTTCAAGAGAAGACAGCAGCGGTTCGAAGCGCTGCTCACGAACTTGTTACTTGTTTTCTGTATAAAATACGTGCTGTATTAGCGGCAGCACCGATCTTTAGAAGAGACACTTGCTCTCCAGCAAGAAACATCTCTTCATCTTATACTTTTAGATTATTTGATTATTCAACCTTAAACCTTGCACCGGACGCCTCCTTTGCGTCCCTTTTGTAGAACTACAAGCCTAAGATCTAACTGATTGCGTCGATTGGTCGATAGTCAGAATAGATCTGATTGGATTCGCATCCAGTCGTAGTGGATATCAGAGAAATATTAGACCGCAACAGACCGGCACCCCAACCGGCCTGCAGCTAAAGCTCCTGTTGCTCCTCTTTGCCCTTGGATTGAATCAGCTCAACAGCCAGTTTCAAAAGGAAATTAACAGATTAACAGTCGCAAGCTTGTTGAAGCTTGCAAAAGAAGACAACAGTAGAAGCACCGACGACGAAAACAATCCGACAGCAGATCATCAATTGACTCGACTACGGACGACGATTGATAGTTCTCTGATCTGATTACAGTATAACAAAGACACAAAAAAAAAAAAATCGGACAAGCCGAAGTCTTTAATAGAAGCCCATTGCATTGGACACGCCGATAGCAATCCCTCCATCCAAGGAACATATTTTTCGCGTCTACACTCCTTGTGACACCATCTTATCAAGGACACATCGACGCCCATCATTTGATTGTGCTAAGCACCAATAAACACCGACTGCAAATATCCATCGATAATTGCCTTAATCCATACGCAATAATTGCAAGACAACCAACACCAACACCACCCAACGACGATCCAAAATTAATCGAATCTTAGATGCGAAAACGAAACAACGACGGTCCAAATTAAACGACTTTTCGTTGCTCACCACGTCGCCTCCACGTCGATTTTCGAAGACTCGCCACACCGCCTGCACGTCATATCTCATCGGGAACGACTTCTCCTCGCTATTGCGGACACGCTGGTCCCATTCTGGCCCTCTCTCTCCCAATACTGACAGAGGTATCCATTTTTCTCGATGCAAGAAAACTACGGCGTTTGTCAACAACAACAAACGCAGTAAACGGATTTCGTTGCCTCTTCACGACCCCGGCACGTCGTATCTCGACTCCCCATCCCTATTGCAAACACGCCGATACCATTCTGGTCATCTATCTACTCATATTGACAGAGATATCCAACTTTCTCGATACGAGAACGTTACGGCGTTTGTAACAATTCTTTTCCGTCGCTTTGACATCTCAACGGCCCGTCGGATCCCCTCACCTCTCTTGCCGACACGTCGATACAAGAAACAATCCAACAGCAGATCATCGATCAACTCAACTACGGACGACGATTGATAGTTCTCTGATACGATTACACCATATCCCCATTGGCGGAAGGACAAGAAGCAAATCGACAGGACGACAAACCGCATGTCTAATATCCCCATTGGCGGAAGAACAAGAAGCAAAATTAACCAGACGATTCCTATCGCTTCAACCTGGCAGAGCTGCCAATCGTGCATCTCTGACATTACCTATGATTATGGCGCCTAACCAACAGGAAAACCCCAATCAAGACGATGAAGAGGATGTCCCCATCACGGACCTCTTCCCATCATTTGACCAAGCACTAGCCACATTCCTACACGACTCCTTCGATATCCCAAAGGAATCCAACAGCACTTTGTGCAAGGCGCTCATCAATGCCTGGTATAGGACATGGTCAGATTTCCTATACATTGAACACATCCAATATCTTGAATATCACGACGGGAGTGCAAGAGTACCACTCACTCGACATGTACAGCTCAAGCTACAACGATTCATAGATTTTGGTCAACACCTCACTGAACAGGGTCTAGACTGGGAAGAACGTGACCATTACACCAAGAAAGCTTTCAAGGACTACTGTCAAGGAATCGTCCAAGCCAGGCGAGACTCTGCAGTGACCAACCGCGCCACGATATCAACAGATGTACATGGCTGGCCGCCAAAACCGATAGCCCAGCTCCAATATGAATCATGGATCAGAAAACCAAGGGACGTCACCACCTTTCCAGTGTTACACAATGATGCAACATTCGAACATTGGCTTGTACCATTCAAGGCACAACTAGAAGCGATTGGTATTAACCCCACAACATTCCTTGATCCATACTGGTCAGATCACGCGCTTACAGGGTACCCCAAGGCCCTCTATGACAAACAATGTGCATTCTTCTGGACACTCCTCCGGCATGTGTTCCAAGGTGATTTTTCTTCCTCATGTGTGTTGTACCACCAACGGACACGCGATGGTCGTCTAGCTTACTTTACTTTTGTCAAGCTTCGCAATCCAGTGTCACCTCCAACGTCTCCAGCAGCACCAGAGTCAACTCACGCACCCGTTTATTCCACCAGTAGCACTCCCGCTGCTCATAACAGCCCTCCTACTGCTGCTTACAAAACGCCTGCTCAGCCCACTGTTGACAATCCTGACCACCCTACTGTTGACAATCCTGCGACCCCTACAGGACTTCCTGGTAGTTCCAATCCTGGATCAACTGCTGATTCCACATCCACCGGTACTTCTACCTACACCTGGAAGTATTCATCCAGCACTGACTCAGTCCGATTCAGCAAAATCGCCTATTCCTCCACTCCTAGTATTGTTCCTGCAGACATTCCTACTGGAGATGTCCCCTCTAAACGCAAACGTGAGCCACATTCCACTCGCGCTCGAACTTCCTATCTGTCCCCAGCCAACTCCCGATGGACATTTTACCCACAGTCTGAAACCGTGGTATTTCATCGTGCTCGTTCTGCACCCCAGTCTACTTGCATTTCTTCCTTGCAACTTCCACCATCTGGGGCATCTTCTAAAGATAGTGTCGTTTCAAGCTCAGTTAGGAAGCCCCTTTATGGGGCATCATTTTGTTCTGTTTGGAAGCCATGTGCTTATCCAGTTGGGAATCCTATTTATGGAGCATATCCTATGACCTACGATTCGCCTGCTGTTTGCATCACCAAACGACATCGTGATGCTATCAAGATCAAGATGTATCACCTACATGCCACTCTCTTGTTGGCTCACTGGATGTATGATGACGTCACATGACATCTCCGATCGATCCGATCAATTGCTACTTTGTTACGATTGATCCTGATACCGTTTACGTATCAATATGCCTCAATCAATTGCTGATCCGGTTCTCCGATGTGACTCTTTGCAAGACTCAAATCTCGATCTACAATTTTGATCTACGGTACTATCTACGATACGATCTACGATACGATCTATGATTTGATCTTGACTCCTGAATCATGAGATCACCAATCAAGTTCCTATGCACCCAAGTTGATCTCTACGATCAATTTCACGATTCGTTATTGCTGACGTACACGATACAATCGATTTCCATTATATCGCATCCTACGATTTGATCTACGATCCAACTACGATCAATCTAAGATCAATCCACGCTCACACTATACCTAAAGTCCTCCTTTCCAATGATGGGGCACGGCAGCAAGTCTTCCCTTCCAATCGTGGGGCACTACCTGCATCCTTGGTCCTACGATTAGTATATCGACGATACTACGATTCAATTCCCAACCCTATTCCACGATTCAACCTAGTGGACTACGATCATACTGTACCGATTCTACCTTTACAATTTGTTCCAAGTTGATATCTACGAATCGACTACTACGATTCCTCCCAAGATAGGTAGACCTAGTGGACTCCGATACAATCAAACGCTGTTTTCAAGCACTACGATTTGATCTACGATTCAATCTACGATTCGATCCATGATTCGATCCATGATTACAGTTGATGTCTCATATTTGATCATTGATCCTACGATTAGATCCACTATCAGCATTGTATGGATCTGACTCCTACGAATCAATATCCACTCAAGTTGATTTATACGACCAATTTCACGATTCGTTATTGTTAACATATACGATCCATCCACCTCCGATCAATTGATGCCCTCTCCATTCAATTGTGATACCCGATCTATACGATCGTATCGATTTCCAACCCTCTTCGATCCAAACTGATCTCTGATTGATCCACAATCTGCAATTGATTCAACATCTACGACTAGTTAATGTCCAATCATGGGACATCTTACTCTATGCAAACTCGATGCCTAATCATGGGGCACCTCGATCTATTCAAATCCATGCCCAATCATGGGGCATCCTTCTCTTTTGGTACTCATCCTTTCTATCGAGTAAGCAGATGGGGTATCTTATATGTTCCTCACATACGTACTCAGGGAATTTGTTTGTTCTTCTCACAGAGATAATGCTTGCGCTTCATCACTTGCAAGAAGATGGGGCATATTAAATTCCTTTTGCACGTACGTGAAAACTACAGTACTCTAAATTACGTACGTATATTTCTACGTAACTTACAGTACTGCAGCTGTCGAAGATACAAACGATCAAGTCATATGCACCTTTAGTGTTTGGAATAATGAGACCTCTTTCTCTATGTGAGATCGGAATACGATCGAACCAGAGGTGCAATCGTCATTCTGACACCCAAAATTCGATACTTAGTGATCAAACGACAGTCATTCTTACGATCGACGTTCGATACTTAGTAATCGAAGAAGAACACACACTGGAGGTTCACACATGCAATCTCTTGTTAAGTGTGCTGTTTTCAAGAGAAGACAGCAGCGGTTCGAAGCGCTGCTCACGAACTTGTTACTTGTTTTCTGTATAAAATACGTGCTGTATTAGCGGCAGCACCGATCTTTAGAAGAGACACTTGCTCTCCAGCAAGAAACATCTCTTCATCTTATACTTTTAGATTATTTGATTATTCAACCTTAAACCTTGCACCGGACGCCTCCTTTGCGTCCCTTTTGTAGAACTACAAGCCTAAGATCTAACTGATTGCGTCGATTGGTCGATAGTCAGAATAGATCTGATTGGATTCGCATCCAGTCGTAGTGGATATCAGAGAAATATTAGACCGCAACAGACCGGCACCCCAACCGGCCTGCAGCTAAAGCTCCTGTTGCTCCTCTTTGCCCTTGGATTGAATCAGCTCAACAGCCAGTTTCAAAAGGAAATTAACACATATCTTTATATTTTTTGTTTTCGCTCGTTTGATTTTCGCTCTCGTGCGGGCAGATGCTCCTTGCAATCTGTTCCTTCCGGGCAGATGCTCTTTTGCAATCTGCTCCTTCCAATCTGTTTCACCACAGAATACTTCTGGCTCAATCTTTTCGCTCGCGTCATTCTTGTTTTCAGTGAAAGATCAGTGTTCTTGGATATTGATTCCTTTCAACTGATGCCAACCTGGGCGGCCCTTTCGACTGAGCCGTCCAGCTTCTTTTCCCTTGCTTGTTTTGCTGGATCCCGAAACCCGGTGGAGCCACCACCTTGGTTCGGTTCTTTGGTCTCTTCTTTCAGGGAGACCACCCTGGTGTTGGTCTATTCCAGGGCTCCACAGGCATCTGCCTCTTTTACATCCTTGAGGGTTGATGCCGGTAGCTGATCAGGCTAGTCCGGATTAGTCTTCGAGCTCAGCTGCGTTTCGATTGAAACGCCGTTCCGTCCTCCACAGCTCGTAGAGTGCTGTGGGTCTGATAAACTAGAAAAAGTGTGTCGTAACAAACAACAAAAATGCAATCGGTCTTACGATCGATTGATTTAGTGAGCAAGAGTAATCATCTTAGATACAGTTCATTCGGCCTTGTCGATGTCGATAGGTTAATTAATCGTCGTCATATTACTCGTCGTCATTCGTGTAATTTTACCATACAAAATTCATGTAAACTTAAGACACAAAACACACGCAAACCATCTTCGATCGGTCTTTCTTTGTATCGTTACCGTGTAATTCACCGTGATATTCTCATTGGAATATCACCGTATTTGTACCTTATTACGTAGAATTAGTACTAGGTTGTACATAGATTTTAGGGCATGATAGTGTTTTAGAGTTGTTAATTCTTCGAAGAGTGAGCTGTTGGGAAAATTCCTGCTAAGAGACAATCCACATGGATTAATCACCGACGATTATTCACTCAGGTTAAATAACCTTACGAATAAGGTTATTTGCCTTTGTGACTCTTCGTACGTGCGATACGCTTTACACGGTGAATTCTTTTCACAGGCCCAACGAGGTGGAAGGGATGGATGTACTGGATTGGATCGACAGACATGCTGTGCCAATACATAAGAAGGTCACTTATCCCCGATACACAGTAGCCATCCGCCCCGAAAAAGCTGATCCCTATAGGACGCGGATCACAGCGGGAGGCGATCAGTTGGAGTACCACGGTGATGTTTCCACCCGTACAGCGAGTATGGAAACCATAAAAACACATTGGAACAGTGTAGTGTCCACCCCAGGGGCAAAATACTGTACCGGTGACATCTCTAACATGTACTTATGCTCATCACTCGATGAGCCCGAATTCGTGAAATTCCGGTGGGACATGATTCCCCCACGAATACGGGCCGCTTACAGTCTAGAGAGACTCAAGCGGGGTGACTACGTATATGCCAGGATCAAAAAGGCGTGGTACGGCCTCAAACAGAGCGGGAAAATCGCACATGATGACCTAGTAGCGCACCTACAAACCTATGGATACCGAAAGGCTCCCCATACTGAGGGACTATTCCTCCATGATGAGCGGGACATAAGTTTCACCCTAGTCGTGGATGATTTTGGGATCAAATACGTCAGGCAGGCCGACGTGGATCACCTAGTGGCTGCGGTCGGGGCCAAATACACCTTCAAGGTTGACTGGACCGGCAAACAGTACGTGGGGGTCCACCTACGTTGGGACTATGACAAACGCGAGGTCCAGTTGTCCATGGATGGTTACGTGGAACAAGCTCTAAAAGAGTTTGAACACGTTCACCCCACACGTACGTTTGCCGGGCCGTCACGAGCGGACGTGCCCGCGTACGGCACAAAAATACAATATGCAAAACGTGAAGATACTACCTCACTAACTGACGAAGAGATCAAATTCATACAGCAAGTTACGGGTAAATTTCTATTCTATGTGCGGGCGGTCGACAACACCATGCTGCATGCCCTCAACGATATCGCGTCAGCCTCAAACAACCAAACCGCATTAGCTGCCACTAGGTATTTCCTCAACTACGCAGCGTGCAACCTGGAAGCCGTCGTCATTTACCGAGCCAGCGACATGATTCTCCGTGTTGACAGCGACGCGGCCTATCTGGTGTGTCCAGGAGCAAAGAGTCGTGCCGGGGGATACCACTACCTTGGGGACACGAAGGACATTACATTCAATGGACCGGTCCTAGTGTTAGCTAAAATCATAAAAAACGTGATGGCGTCAGCGGCGGAAGCCGAAGTCGCGTCATTATTCCTCAACGCCCGGGAAGCATTACCCATCAGACAATGCCTGATGGAGCTCGGGCATCCTCAACCAGCCACTCCACTGAAAACAGACAATAATACAGCAGAAGGCATATTAAACGGCACGATCAAACAAAAGAGGTCCAAAGCCATTGACATGCGTTTCTATTGGTTAAAAGACAGGGCACAACAAGGGCAATTCAATATTTTCTGGGAACCAGGAAAACATAATCTGGCTGATTACCCTACTAAACACCACCCTGGTAGCCACCATAAGAAAGTGCGGCCAATATACCTATATGAACCGAATAGTCCAAGGACCATCCAAAGGTGTATTGGATTACTAAACCAATTGGTGGAGTTGTTAGTTGAACGTTTAACACTAACCCTAGGAGTTGACAACGTAACCTTCTAGACGGAGTTTATGTGGGGGGGGTTTGGGGGGGGAAAATACGTAGAAATATTAAAAAAATCTGTTTTTAACAAGTAGACTTGGTACAAACGCTACGACTAAAAATCGCTAAAAAGCTTAGCCAAACATTTATTTACGGAAATGAGATGCTTCTTCTAAAAGCAATAGTAATATCTAGTGGCGCGCGCTCATTTTTATGGTAGCAAACTCTCATTTTTTTGGTTGCAAGTAACCATAAGATTTAACCTGAATAAAGAAAAAATCATACGATTAAAATCTGTCTTAGATCAAGTTAACTTTACCAGATGAGAGAGTTTGGTAGAGGTGCAAAATATACGGTCGTTGTCGGCAGCAAATTCAATCGAAAAAGACGGGTACGAATCGAATTTATTCAATCGATACAATCGAAAAAGACGCGAACGAAAGATACGAACGTTAACTTTACCAGATGAGAGAGTTTGGTAGAGGTGCAAAATATACGGTCGTTGTCGGCAGCAAATTCAATCGAAAAAGACGGGTACGAATCGAATTTATTCAATCGATACAATCGAAAAAGACGCGAACGAAAGATACGAACGAAATATATTTCGGTTGGTGACTGGAAATATTTGCACTGTGTTCAAATTCGGTTGGTTTTTGGGTTCATGATTGAAATATATTTTGGTTAATGACTGGAAAGATTTGCACTGTGTTCAAATCTGGTGGGTTTTTGGATTGATGACTGAGTTATATTTTAGTCGGGAATTGGTGGGATTTGCACTGTGTTCAAATTCGGTTGGTTTTTGGGTTCACGATTGAAATATATTTTGGTTAATGACTGGAAAGATTTGCACTGTGTTCAAATCTGGTGGGTTTTTGGGTTGATTACTGAGTAATATTTTAGTTAGGGACTGGAAACTAAATTCCTCACAGTGCTTTGAACGCTGGCCAAATCTTCATGTTTAGCCCCATAATAAGTTGTTGAAGCTGAGACACAATCAAGTCTTGAACCAAAAGCTACCATTTTTCCTGTCTCACCCAATTTCGTTCTAACTTCTGTATGTGAGTTGAGAATTTTTGATAGGTTGTTCTTAATGTCATCTGACATATTAGTCTTTAGATAGTCAACATAGATTTTTCCGTTAGCAAAGTTGTACTCTTGTTTTTGTACTGGTGTTGAGATAACATGAGAGTATTTTGCCATCCTATTCAATCGTTCCTTTTTTGTCGGACGTCTGACAACATAAGTCCATCCATTGTTGGTGTTTGGTGTTGGCATTTGATGTGTAGAGTACACCAGTCCTGAAACATAATGATTTCCTTTTGCAGCACTTGGTTTGGCTGTGTTCAACATTTCAAATGACTTCTCCTTGCTTATTGTTTCATTCATGTACAACAAAGGAACAACAATCTCTTCCAGACCCAACACTTTCTTGATTTCCAACTTTTTTGCTTTCTCACTCATGATGATGAAGACACCGGTTGAATGCTGGTTGGTTGAAACGTTGGTTGCCAATATGAGATTTCAACAAACAAACAAAAATTAGAGACACTGAAAACAGTTAATCATTGTTTTTCACCATTCAGATTCCAAAGAGTTGGCTTGAGGAAAACAATGCTTGAGTGTAAGCTCATATTATTCCAATGACATCAAGAATACATAATTGCTGACAGAGGATGTGTCTTACCCACAAGACTATAGTCAAGTGTGCACACCATGTATTATTCAGCAAACTGTAATTAATGCCACTTGTAATGCAACAAGCTTAAAATTCAAGATTGAATTCATCATTGCAAGACAACAGTACCATTTCAGATTATACTTATGGAGAAAGCCTCAGCACCTTAAAGTACACCACTGTGAAACGATCTGCAAAGCAGATTTTCGCACGCACAATGTACAAGTGGGCTTTGTCTCCAAAAAGCGACATTCTATCCTCCCCTTGAAGAAGGTGAAGGATGGTAATGACATCTTACTATGGCTGTTGATTTGTCTGCAAATTTGCATTCTCCAAGAACACTACTACTTCCATGCTACAACCCAATGCACTTCACAAAATTCAAAAACTGTACCTGGTATCAGAAGTGTATCCTCGCTTGCACTTGAAAACGCCGGTTGAAACGCCGGTTGAAATGTTGCTTGTGCTTGGAAAGGCTTGTTGAATGGAAAGGCCAGTTGCAACGCCTGTTGAAAAGGCCGGTTGAAACGCCGGTTGAAACGCCAGTTGAAACACCGCTTGCCCTTGGAAACGCCGGTTGAAAATGCCGCTTTGAACAACCGGTTGAAAACGTTGATTGAAACGCCACTTGTGCTTGAAAACGCCGGTTGAATGGTAGGAATTGTACACAGTGACGTCAGAAAAGAAAAACTTGCAACAGTCGGTCAGATAGATCAATCCTATTGCAATGGCTTGTTTCCCTCGACCGAAGTTCGATAGTATTTCCAATCCAACTCCTTGTTAATGGTAGGATTTGTACAAAGCAACGTCGGAAAAGAAAAACTTGCGACAGTCGGTCAATGGACTCGCGCTGCAAGAAGTCTCTGTTTTTATTGCTTGTTACGATTGCTCGCTTGACCGAAGTTCGGTAGAATTTCCAATCCAACTTCTCGTTAATGGTAGGATTTGTACACAGTGACGTCAGAAAAGAAAAACTTGCGACAGTCGGTCAGATAGATCGATCCTATTGCGATGGCTTGTTTCCCTCGACCGAAGTTCGATAGAATTTCCAATCCAACTTCTTGTTAATGGTAGGATTTGTACAAAGCAACGTCGGAAAAGAAAAAATTGCGACAGTCGATCAATGGACTCGCGCTGCAAGAAGTCTCTGTTTTTATTGCTTGTTACGATTGCTCGCTTGACCGAAGTTCGATAGAATTTCCAATCCAACTTCTCGTTAATGGTAGGATTTGTACACAGCAACGTCGGAAAAGAAAAACTAGCGACAGTCGGTCAATGGACTCGTCGCGCTGGAAGAGATCTCTGTTTCGATTGCTCGTTACGATTGCTCGCTTGACCAAAGTTCGATAGTATTTCCAATCCAACTTCTCGTTAATGGTAGGATTTGTACACAGCAACGTCGGAAAAGAAAAACTAGCGACAGTCGGTCAATGGACTCGTCGCGCTGCAAGAGATCTCTGTTTCGATTGCTCGTTCCAATTGCTCGCTTGACAGAAGTTCGATAGAATTTCCAATCCAACTTCTTGTTAATGGTAGGATTTGTACACAGCGACGTCGGAAAAGAAAAACTTGCGACAGTCGGTCAATGGACTCGTCGCGCTGCAAGAGATCTCTGTTTCGATTGCTCGTTCCAATTGCTCGCTTGACAGAAGTTCGATAGAATTTCCAATCCAACTTCTTGTTAATGGTAGGATTTGTACACAGCGACGTCGGAAAAGAAAAACTTGCGACAGTCGGTCAATGGACTCGTCGCGCTGCAAGAGATCTCTGTTTCGATTGCTCGTTCCGATTGCTCGCTTGACAGAAGTTCGATAGAATTTCCAATCCAACTTCTTGTTAATGGTAGGATTTGTACACAGCGACGTCGGAAAAGAAAAACTTGCGACAGTCGGTCAATGGACTCGTCGCGCTGCAAGAGATCTCTGTTTTGATGGCTCGTTGCGATTGCTCGCTTGACAGAAGTTCGATAGAATTTCCAATCCAACTTCTTGTTAATGGTAGGATTTGTACACAGCGATTTCGGAAAAGAAAAACTTGCGACAGTCGGTCAATGGACTTGCGCTGCAAGAATTGCGCTGCGAGAAGTCTCTGTTACTATTGGTTGATTAATAAAAAATCCCTCGACAGAAGTTCGATAGTATTTCCAATCCAACTTCTTGTTAATGGTAGGATTTGTACACAGCGACGTCGGAAATGAAAAGCTTGCGACAGTCGGTCAATGGACTCGCGCTGCAAGAAGTCTCTGTTTCGATTGCTCGTTGCGATTGCCCGCTTGACCGAAGTTTGATAGTATTTCCAATCCAACTTCTCGTTAATGGTAGGATTTGTACACAGTGCAGTCGGAACTGAAAAACTTGTGACAGTCGGTCAGATTGATCCGTATTTTGATTGCTGTTTTGATTGCTCGTTGTTTCACTTGACCGGAGTTCGATAGTATTTCCAATTCAACTTCTCCTTATTGGTAGGATTGGTACACAGTGCCGTCGGAAAAGAAAAACTTGGGACAGTCGATCCAATCGATCCGTATTTCGATTGCTCGCTCGACCGAAGTTCAATAGTATTTCCAATCCAATTTCTCGTTAATGGTAGGATTTGTACTCAGTGCCGTCGGAACTGAAAAACTTGTGACATTCGGTCAGATTGATCGATTGCCCGTTTCGCTCGACCGAAGTTCAATAGTATTTCCAATCCAACTTCTCGTTAATGGTAGGATTTGTACACAGTGACGTCGGAAAAGAAAAGCTTGTGACAATCGGTCAATGGACGCGCGATGCAAGTATCTGTTGCTATTGCTTGCTGCCGCGCTCGCTGTTGCAATCGCTTGCTGACACGCTTGCTCGCTTGACCAAAGTTCGATAGTATTTCCAATCCAACTTCTTGTTAATGGTAGGATTTGTACACAGCGACGTCGGAAAAGAAAAACTTGCGACAGTCGGTCAATGGACTCGTCGCGCTGCAAGAGATCTCTGTTGCTATTGCTTGCTGCCGCGCTTCTTGCGCTTGCGCTGTTGTTGCTGTTGTTGCCGTTCTTGCAGACAGGGAGGGGGGGGGATTTCCATGGTCGATGGACGAGATAGGGAAGGTGTGGTGTTGATTTTGGTATTTTCTGTACCAATAGCAGTAGGGATTTGGGAGTGAAATTGTCAGTACTTAATTCTACAGCTATTGGTACAGAAAATACATATTAAAGGAGTATCACGTGAAAATCCAAATGCAACAAATGTGGTGCTGTACCGGTAAGTAATAATAGTGTGTGTGGGTGCATTTGGCTGTGTGCATACGTACCATTATGTAAAGGTAGTACTGAATTTTAAAAAAGAACAATGATTCACGTACCATTACGTAGAAATAGTACTGAATTTTAAAAAAGAACAATGATTCACGTACCATTATGTAGAAATAGTACTGAATTTTAAAAAAGAACAATGGTTCATTTTTTTGGTAGCGAAGAATCTGGAGAACAGAAGACTATGAGCGTATGTTTTGTAGGTATTGTTGTAGTTGAAAAGTGTATGGTAAAAGTGTATGAATGTACCAAAAAAAGTGTGAGATTGACCCGGTACCTTTGCACTGTGCTAAAATCTGGTGGGTTTTTGGGTTGATGACTGAGATATATTTTAGTTAGGGACTGGAAAGATTTGCACTGTGTCTAAATCGGGTGGGTTTTAGGATTGACGATTTAATTATATTTTGGTTAGGAACTGAAAATATTTGCACTGTGTTCAAATCTGGTTGGTTTTTTGGTTGATGACTGAGTTATATTTTAATCAGGGATTGGCAGGATTTGCACTGTGCTAAAATCTGGTGGGTTTTTGTGGTATTCCAACGCTCACGATTGAAATTACCCACGATTCAAGAAAATCTGAAAAGCAAGCCGGTCTTCAACCTTGAAGACTGGATGAAGAACATATCCAAATTCTCCATGTGCTTCTCTATGTGCAATGTACGTTGAATTTCGATTCAACGCCTTTTTACTGTTGCAAGCTTTCTCAACGGCTCCTCGGAGTAGTTGACAGGGCTAGCTCACAATCTTAGTTTTTAACCAATACATAAACCTTATTTTAGTACCTTATTTTAGAGGCGTACGACACTGTTTAAACAGTCGAATAACCGCTTCGACCCTTTCTACCGGTAAAGACTACTTCAACTACTACACGAACAAAAATTACCACTACTACACAACTAACAACCGATCCGAAGATTGTCCAGTAACAATAAGAAATCGACCAGTATGTCTTACTCAGTCATTCCCTTCAAGTATGACTTTGATCAAGAGACTATTGACAAAATTGAGTACAAGATTACCCAAGAAATCAATGGCTCCCAAGAAGTTACCAAGATCAAAATCCCTTTGATTACTGCAGGATCAACCAAATTACAAATTCTTTTCACTATCGATGCGTTCATTAGATCTAAGAAGACCCTCAACCTAACCACAGGACCAAGAATCTATGACAAGTTTGTAGACCTCCTCAGAGACTACACCGACTGTAGCTGGTGGAACAGCTATGTAACAGCCAATGTTCCACAGAGAACTGTGGACAACTTCCAGACGACAGTGGAAGCATTCATCAGCTTCAAGTTCAACAGCAACCTCGATGCCTACCAGAATCATAAAAGATTCCTCACCAATATTAAGAAGACAACCTCCATGACTGTACACCAATTCGTAGCTCAAGTCAACTTCCACAACCATGTTATTCTCCCATTACTACCGGGACACCCGCCACAAGATGCAGAGATCAACGAAAGCGACTTCAAGAATCTAGTCTTTGAATCGATGCCAGAGGACTGGAAAGACCTCTATCAACAACACCATTCTCCCCATAGAGATTCTCTCTCTGAAATGATGATAAGATTCGAAAGATTCCAAGCTGTACAGAATAAAAAGAACAAGAAATCAGACAACCAGTCTCAAAACAACAACAACAGCAACAACAATGCCAACAACAACCGTAACAACCGTAACGGCAACAACCGTAACAACCGTAACGGCAACAATCGCAACAATCGAAACCGAAACAACAACAACAACAATAACCAACGCAACAACAACAACAACAACAACCAACGCAGCAACAACCAAGGCAACAACAACAACAAAGGATCAACTAGGATCTCAAATGACTCACCGTGTCCTATCCACCCTGGTACCAATCACACCTGGGGTCAATGCTACACCAACAAGTATGGCAGCAACTCCAATCAGTCTAATAACAACACTAGGGACAACACCGACTCGCATGTAAATGATCGCAGCAGCAATTCCAACAACAGCAATCGATCCACTACCTCTTCCCACGGCAGTAACTTCAACGAACCAGAACAACACATGTGTGTCTTCATCAATGAACCAGAAGATACTACCATCCCTGCTACTCCTTGGCCGGATCTCTTCCATGTCGATATGGATATCGATGAAGAATACTACAACTCGGATCTTCAAAGATTTCCCTCTGAAAAGACCAATTCCGACAACAACAAGCAAGATGTTGCTCCTAGCAAGGACAACGTCGACATCGACCTTGCTCCAACCACAGTAAGTGTCTGCAACTCGATCAATGGATCCCTTGGGAAGTACTACTTGAAAACCCTCTTCGATTCCGGATCAACCGACAATCTCATAGTGGAATCAGCAATTCCCTCTGGAATCAAGAAGAACCTCCTAGACCAACCAATTCAAATGCAAACAACAAACGGCAAAACCACTTGCAACCACTATGTAACCTTGGAGAACACCATATTCCCAGAACTATCCTACTCAATGAAAGTCCTACAAATCAAGTGCTTTGTAGTCTCTCAGAATATCAACTACCATCTCCTCATTGGAAGGAAGACAATGCGAGACCTCGGAATGAAGATGGACTTCGAAAACTGCACCATTGAATGGTATGAGAAGACCATGGACTTTCACCCTCGAAGCTACTTTGACAACAAGTCCTTGCTCCACAAGGTCATGTCTGCAGAACCACATGCCATTGCAGAAAGTTACTCCGCCCAATCAATCCAACAGTCTTATGTAGATGGAACCACCAAGTATGAGAAAACTGACCTCCACAAGCTTGTCACCGACCAAAATCATCTCTCCTACCAAGAGAAACAAGCCTTGTTACCAATACTCCTCCAACATGAAGGACTTTTTGAAGGCTTGAATGACAAAGAATTAGGCATTTTCCCTAATCAAACATTCCACATTGAACTGCAGCAAGGCGCAACGCCATATCATGTAAAACAACCATATTCCATTCCACTGCACCAACAAGAAGCAGTGAAGAAAGAAATCGATCAACAAGTAAAACTTGGCATCCTCGAACGATGCTATGCAACTGAGTGGGGAATGCCAACGTTTGTAGTGCCCAAACCAGATGGCTCCTGTCGACTCATCAGTGACTTTAGAGAACTTAACAAGGTCACCAAGAAACTTCACTATCCACTCCCAAAGCTCCAAGATATCTTCCACAGAAGAAGAGGCTTCAAATATGTCACCCTTATCGATGTCAGTATGCAATTCCACACCTTCAAACTCGATGAGGCCTCCACCTGGCTTTGTGTCCTTGTTACTCCATTCGGAAAGTTTCGACTACTTCGATTGCCAATGGGCTTCCTTAACTCTCCAAGTTGGGCCCAAGGCTGCATGGAACAAATGCTCTCCCACCTGAAGGACATCGAAGTATACATCGATGATATTGGTATCTTCTCAGATACCCTCGAATCCCATTGCAAATCAGTCTCCTCTGTTCTGTCCTTACTGAAGTGTCACAACTTCTCTGTCAAGCCCTCCAAGTGCCACTGGTTTCAATCCCAAGCTCCTTGGCTTGGTCACATTATCTCGCGCGATGGTATTAGGCCCAATCCAAACAAGATTGCTCCCATCCTGAAACTTGCTTTTCCCTCAACAACAACCCAACTTCGATCCTTTGTTGGGATGATTAACTTCTACCGAAACTTCTACCCCAAACGAGCTGAAGTCCTTGCACCCCTTACGGACCTCTCTGGAAGAGCCAAAGGCAAAATCTCTCCAACTCCAGAACTCATTGAAGCTTTCAACAAAGCCAAGTCCCTCATTGCCAATGATATCCTCCTTGCCTTTCCTGATCCAAACAAGCCCTTCCATGTCTATACTGACGCTTCTGACTACCAACTCGGAGCTGTCATCCTCCAAGATGGCAAAATCATCCTTTGCTTCTCCAGAAAACTCAACGCAGCTCAACGCAAATACCCAACAATTGACAAAGAGATGCTCTGTGTTGTCGAAGTCTTCAAAGAATTCCGCACCATTCTTTGGGGTGCTGAAATCATTGTATGGACAGACCACATCAACTTAACCAGACCAACTCTTACCAGCCACAGAATTATGACTTGGCGCATGCTCCTTGAAGAATTTTCCCCAGTATTCAAGTATATCAAAGGCAAAGACAATGTCCTTGCTGATGCCCTCTCAAGGCTCCCACTTCAGCAAGATACTCCGGAGAAGAAGAAGGAGTTCTTCGGTCCCGATCCAACGGATGACTCGGACCTCTCAACTGACTCCGATCTTCTCGCTCTTTCTGACTTGTTTCTTAACTACCCAGAAGACATTCCCATGTACCCCTTAGCCTTCGACCAACTCGCCCAAGATCAAGCAGCCAATGCTGATATTGCTACCAATCCCCGGTACACAACTGAAAACTTCAACGGCACCGACTTGAAAGTTGTAGACTCCAACGGTCGCCAGAAAATTGTACTCCCTCCAAACAGAGTGCAAGCCACCATCAAATACTACCACCACGTGCTTGGCCATGCCGGCGCAGAACGATTGTATCAAACCATCAACCAATTTGTATATGCCCCAAACCTGAAGGACCAAATCAACGCCTTCTGCAAAACGTGTGACACGTGCCAACGATACAAGAATAGCCACCAAAGCCATGGACAGCTCCCTACCAAAGAACACCAATACGTTCCTTGGGACACCATTGCAATCGATGGAGTAGGCCCTTGGAAAATCAAGATCCCTGGCCATGGAACAGTCTCCTTCAATGGCTTTACCATCATGGACATGTGCACCAACCTCCTCGAGATCATCCGAGCTCCACAAGTAAATCCAACCGGCCTCATGGCAGTCCATGCCCTCGACAATGGCTGGCTCTCCAGATATCCCAAACCAGTAAATTGTATTATTGACCAAGGAACCAACTTCATGAGTAATGATTTCCAACTCCACCTTGCCAACCTAGGAATCAAGGCAAAGGTCTGCTCGGTTCGAAACCCACAATCCAACGCAGTACTTGAACGCGTCCACGATACCATGAAGTCTGCAATGAGAACAGAACTCAATACCAATCCCCCACAGACTCTTCAGGAAGCCACGGACATCATCGATACTGTCTTTGCTTCCGCTCAGTTTGCCGTTCGATCAACCATCAACAAGACCTTTGGAATGACGCCCGGAGCCCTTGTATTCCACAGAGACATGTTTCTACCGATTCCAGTAATTACTGACTTGGCCATGGTCAGAAACAAAAGACAAGCTCAAATCGACAAGAATGCTATGAAAGAGAACAGCCACAGGAAGATTCATGATTACAGTGTAGGAGATCAAGTTATGGTGAAAAATGAAAAGCAAATCCCCGGAGCTTTTGAAGCAAGAAGCAAAGGCCCCTACACCATACAGCAAATTCACACAAATGGTACAGTTTCCTTTCTCTTAAGAAATCACGTGATCCAACGCATGAACATTCAAAATCTGAAACCATATCACACCAACTAAAAATTTCTTATCTAAGCAATACTGGTCGCACACGACTAACAAAAATTCTGTGCCACCAATCGAACTTTTACGAGAAGGAGAAGAGTGTGGTATTCCAACGCTCACGATTGAAATTACCCACGATTCAAGAAAATCTGAAAAGCAAGCCGGTCTTCAACCTTGAAGACTGGATGAAGAACATATCCAAATTCTCCATGTGCTTCTCTATGTGCAATGTACGTTGAATTTCGATTCAACGCCTTTTTACTGTTGCAAGCTTTCTCAACGGCTCCTCGGAGTAGTTGACAGGGCTAGCTCACAATCTTAGTTTTTAACCAATACATAAACCTTATTTTAGTACCTTATTTTAGAGGCGTACGACAGTTTTTGGGTTGATGACTGAGTTATATTTTAGTCGGGAATTGGCAGGATTTGCACAATGCTAAAATCTGGTGGGTTTTTGGGTTATTGACTGACTTATATTTTAGTCGGGGATTGGCAGGATTTGCACTGATCTAAAATCTAGTGATTTTTGGGTTTATGACTAAGTTATATTTTAATCGGGAATTGGCAGGATTTGCACTGTGCTAAAATCTGGTTGGTTTTTGAATTGATCACTCAGTTATATTTTGGTTAGGGACTGGAAAGATTTGCACTGTTTCTAAATCTGGTGGGTTTTTGTTTTAGGGTTGACGATTTAATTATATTTTGGTCTGGGACTGAAAGATTTGCACTGTGTTCAAATCTGGTTGGCTTTTGGGTTGATGACTGAGTTATATTTTAGTCGGGAATTGGCAGGATTTGCACTGTGTTCAAATCAGGTTGCTTTTTGGGTTGATGACTGCGTTATATTTTAGTCGGGGATTGGCAGGATTTGCACTGTGCTAAAATCTGGTTGGTTTTTGGGTTGATGACTGATTTATATTTTAGTCGGGAATTGGCAGGATTTGCACTGTGCTAAAATCTGGTGGGTTTTTGGGTTGATGACTGACTTGTATTTTAGTCCAGAATTGGCAGGATATGCACTGTGTTCAAATCTAGTTGGTTTATGGGTTGATGACTGCGTTATATTTTAGTCGGGAATTGGCGGGATTTGCACTGTGCTAAAATCTGGTTGGTTTTTGAATTGTTTACTGAGTTATATTTTGGTTAGGGACTGGAAAGATTTGCACTGTGTCTAAATCTGGTGGGTTTTAGGGTTGATGATTTAATTATATTTTGGTTCGGGACTGAAAAGATTTGCACTGTGTTCAAATCTGGTTGGTTTTTGGATTGATGACTGAATTTTATTTTGGTTAGGGACTGGAAAGGTTTGCACTGTGCTAAAATCTTGTGGGTTTTTGGGTTGATGTCTGAGTTATATTTTAGTCGGGAATTGGCAGGATTTGCACTGTGCTAAAATCTGGTTGGTTTTTGAATTGATGACTGATTTATATTTTGGTTAGGGACTGGAAAGATTTGCACTGTGTCTAAATTAAGTAGGTTTTAG
This sequence comes from Pseudo-nitzschia multiseries, assembly GCA_037355745.1. NCBI lineage: Eukaryota > Bacillariophyta > Bacillariophyceae > Bacillariales > Bacillariaceae > Pseudo-nitzschia > Pseudo-nitzschia multiseries. The sequence goes on from CM074789.1 coordinate 5,252,115, forward strand.
GGTTGATGATTTAATTATATTTTGGTTAGGGACTGAAAAGATTTGCACTGTGTTCAAATCGGGTTGGTTTTTGGGTTGATGACTGTGTTATATTTTAGTCGGGGGTTGGCAGGATTTGCACTGTGCTAAAATCTGGTTGGTTTTTGGGTTGATGACTGAGTTATATTTTAGTCGGGAATTGGCAGGATTTGCACTGTGCTAAAATCTGGTTGGTTTTTGGGTTGTTGACTGAGTTATATTTAAGTCGGGGATTGGCAGGATTTGCACAATGCTAAAATCTGGTGGGTTTTTGGGTTATTGACTGAGTTATATTTTAGTCGGGAATTGGCAGGATTTGCACTGTGCTAAAATCTGGTTGGTTTTTTAATTGATGACTGATTTATATTTTGGTTAGGGACTGGAAAGATTTGCACTGTGTCTAAATCTGGTGGGTTTTAGGGTTGACGATTTAATTATATTTTGGTTAGCGACTGAAAAGATTTGCACTGTGTTCAAATCTGGTTGGTTTTTGGGTTGATGACTGAGTTATATTTTAGTCGGGAATTGGCAGGATTTGCACTGTGCTAAAATCTGGTTGGTTTTTGAATTGATGACTGAATTATATTTTGGTTAGGGACTGAAAAGATTTGCATTGTGTTCAAATCTGGTTGGTTTTTGGGTTGATGACTGAGTTATATTTTAGTCGGGGATTGGCAGGATTTGCACTGTGCTAAAATCTGGTTGGTTTTTGAATTGATGACTGAATTATATTTTGGTTAGGGACTGAAAGATTTGCACTGTGTTCAAATCAGGTTGGTTTTTGGGTTGATGACTGAGTTATATTTTAGTTGGGAATTGGCAGGATTTGCACTGTGCTAAAATCTGGTTGGTTTTTGAATTGATGACTGAATTATATTTTGGTTAGGGACTGAAAAGATTTGCATTGTGTTCAAATCTGGTTGGTTTTTGGGTTGATGACTGAGTTATATTTTAGTCGGGGATTGGCAGGATTTGCACTGTGCTAAAATCTGGTTGGTTTTTGAATTGATGACTGAATTATATTTTGGTTAGGGACTGAAAGATTTGCACTGTGTTCAAATCAGGTTGGTTTTTGGGTTGATGACTGAGTTATATTTTAGTTGGGAATTGGCAGGATTTGCACTGTGCTAAAATCTGGTTGGTTTTTGAATTGATGACTGATTTATATTTTGGTTAGGGACTGGAAAGATTTGCACTGTGTCTAAATTAAGTAGGTTTTAGGGTTGATGATTTAATTATATTTTGGTTAGGGACTGAAAAGATTTGCACTGTGTTCAAATCGGGTTGGTTTTTGGGTTGATGACTGTGTTATATTTTAGTCGGGCATTGGCAGGATTTGCACTGTGCTAAAATCTTGTGTGTTTTTGGGTTGGTGACTGCGTTATATTTTGATCGGGGAACGGCAGGATTTGCACAGTGCTAAAATCTTGTGGGTTTTTGGGTTGATGACTGTGTTATATTTTAATCGGGGATTGGCAGGATTTGCACTGTGCTAAAATCTGGTGGGTTTTTGGGTTGATGACTGAGATATATTTTAGTTAGGGACTGGAAAGATTTGCACTGTGTCTAAATCGGGTGGGTTTTAGGATTGACGATTTAATTATATTTTGGTTAGGAACTGAAAATATTTGCACTGTGTTCAAATCTGGTTGGTTTTTTGGTTGATGACTGAGTTATATTTTAATCAGGGATTGGCAGGATTTACACTGTGCTAAAATTTGGTGGGTTTTTGGGTTGATGACTGAGTTATATTTTAGTCGGGAATTGGCAGGATTTGCACAATGCTAAAATCTGGTGGGTTTTTGGGTTATTGACTGACTTATATTTTAGTCGGGGATTGGCAGGATTTGCACTGATCTTAAATCTAGTGATTTTTGGGTTTATGACTAAGTTATATTTTAATCGGGAATTGGCAGGATTTGCACTGTGCTAAAATCTGGTTGGTTTTTGAATTGATGACTCAGTTATATTTTGGTTAGGGACTGGAAAGATTTGCACTGTTTCTACTAAATCTGGTGGGTTTTTGTTTTAGGGTTGACGATTTAATTATATTTTGGTCTGGGACTGAAAGATTTGCACTGTGTTCAAATCTGGTTGGTTTTTGGGTTGATGACTGAGTTATATTTTAGTCGGGGATTGGCAGGATTTGGAATGTGCTAAAATCTGGTTGGTTTTTGGGTTGATGACTGCGTTATATTTTAGTCGGGGATTGGCATGATTTACACAATGCTAAAATCTGGTGGGTTTTTGAGTTATTGACTGAGTTATATTTTAGTCGGGAATTGGCAGGATTTGCACTGTGCTAAAATCTGGTTGGTTTTTGAATTGATGACTGAATTATATTTTGGTTAGGGACTGAAAAGATTTGCATTGTGTTCAAATCTGGTTGGTTTTTGGGTTGATGACTGAGTTATATTTTAGTCGGGGATTGGCAGGATTTGCACTGTGCTAAAATCTGGTTGGTTTTTGAATTGATGACTGAATTATATTTTGGTTAGGGACTGAAAGATTTGCACTGTGTTCAAATCAGGTTGGTTTTTGGGTTGATGACTGAGTTATATTTTAGTTGGGAATTGGCAGGATTTGCACTGTGCTAAAATCTGGTTGGTTTTTGAATTGATGACTGAATTATATTTTGGTTAGGGACTGAAAAGATTTGCACTGTGTTCAAATCAGGTTGGTTTTTGGGTTGATGACTGAGTTATATTTTAGTCGGGAATTGGCAGGATTTGCACTGTGCTAAAATCTGGTTGGTTTTTAAATTGATGACTGAATTATATTTTGGTTAGGTACTGAAAAGATTTGCACTGTGTTCAAATCGGGTTGGTTCTTTGGTTGATGACTGAGTTATATTTTAGTCGGGTATTGGCAGGATTTACACTGTGCTAAAATCTGGTGGGTTTTTGGGTTGATGACTGAGTTATATTTTAGTCGGGAATTGGCAGGATTTGCACTGTGTTCAAATCTGGTCGGTTTTTGGGTTGATGACTGTGTTATATTTTAATCGGGGATTGGAAAGATTTGCACAATGCTAAAATCTGGTGGGTTTTTGGGTTATTGACTGAGTTATATTTTAGTCGGGAATTGGCAGGATTTGCGCTGTGCTAAAATCTGGTTGGTTTTTGAATTGATGACTGAGTTATATTTTAGTTAGGGACTGGAAAGATTTGCACTGTGTCTAAATTTGGTGGGTTTTAGGGTTGACGATTTAATTATATTTTGGTTCGGGACTTAAAAGATTTGCACTGTGTTCAAATCTGGTTGGTTTTTGGGTTGATTACTGAGTTTTATTTTTGTCGGGGATTGGCAGGATTTGGAATGTGCTAAAATCTGGTTGGTTTTTGGGTTGATGACTGCGTTATATTTTGGTCGGGGATTGGCAGGATTTACACAATGCTAAAATCTGGTGGGTTTTTCAGTTATTGACTGAGTTATATTTTAGTCGGGAATTGGCTGGATTTGCACTGTGCTAAAATCTGGTTGGTTTTTGAATTGATGACTGAATTATATTTTGGTTAGGGACTGAAAAGATTTGCATTGTGTTCAAATCGGGTTGGTTTTTGGGTTGATGACTGAGTTATATTTTAGTTGGGAATTGGCAGGATTTGCACTGTGCTAAAATCTGGTTTGTTTTTGAATTGATGACTGAATTATATTTTGGTTAGGGACTGAAAAGATTTGCATTGTGTTCAAATCGGGTTGGTTTTTGGGTTGATGACTGAGTTATATTTTAGTCGAGGATTGGCAGGATTTGCACTGTGCTAAAATCTGGTGGGTTTTAGGGTTGATGACTGAGTTGTATTTTAGTGGGGAATTGGCAGGATTTGCACTGTGCTAAAATCTGGTTTGTTTTTGGGATGATGACTGCGTTATATTTTAGTCGGGGATTGGCAGGATTTGAACAATGCTAAAATCTGGTGGGTTTTTGTGTTATTGACTGAGTTATATTTTGGTTAGGGACTGGAAAGATTTGCATTGTGTCTAAATCAAGTAGGTTTTAGGGTTGACGATTTAATAATATTTTAGTTAGGGACTGGAAAGATTTGCACTGTGTTCAAATCGGGTTGGTTTTTGGGTTGACGATTTAATTATATTTTGGTTCAGGACTTAAAAGATTTGCACTGTGTTCAAATCTGGTTGGTTTTTGGGTTGATTACTGAGTTTTATTTTTGTCGGGGATTGGCAGGATTTGGAATGTGCTAAAATCTGGTTGGTTTTTGGGTTGATGACTGCGTTATATTTTGGTCGGGGATTGGCAGGATTTACACAATGCTAAAATCTGGTGGGTTTTTCAGTTATTGACTGAGTTATATTTTAGTCGGGAATTGGCAGGATTTGCGCTGTGCTAAAATCTGGTTGGTTTTTGAATTGATGACTGAGTTATATTTTAGTTAGGGACTGGAAAGATTTGCACTGTGTCTAAATTTGGTGGGTTTTAGGGTTGACGATTTAATTATATTTTGGTTCGGGACTTAAAAGATTTGCACTGTGTTCAAATCTGGTCGGTTTTTGGGTTGATGACTGTGTTATATTTTAGTCGGGGATTGGAAAGATTTGCACAATGCTAACATCTGGTTGGTTTTTGGGTTGATGACTGAGTTATATTTTAGTCGGGAATTGGCAGGATTTGCACTGTGTTCAAATCTGGTTGGTTTTTGGGTTGATGACTGTGTTATATTTTAGTCGGGGATTGGAAAGATTTGCACAATGCTAACATCTGGTTGGTTTTTGGGTTGATGACTGAGTTATATTTTAGTCGGGAATTGGCAGGATTTGCACTGTGCTAAAATCTGGTGGGTTTTTGAATTGATGACTTTTAGTCGGGAATTGGCAGGATTTGCACTGTGCTAAAATCTGGTTGGTTTTTGGGTTGATGTCTGAGTTATATTTTAGTCGGGAATTGGCAGGATTTGCACTGTGCTAAAATATTTTGTGTTTTTTTTAATTATATTTTGGTTCGGGACTGAAAAGATTTGCACTGTGTTCAAATCTGGTTGGTTTTCGGGTTGATTACTGAGTTATATTTTAGTCGGGGATTGGCAGGATTTGGAATGTGCTAAAATCTGGTTGGTTTTTGGGTTGATGACTGCGTTATATTTTAGTTGGGGATTGGCAGGATTTACACAGTGCTAAAATCTGGTGGGTTTTTGAGTTATTGACTGAGTTATATTTTAGTCGGGAATTGGCAGGATTTGCACTGTGCTAAAATCTGGTTGGTTTTTGAATTGATGACTGAATTATATTTTGGTTAGGGACTGAAAAGATTTGCACTGTGTTCAAATCAGGTTGGTTTTTGGGTTGATGACTGAGTTATATTTTAGTCGGGAATTGGCAGGATTTGCACTGTGCTAAAATCTGGTTGCTTTTTGTTGAATTGATGACTGAGTTAAATTTCGGTTAGGGACTGGAAAGATTTGCACTGTGTCTAAATCTGGTTGGTTTTAGGGTTGACGATTTAATTATATTTTGGTTAAGGACTGAAAAGATTTGCACTGTGTTCAAATCTGGTTGGTTTTTGGGTTGATGACTAAGTTATATTTTAGTCGGGGATTGGCAGGATTTGGAATGTGCTAAAATATGGTGGGTTTTTGGGTTGATGACTGCGTTATATTTTAGTCGGGGACTGGCAGGATTTGCACAGTGCTAAAATCTGGTAGGTTTTTGGGTTGATGACTGAGTTATATTTTAGTCGGGAATTGGCTGGATTTGCACTGTGCTAAAATCTGGTTGGTTTTTGAATTGATGACTGAGTTATATTTTAGTTAGGGACTGGAAAGATTTGCACTGTGTTCAAATCAGGTTGGTTTTTGGGTTGATGACTGAGTTATATTTTAGTCGGGAATTGGCAGGATTTGCACTGTGTTCAAATCTGGTTGGTTTTTGGGTTGATGACTGTGTTATATTTTAGTCGGGGATTGTAAAGATTTGCACAATGCTAACATCTGGTTGGTTTTTGGGTTGATGACTGAGTTATATTTTAGTCGGGAATTGGCAGGATTTGCACTGTGCTAAAATCTGGTGGGTTTTTGAATTGATGACTTTTAGTCGGGAATTGGCAGGATTTGCACTGTGCTAAAATCTAGTGATTTTTGGGTTGATGACTGAGTTATATTTTAGTCGGGAATTGGCAGGATTTGCACTGTGCTAAAATCTGGTTGGTTTTTGTTGAATTGATGACTGAGTTAAATTTTGGTTAGGGACTGGAAAGATTTGCACTGTGTCTAAATCTGGTGGGTTTTAGGGTTGACGATTTAATTATATTTTGGTTCGGGACTGAAAAGATTTGCACTGTGTTCAAATCTGGTTGGTTTTCGGGTTGATGACTGAGTTATATTTTAGTCGGGGATTGGCAGGATTTGGAATGTGCTAAAATATGGTGGGTTTTTGGGTTGATGACTGTGTTATATTTTAGTCGGGGACTGGCAGGATTTGCACAGTGCTAAAATCTGGTAGGTTTTTGGGTTGATGACTGAGTTATATTTTAGTCGGGAATTGGCAGGATTTGCGCTGTGCTAAAATCTGGTTGGTTTTTGAATTGATGACTGAGTTATATTTTAGTTAGGGACTGGAAAGATTTGCACTGTGTCTAAATCTTGTGGGTTTTTAGGCTTGACGATTTAATCATGTTGGTTTTTGGGTTTATTACTTAGTTATATTTTGGTCAGGGATTGGCAGGATTTGGACTGTGCTTAATTATGGTGATTTTTGGTTGATGACTGAGTTATATTTTGGTTAGGGACTGGACAGATTTGCACTGTGCGAAAATAGGGTGGGTTTTTGTATTGATGACTAAGTTTTATTTTGGTCGTGGACTTGCAGGATTTGCACAGTGCTCAAACCTAGTGGATTTTTGGGTTCGTGACTGAGTTATATTTTAATCGTAGAATTTCTTACCATAGCTTTACTGACGCATACTTAAAATACATACAAACACTATGTACTCAACAACTCCACAGGGCCCCTGCAAAGCACTAATCGTGAATACGTTATACGTTCTACGTGTACGTAATACGTAAATCCACGACCGTTTTACGTATTACGTGAAACGGTTACGTAAAACTTACGTATTACGTAAATTGGATTTACGTATTATGTAAAACGGCTTCACGTAAAACGTTTTACGTATTACGTAAAACGGCTTTACGCAAAAACGTTTTACCTATTCAGATTTACGTATTACGTAAATCTCTTTCAGCTTTTATCACAAGATGGGTGCAATAAGTAAATAATACATAAGCGCTAGTGAGTATCAAAAAGATACTTAAAGCGATGAACAGAGGTACGTGAAAGGCCGAGCCCACGTACCCCCATTTGAAAGGAACACAAATTAGTAAAAAGGAGAACGATATGGTCCAGAAACAATTCGATCATAATCTTATTGATAACTCTTTCCAACACCGTAAAAAGAGCAACGAAAAGTAAAATAAATAAAAGTAACCAAATTAACCGAGGTTGCCGTACAGCTTTGGTCTTATTAAAATACTCATAATTTCACCGTGCTGTATCAGCGGCAGCACGCTTTAAAGTGCTATCTTGCTCCCCAGCAAGCTAAAGCGCATACTTTTAGATTATTTGATTATTCAACCTTAAACCTTGCATCGGACGTCCTTGCGTCCCACTGTAGAACTACAAGCCTAAGATCTAACTGACTGAGCCCACTGGTAGTCAGAATAGATCTGATTGAACGCCGAGCCTTCAATCGTAGTGGATATCAGAGAAATATTAGAACACAACAGACCGGCACCTCAACTGGCCTGAAGTTACAGATCACATTGCTCTTCTTCGTCTTTGGACGAATCAGCTCAACAGCCAGTTTCAAAAGGAAATTAACAAAATCTGGTGAGTTTTTTGGTTGATGATTGAATTATATATTGGTCCTGGATTGGCAAAATTGGCACTGTCTTCAAATCTGGTGAGTTTTTGGGTGGAGGATTGAATTATATTCTTCAAATCTGGTGAGTTTCTGGGTTGATGACTGAGTTATATTTTGGTCGGGGACTGGCAGGATTTGCACTGTGTTCAAATATGGTGGGTTTTTGGGTTGATGACTGAGTTATGTTTTGGTGGGGGATTGGCAGGATTTGCACTGTGTTCAAATCTGGTGGGTTTTTGGGTTGAAGATTGAGTTATATTTTGGTCGGGGACCGGAAAGATTTGCACTGTGTTCAAATCTGGTGGGTTTTTGTGTTGATGACTGAGTTATATTTTGGTCAGGGATTGGCAAGATTTGCACAGTGTTCAAATATGGTGGGTTTTTGGGTTGATGATTGAGTTATATTTTGGTTAGGGACTGGAAAGATTTGCACAGTGTTCAAATCTGGTGAGTTTTTGGGTTGATGATTGAGTTATATTTTGTTGGGGGATTGGCAAGATTTGCAAAGTGTTCAAATCTGATGGGTTTTTGGGTTGAAGATTGAGCTATATTTTGGTCGGGGACTGGCAGGATTTGCACTGTGTTCAAATCTGGTGGGATTTGGGTTGATGACTGAGTTATGTTTTGGTCGGGTATTGGCAGAATTTGCACTGTGTTCAAATCTGGTGGGTTTTTGGGTTGAAGATTGAGTTATATTTTGGTCGGGGAATGGCAGGATTTGCACTGTGTTCGAATCTGGTGGGTTTTTGGGTTGATGACTGAGTTATATTTTGGTGGGGGACTGGCAGGATTTGCACTGTGTTCAGATCTGATGGGTTTTTGGGTTGATGATTGAGTTATTTTTTGGTTGGAAACTGGCAGGATTTGCACTGTGTTCAAATATGGTGGGTTTTGGGGTTGATGACTGAGTTTTTTTTTTGGTCGGGGATGAGCAGGATTTGCACTGTGTTCAAATCTGGTGGGTTTTTGGATTGAAGATTGAGATATATGTTGGTCGGGGATTGGCAGGATTTGCACTGTGTTCAAATCTGGTGGGTTTTTGGGTTGATGACTGAGTTATATTTTGGTCAGGGATTGGCAAGATTTGTACAGTGTTCAAATATGGTGGGTTTTTGGGTTGATGATTGAGTTATATTTTGGTCCGGGACTGGAAAGATTTGCACAGTGTTCAAATCTGGTGAGTTTTTGGGTTGATGATTGAGTTATATTTTGTTGGGGGATTGGCAAGATTTGCACAGTATTCAAATCTGATGGGTTTTTGGGTTGAGGATTGAGTTATTTTTTGGTCGGGGACTGGCAGGATTTACAGTGTTCAAATCTGGTGGGTTTTTGGGTTGATGACTGAGTTATGTTTTGGTCGGGTATTGGCAGAATTTGCACTGTGTTCAAATCTGGTGGGTTTTTGGGTTGAAGGTTGAGTTATATTTTGGTCGGGTATTGGCAGAATTTGCACTGTGTTCAAATCTGGTGGGTTTTTGGGTTGATGATTGAGTTATATTTTGGTGGGGGACTGGCAGGATTTGCACTGTGTTCAAATCTGGTCGGTTTTTGGGTCGATGACTGAGTTATTTTTTGGTTGGAAACTGGCAGGATTTGCACTGTGTTCAAATATGGTGGGTTTTGGGGTTGATGACTGAGTTATATTTTGGTGGGGGACTGGCAGGATTTGCACTGTGTTCAAATCTGGTGGGTTTTTGGATTGAAGATTGAGATATATGTTGGTCGGGGATGGGCAGGATTTGCACTGTGTTCAAATATGGTGGGTTTTTGGGTTGACGATTGAGTTATATTTTGGTCGGGGATTGGCAGGATTTGCACTGTGTTCAAATCTGGTGGGTTTTTGGGTTGGTAACTGAGTTATGTTTTGGTCGGGGACTGCCAGGATTTGCACTGTGTTCAAATATGGTGGGGTTTTGGGTTGATGACTGAGTTATATTTTGGTCGGGGATTGGCAAGATCTGCACAGTGTTCAAATGTGTCGGGTTTTTGGGTTGATGATTGAGTTATATTTTGGATAGGGACTGGAAAGATTTGCACTGTCTTCAAATCTGGTGAGTTTTTGGGTTGATGATTGAGTTATATTTTGATGGGTGATTGGCAAGATTTGCACAGTATTCAAATCTGATGGGTTTTTGGGTTGACGATTGAGTTATATTTTGGTCGGGGACTGGCAGGATTTGCACTGTGTTCAAATCTGGTGGGTTGGATTTAAACAGACAAACAAAAATTAGATACACTGAAAACACTTCATCATTGTTTTTCACCATTCAGATTCCAAAGAGCCGGCTTACAGAGGATGCGTCTTACCCACAAGACTATAGTCGGGTGTGCACACCATGTATTTTTCAGCAAATTGTAATGAATGCCACTTGTAATGCAACAAGCTTCAAGTTCAAGATTGAATTCATCATTGTAAGACAACAGTACCAGTTCAGATTATACTTATGGAGAAAGCCTCAGCACCTTAAAGTACACCACTGTGAAACGATTTGCAAAGCAGATTTTCGCATGCACAAGGTACAAGTGGGCTTTGTCTCCGTCAAGCGACAATTCTATCCCCCCCTAGAAGGTGAAGGATGGAAATGACATCTTACTACGGCTGTTGATTTGTCCGCAAATTTGCATACTCCAAGAACACTACTAGTTCCATGCTACAAATGTACACTTTTGCCATACACTTTGCAACTACAACAATACCAACAAAAGGTAGGATCATACGTACAATTCGATCCAGTGACCTCATTTGCTCAGCCACTAACCCACCCACACTATGGAATCATTGACTTGCGTCCGAGAACTGTTTCTCTACCCCCCGCGGGCTATCGCGCGGTATTTTTAAAATTCTCGACCCTATTTTTAAAATTTCCTATCTTTTTAGGTCGTGTGTCTACTAAAAAACCTCGCGCGTTGCACACCTTTACTTTCGAGACAATATCTCGTCACTCCTCAAACAAAATAGCTATTTTAGGGTTAAGGATATCATATTCTTTTCGTGTCAAGCACTATTTTGTGTACAACTTATGCACGAATGACTATTTTTATCTTCTCAACTTTTCTGTTGACTGTACTGTGCACTACTAAACATATTGTACGAGGAATGTTGCAATCATCACTAAGTGGTAATGCATTTACTTCACGGACAATTTTTGCAAAAGCAACAGCAACAGCGAAGAGCGAAGAGCGAGAGCAACAGCAACAACAACAACAACTAGCGAGAGCAACAGCAGCAGCAACAACAACTAGCGAGAGCAACAGCAACAGCAACAACAACTAGCGAGAGCAACAGCAACAGCGGCTAGCGAGAGCAACAGCAACAGCAACAGCAACAGCAACAGTAACAGCGACCAGCGACCAGCGACCAGCGAGAGCAACAGCAACAGCAACAGCAACAGCAACAGCAACAGCAACAGCAACAGCGAGAGCAACAGCAACAGCAATAGCGACTAGCGACTAGGGAAAGCAACAGCAGCAGCAGCAAGAGCAAGAGCGACTAGCGAGATCAACACCAGCGACTAGCGAGAGCAACAGCAAATCCGCTCCTACTCATCCAACAGATTTGTCTCCTCCTCCTCCTCCAACAACAACAACAACAACAACAACAACGGGGATTCGTCTCCTCCTCCTCCTCCAACAACAACAACGGGGATTTGTCTCCTCCTCCTCCTCCTCCTCCTCCTCCTCCAACAACAACAACGGGGATTCGTCTCCTCCTCCAACAACAACAACGGGGATTCGTCTCCTCCTCCAACAACAACAACGGGGACTCGTCTCCTCCTCCAACAACAATGGCGATTCGTCTCCTCTATCCAGCAGCGAATCCGCTCCCCTCATCCAACAGAGCAGCGATTTGTCTCCTCCCCCAAGAGCAGGATTTGTCTCCTCCTCCTCCTCCAACAACAACAACAACAACAACAACGGCGATTCGTCTCCTCCATCCGGTAGCGAATCCGAATCCGCTTCCCTCATCCAACAGAGCAGCGAGGATTCGTCTCCCCCCCCCCATAGCAGGATTCGTCTCCTTCTCCTCCTCCAACAACAACAACAACAACAACGGGGATTCGTCTCCTTCTCCTCCTCCAACAACAACAACAACAGGGATTCGTCTCCTCCTCCTCCTCCTCCTCCAACAACAACAACGGCGATCCGCCTTCTCCTCCTCCAACAACAACCACAACAACAGGGATTCGTCTCCTCCATCCAGCAGCGAATCCGAATCCGCTTCCCTCATCCAACAGAGCAGCGATTCGTCTCCTCCCCCAAGAGCAGGGTTCGTCTCCTCTTCCTCCAACAACAACAACAACAACAACAACAACAGGGATTCGTCTCCTCCTCCTCCTCTTACAACAACAACAACAACGGCGATTCGTCTCTTCCTCCAACAACAACAACAACAGGGATTCGTTTCCTTCTCCTTCTCCAACAACAACGGCGATTCGTCTCCTCCATCTAGCAGCGAATCCAAATCCGCTCCCCTCATCCAACAGAGCAGCAATTTGTCTCCTCCCCCAAGAGCAGGATTCATCTCCTTCTCCTCCAACAAAAACAACAACGGCGATTTGTCTCCTCCTCCTCCTCCTCGTCCAACAACAACAACAACAACGGCGATTCGTCTCCTCCTCCAACAACAACAGGGATTCGTCCCATCCAGCAGCAAATCCGAATCCGCCCCCCTCATCCAACAGAGCAGCGATTTGTCTCCTCCTCCTCCAACAGCAACAGCAACAACAACAACGGGGATTCGTCTCCTCCTCCAGCAACAACAACGATTCGTCTCCTCCATCCAGCAGCGAATCCGAATCCGCCCCCCTCATCCAACAGAGCAGCGATTTGTCTCCTCCTCCTCCAACAGCAACAACAGCAACAACAACAACGGGGATTCGTCTCCTCCTCCAACAACAACAACAGCAATTCGTCTCCTCCATCCAGCAGCAAATCCGCTCCCCTCATCCAACAGAGCAGCGATTCGTCTCCTCCATCCAGCAGCGAATCCGCTCCCCTCATCCAACAGAGCAGCGATTTGTCTCCTCCTCCTCCAACAACAACAACGGGGATTTGTCTCATCCTCCAACAACAACAACGGCAATTCGTCTCCTCCAACAACAACAACGGGGATTCGTTTCCTCCTCCAACAACAACGGCGATTCGTCTCCTCCAACAACAACAATGGGGATTTGTCTCCTCCTCCAACAACAACAGCGATTCGTCTCCTCCATCCAGCATCCAGGAATTGCCGACGTTGGATGGAGTGCCGCTTGCCGGTGGAGGAGGAGCGTTTCGCTGATTCGTTGCCGCTTGCCGGTGGAGGATGACGAGGACGAATCGATTTGCCGATGGAGTGCCGCTTGCCGGTGGAGGAGGAGCGTTTCGCTGATTCGTTGCCGCTTGCCGGTGGAGGATGACGAGGACGAATCGATTTGCCGATGGAGTGCCGCTTGCCGGTGGAGGAGGAGCGTTTCGCAAATTCGTTGCCGCTTGCCGGTGGAGGATGACGAGGACGAATCGATTTGCCGATGGAGTGCCGCTTGCCGGTGGAGGAGGAGCGTTTCGCAAATTCGTTGCCGCTTGCCGGTGGAGGAGGAGCGTTTTCGCTTATTCGTTGCCGCTTGCCGGTGGAGGAGGAGGAGGAGCGTTGGATTGCCGCTTGCTGCTGTTGCTCTTGCTGCCGTTTGCTGTCGAATCGACGAGTCGTTGCCGATGATCCTATTCAAATACATGATAATTGAACAAAGTGGGTGAGTATCTATTGATGTAGTACATAGAGTAAGTAATAAAAACAGAATAATATAATCTACATGCCGATCGAGTTGATGCTGGAGTTTGATTTGATCAACGCCGCACCTTCAGTGTGATTCATTGATGCCGACAAATTCCCCGCACCTACAGGGAAGAAGTAAAGAAAGTGTGTCGTAACAAACAAACGCAAAACGCAATCGGTCTTACGATCGATTGATTTAGTGAGCAAGAGTATGGTTGTTACAGTTCATTCGGCCTTGTCGTTGTCGATCGATAGGTTAATTACTCATCGTATCGTCGTGTCGATTTTTACGGCATATTACCGTGTAATTCTTAGCATACAAAGCACACATAAATAAGACGCAAAACACACGCAAACCATCTTCGATCGGCCTTTTACCGTATAATTCACCGTGGTATTCTCATTGGAATATCACAGTATTTGTACCTTATTACGTAGAATTAGTACTAGGCTGTACATAGATTTAGGGCATGATAGTGTTTTAGAGTTGTTAATTCTTCGAAGAGTGAGCTGACGGGAAGAATTTCCCTAAGAGGCAATCCACATGGATAATCACCGACGATTATTCACTTAGGTTAAATAACCTTACGAATGAGGTTATTTGCCTTCGTGACTCTTCGTACGTACGAATATGCCTTTACGCGGTGAATTCTTTTCAGTCCCCTTCAGTCGTAAATCCTCCAACCGTTAAGCGGCTGGATTCTATGACTTAACCTATTCATCGTGAGTCGTTATCGTGTTGAATACCAAACTGTATCCAGTCTACCATCAGAGGCCCTATCAAAAGAAAATGGGGAAGGCATTTTGCCATTCATTCTGGCTCGCATCATGGCATTTTGCCCTGATCCTTGCCAGTTTGATATATTGTATTCATGGATCAAATTATCCATTTTCGAAATGCTCATTGCAGATCGATTTATTCCATGATCGAACAAATCAACTTGTTACTTCAATCGAACGATCGATCGAACATTCCATCGAACGATTGATTTTATTTTTTCTTACCACATGCAACAAGAACAATGTTCTCTAAAAACAGCACCACTCATTAGCTTTGTAAACAAATCAGCAATATTTGTCGAACCTGGTTCCTTTGCAACTCGGATAATCCCTGCTGCAATAGATTCTCGGGCTTTGTGGTATGCAATGCTGTTGTGCTTTTTCTTACATGGGCTTTCTGGCCGTGTAACATTCGTGACAACAGAATCATTATCACAATACACATTTGTGCTCCCATCAATTGGAACACCCATCATTCTCAACTTGTACCTTAGACTTTCAACCAATTCGATTGCAATTTTCAAAGCAATGATTTCAGATCCAAAAGTTGATGTCTCAACTGTTGTTTGTCTTTTGGAAAACCAAATGATCGGTGCATTATTAATGAAGATAATAACACCAGTATGAGATCGTCTTGTTGCCTTGCATCCGGCATGGTCAGCATCAACAAAACAACTCATCGTTACATGTTTTCCCAAAGCTTCAGGCATATCTGCTGGTATGACTTCAGCAGCACCAGGATAAAATTCAGACCAGTCACATTTTTGGAATTTACTCTCGTCAACATTTGGTACAGTATCATCAAAAACCAATTTTGACCTGTTGTACTTTTTCAAATATGCGAATATATGAAACAACTGATTCAAATGCCCAATCCTTGCCTGTGCCAAATACCTTGACATCAGCGAGACTGGCATTACAATGTCCAGCCTTCCTAATTCACAAATCCACCTGAGAACTCCAATTAAACCTTGGTAGTAATTTTGCAATTCAGGGTTCAATTCTTCTGATATATCAATTTCCGGTCTGTAATCATGTGACAGTGGACTGGACGCTGATTTTGGTAGATACTTGTAACCATATTTTTCAGTTCCTAACTCTTGTTCGACTGCTGCAACAGCTTTCGCCGTATACTTAGTGCTTGATAATGACCATCTTGGCTTTGAATCACCTTCAAAGTAGAATTTTCCAATATCTGCTCCCAGATATAGGGTTGGCTATTGAATAGTATCATCCTTCAGTTTGAACTTGCGCTCAATGTTTTCAAGCTGGAACTTTGGATCTTCTCCAGAACATAAGATGTCGTCTACATAGGCAATGAGAATTGCCCAGTACCTGGATCCATCTTTCCTGGTTTCAATTCGTAAGTGCACATCCGGATCTGCCTTGCAAGGTGAATATCCAAGATCTCTCAAATGCTGGGTGAGGTATGACCGGAAAGATGCACCTGCAACCGGCAGTCCATACAATGCGCGGACAATCTTGCAAGTCTTCCTGCAAGATGAGGTGGAAAACCATCTTCAGCTCTCGCTTTTAGAAAGTATTTCTCTTTAATCGGGGCTGTCAAATATGCATTTTGAATATCAGCTGAGAGAACCTTCAAATCATTCAGCGCTGCCAGCAGGAAGAATATTCTTACTGAGTCTCGACTGGGGACAGATGAATAAGTATTTTCTTTGGCCACTGCAGGGACTTTGTGACCGTCCCCTACCAACCTAGCCTTCCTTGTTAGGGATCCAAGCTTGATATCAAATATCATGTGGGTTGTTATCTGCTTATGGCCAACTGGAATAACATCATCATCGGAAAATTCAAACGCTGCCATATTGTTGGTCATTTCTTTGTGAATTGCCCGTTCCCAGTGGTCAGTCCCCGTTTTCTTATCAATAGCCAGCGCTTGTTTGATTGAATGTGGCAACTCAACTCCATATTTGTGAGTCTTCAACCAATACTTTGCTGTTTTGGCCGCTTTAAGGATTCGATCCTTCCTTCTCAAAATTTTGTGCACCCACCATCGGAATGCTGGTGTCTTTTCAAGATTATTGTTGACAGCATATTCAGCTAATTGCACTGGAAATGACTCTTTCACATCACTTAGCTTACACCATGATTCAGTGCC
This sequence comes from Pseudo-nitzschia multiseries, assembly GCA_037355745.1. NCBI lineage: Eukaryota > Bacillariophyta > Bacillariophyceae > Bacillariales > Bacillariaceae > Pseudo-nitzschia > Pseudo-nitzschia multiseries. The sequence goes on from CM074789.1 coordinate 5,268,660, forward strand.
ATCTTTCCAACTGGCTAAAATCCTCCAACCCCTAGTTGTCGGTTTATGGGTTTTCCTGCCATTTTTTGCTATAGTTGTGGCTTCCTCATCAGTTAGAGCAGTGTTGTCGCATTCATGATCAATTAGTTCATCTAGTAGAGTGAACATCCTTCCATCGTCATCAACAGAACTGTACAAACTCTCTGCAACAATATTTGCCGTGTATTCCTCAATGGTGCCATCAGGTAGTTGCAATTTGTACAGCCTCGTGTCTAGTATGGGATTCTCATTCCTTACTCCAATTGGTCTGTTTTGCAAATCTCGCACCCTATCCTTGACAATGCACCTGAGCCTTTCATCATTTTTTTTTCAATTATTACTTCATTCCCCAGATATTCATCTGGTTCATCTATATCTTCCACTGACGCTTCTGGCTCAGCCATTTCAAGTTTCAGATCAGATGATTTCACTGGTTGTTCCTCAAATAGCTCCATCTGAGGCTCCGGGTAGTTTTCCTGGAAGAATGATGCGCTATCCTTCACTTCATCACCAATCTTGGATTCAATTGATTTGTCGATTGCTTCCATTCTTCTGAGAATATCTCTATCCCTCCATTCGAATTCTTTGACAGGTCTTATTGAATTTGTAGATATTGGTATTGCTGATTCAGTCAGGAGCCAAAAACAATCACCTCCACCTATCTTATTGCCACAGGGACCCAACCATCGACCCAATCGTTCAACGCCGCGAGAGGAAGAATCACCTTTATCATAGTAAAACACAAAATCATACCATTCTGATGAAGTGTATAGTGTAATATCAGGCCTAGTGATAGCACTCCCAAGGTGTCCAATCGCTTGTTCTGCTTGATTTTGAAATGGGCAATGAGGTTGTATGAATGTCTGATGGATATGGTTGCGCTTTACAATTGAATTCCAGTGTGTCTTGTAAGTTCTTGGTGATCCTTGTTCGGGAGCACCATCAGAAATCAAATGCTCTGGGATTCCAATTTCGTGAATGAATGTCTTCAATCCTTGGTGCGCCTGAGACTTGTCCTGTATTGGTATAAATACTTCAAAGCCATTTCCATTTGTGAAGATTTGTGCACATTTTTCTTGCCTCATAATACTGGTTGTTCTAGCATGCCACGTATCAGTGTACCAGGTTCCTTGTGCAATTCTCTTGTTCCTGAAGCGCTGAGTAGGCAGCCGCTTCATCAATGGTAATTGCAAATTCCTGAGTGCCTTCTGCGTCGTGACTTTCAATGTCTGCTCAGCTTTCTTGAAACTAATATTCCAAGTTTTGGCTAGGCGTTCACAGTCAACTTTGTTTGGACCTTCAATTGTTATCACTGATGGCCCCCATTGATTTCTTCTGTCAAGAGACCTTCTCTCAAGTGTATTGTCAATTTCTTGCAATCTAGGGGCCTGCTTTGATTTTTCTTCAGGAGCTTCCATAAAGTCAAATTCCGTATCATCAAACAAAAATTGGTCTACCCTTCGCGCGCTTGAAATATTCCTTACTGAGGAAATCCGATGGGCTATATTTCCATCTGTTGCAATCTGGCATTCAGTTAGCATTCTCCTTGTGGATACCTGATGGACTCTCATCAGTTTGCATTGCTGCATGACACTTGGATGCCGTTTGTCTAAGCTGGTCTTGGGGAGTTTATCTGTAACATTACTAGCAGGTTCTGTTACAACCGAACTTGTATCCATTGTTTGGTCGTCTTCGGTCGACATAGCTTGAAGGCTGAATTGGTCCCCTGAAATTGGATCTCCATTGTCAATGGCTAGCTCGGCCATCCTGAACTTCAGTGAATGTGGATCCCAGGGGGTATCATTTGTTGCAATCAAATGTTGACATTCATCAAGCTCCATTCTTGTTGGCTTTCTTGTGGGGAAATATGAGATCACGTTTCTCATACTTAGTTTGATAAAAACTTTCTTCGGATCATCATCTTCCAGTGGAGTTTGAATTGTAATTCCATGCTTGGATCTTGGATCAAATTGGCGAGGTGTCTCTTCAACAGAGTTGAAATTGCAGTCCCTCACTTGATTTGGGCATATCAAGCTGTTCTTCAATTTGTCCCCAAAATACAGTGCTTGATGGAATACTACGATATATACTTGGCCTGATGTTGGATTTGTCCATGCCGTAGCACAGCTTCCAATCGGGATTTTCTTGATGGGCTTGTATTCTTCAGAAAAAGGTGCAACATCAACATGTGTTGTGATCTGACCAGGATTCAGCAATACCATATTGCTTCCTGCCGCGGTAGTGTCTGCATGTGAGTCTAGCTCACAGTATCCTTCTTCATTTTCACCATCATCAAAATCTACAGGAACGTTCATCTTGTATAATGACCGGCTCACCATTGTTAACAATTTGTGTTCTAGTGATAGTGTCCGGTTATTATGTCATTTCTTAGATTTTGAGCCAAAACTGTCACCCGCGCCTTCATTTTCAGTTTCTTTCTTTTTAGTCTCAGCAGCCTTGAGATTTCTTTTCTTCTTAGCCTGTCTCATCTGGTAAAGCTCCTGGCGCTGTTCTTTTGACATTGTTTTATAAACACTTGTTGGATAAGGCTTGCACTCAGCTTTTCCTGTAAACGTTCCAGTTGTCTTTTGCTTTTTGTTGCTTGACGTGCCCATAGAATACAAACTTCTGGAACCTCTTTTATGCTTCCCGTTTGCAAGCTTTTTCAATCCAAGACGATTGGTGAATAGAATCAAACATTCATTGAAGTTGTCACGATAGTCTTTGCTCTCGTCAATTGCATCTGCTTTTGCAGCATCAAGTCGCTCATCGCTGATTGAATTGATAAAATCCCAGACAAATCTCCTTTCATTATGATTCTTTTCAAATCTCAGAATTGTACCATGAAAGGCAGTCCAGTTTCGCTTGTGCTTGTTCCAGTCATAATTCTTAGAATCTCCAGTGTAGTGTGAATCTTTCATTTCCTGATATGTCTTATTCAGAACCATAGTGATATTGGTATCAGTATAAGCATGTTGCATCAATGAAATGAAAGCGTTTCTTGCATTTCCTGAGTTCAGCGCAGTGTTTTGGAAATGTGCCACATATTCCCAACCAGGACCCTTTCTTGTTGCATCACACAGCAACCTCCAGACGACATTGTTGTCCTCATCATACTGGTGACCTGACAGGACGCCACACCTTTCATTGTAATCACTCCAAGTTGGATAAGTATCTGTTGTACTTTGCCCGACTGTTCCAGCCCTGGCTTCGTCAGTAACTTCTTCCTTTTCTTGGGGTCTTATGACATACAAGATTGGGAATCCCTCAGAGTTGAATCTGTACCTCAGGTTTTGTCGAAAGCCTTCCTCCCATTCTCTGAACTTCGTAAGGTCCTTTAATTCTGGTGGGGTTGACTTTTCCTGTGATTTCACACTTGATTCCATCATCTTGATTCTGAATTGCTGCAGTTCCAGGTTGTTTGGGTTTGCGTTCCAGTCGATAGCCCTTGGCTTGACTCCAATCAATGGTTGATACCGGGCCCAATTTGCCCAAGTTAGGAGCTTCGATGATAGCCTGTTACCATAGTGGATACTTTTTGGATTAGGACAGTCTGGACTGATAGATTTCAATCCATGCATGAATGATTTGATGCTTTCCTTGTTGAGGTCTGTTATTTCTCGAATATTAGACATCCCTCCCCTCATAATTTCTTCAGCTGATTCGTAGTTGATACCAAAATCCATTAGGCTGCTCCTGAAAGCAAGCTGTTCTGGGTTCAGAAATCTACCATTGTTGAATCCCCTGATTTTTATCCTGGGTTGGGATGACCTTCTACCCAGTCGATCTGCTCTTGCATCCTCGGCATTTTGGTCAGCATCATTTCCCTCATCATTGTCGCTATCCGTGTCACCTGGGTTCTCACCCCTCCTTTCTGCATCTCTCATTGCCCTGACTCTCTTCTTTACTTCTTGGTCGATGATTCTCTTCATGGTTGAGTTTGTTTCTGGGTCCCCAAGGGCCCTTTCCATGACTTCCATGAATTTATCTTCCAAATCTTCCTCTTCTCCCATACCTCCTCCATTGTTTTCATTAGAATCCTGTGGATCGTCCACTTCCATTTTTGTTTCTTCTATGTCGCCGTCTGTTCTAGTTCGTACCATGATGTAGAATTGCAATATTTCAAAAGTATGGATGAGCGATTCGTAGGGTGGTATTCGATGGAAGTTGGTATTTGGTGGAAGAGTGTAATCAAATCGAGGATTGGATGTGAGAGATGGGTATTAATCGTTTGTGACTGTCGAGTGGTTTGCTTATCTGTTTTGTTTTTATCCGGATCGAATTTTCGTTCCGGTTTGTATACATTTGTTCGGATCGAGTTTTCGTTCCGGTTGTCTGTATTTGTGTGAGCTTTTGCTTTTGTTGCAAATCAAGATTGTGAGCTTTCCTATCCTTTCTTGGGATTTTGCTCATTCTGTATTTCTGTGGTGAGAGATTGAAAGATTGTTTCCTGAGAATTTAGTGTTCTCTTTTTCGTTTTGGATCTTTCGATCGGTTTCGTGTTCTCAACGATCTTTCGCGATTTGGTGTTCTCATATCTTTGGATTTTTCGTTTTCGCTCGTAGCAGATGCTCTTTGCAATCTGTTCCTTCTTGCAAGCAGATGTTCGCAATCCGTTTCTTCCATTCTGTTTCACCACAGAATACTTCTGGCTCAATCTTTTCGCTCGCGTCATTCTTGTTTTCAGTGAAAGATCAGTGTTCTTGGATTGGATATTGATTCCTTTCAACTGATGCCAACCTGGGCGGCCCTTTCGACTGAGCCGTCCAGCTTCTTTTCCCTTGCTTGTTTTGCTGGATCCCGAAACCCGGTGGAGCCACCACCTTGGTTCGGTTCTTTGGTCTCTTCTTTCAGGGAGACCGCCCTGGTGTTGGTCTATTCCAGGGCTCCACAGGCAACTGCCTCTTTTACATCCTTGAGGGTTGATGCCGGTAGCTGATCAGGCTAGTCCGGATTAGTCTTCGAGCTCAAACTGCGTTTCTTTCGGGAAACGCGGTCCTCCACAGCTTGTAGAGTGCTGTGGGTCTGATAAACTAAAGAAAGTGTGTCGTAACAAACAAACGCAAAACGCAATCGGTCTTACGATCGATTGATTTAGTGAGCAAGAGTATGGTTGTTACAGTTCTTTCGGCCTTGTCGTTGTCGATCGATAGGTTAATTACTCATCGTATCGTCGTGTCGATTTTTACGGCATATTACCGTGTAATTCTTAGCATACAAAGCACACATAAATAAGACGCAAAACACACGCAAACCATCTTCGATCGGCCTTTTACCGTATAATTCACCGTGGTATTCTCATTGGAATATCACAGTATTTGTACCTTATTACGTAGAATTAGTACTAGGTTGTACATAGATTTAGGGCATGATAGTGTTTTAGAGTTGTTAATTCTTCGAAGAGTGAGCTGACGGGAAGAATTTCCCTAAGAGGCAATCCACATGGATAATCAGCGACGATTATTCACTTAGGTTAAATAACCTTACGAATAAGGTTATTTGCCTTCGTGACTCTTCGTACGTACGAATATGCCTTTACGCGGTGAATTCTTTTCAGAAGACTAAAGATTTGCCGACGGATCTGTTGTTTCCCCCCCCTCGACCTTCCGACGATCGTTGTTGATTCCGATCCGTTGATTCCGATTTGTTGGTTCCGATTTGTTGTTCCAATCCGGTCCTATGAAAATGAGAAGAAAAACAGAAGGGAGGAAATACATTGAGTATCAGCAATGCCGGAGGCAGTATAATCATTGTCTATCTCTCTCATTCTTACCTTTGCTTGTTCCGACGTCCCGACGTCCCGACGTCCCGACGTTCCGACAACCGTCCTGATGAAATTGTAGTTGCTGCCGTAGAATACTTCTTACTCCATGTCACGAAAAACAGTACCTTGTTCCTGTTGATATAATTGCAAGGGACAAAGCCAGTTCATTGATTTCAAGACGTATATGTTAGGCTGCAGTCCAAACAATATCTATCCAGCAAATCCCCTTCTCGTCAAATGCTAACTACTTCTTTTGCAGTACAAGGCTGTTATTTCGGACTAAAATATCTGACAACAGATCCTCCGGCTCAAAAGAGGTTTTGGATCAAACGTTCTCGGACGGAGTGTTGATTACAAGAACCAACACCCTAGTCAAATAAGTCGGATGTAAGAAGGCAGATTATGAAGTGAATTTTTTTTTGTTGCGAGGTAGAAAGTTTTTTTTGTTGCGAGGTAGAAAAAGTGTTTTTTTTGTTGCGGGGTAGAAAAAGTGATTTTTTTTGTCGCGAGGTAGAAAATAACATTACTGTGTGTTTGTGTGAGAGAGATTTTTTTTTGCGAGGTAGAAAAAAAAAGGATACTGCAACTCCTGTAGAATTCTACACGTTGTACGTACATACGAAGAAAAAAAATCAATCTCCTGTAAAATTCTACACGTTTTTTGTACTAGATAATTTGTACGTACGAAAAAGAATCTCAAAGAATCTCGTACGTACGACGTTCGAAAAAGAATCTCAAAGAATCTCTTCTCAAAGGATCTCGTACGTACAACGTTCGAAAACGAATCTCAAAGGATCTCGTACGTACGAAGTTCGAAAAAGAATCTCGTCCGGTATGTACGACGTTCGAAAAAGAATCTCGTCCGGTACGTACGACGTTCGAAAAATGTCGTACGTACGTTCGAAAAAGACAGATGTAGATATATACACGTTTTTGAACTAGATAATTTTCGGCAGGGGTAAAGAACTTGCGAGAAGTCCACATAAAAGAACCAATAATTACTGAATTTTCGAACAGGATGTAACCCTAACCATATTGGAAACAACTTTTCCACACAGAAAGCCAAAAATGATGTGGTTTGACTCTCCAAATGGCAAACATGAGGGTATTTTGGGTGCAATTCCAGGGCACAAACTAACTAATTTGGTAATGACTCCAAAAGTATCCGGTCAAAGCAATGAAAACATTCATCATGACTCATTAAATGCATATTGGGAACAACTTTGTCACATAGAATGCCCAAAATCTTAAGGTTTGACTTTACAAATGGCAATCATGGGGGTATTTTTGGTGCAATTCTAGGGCACAAACTGAGTAATTGGGTAATGACTACAACAATATCTGGTCCAAGCCAGGAATACATTCATCATGACTCATCAAATGCATATTGGGAACAACTTTGTCACACAGAATGCCCAAAATATTGTTTTTTGACTCTACAAATGGCAAACATGGGAGTATTCTTGGTGCAATTCCAGGGCAGCACAAACTAACTTATTGGGTAAGGACTCAAAAAGTATCTGGTCCAAGCCATGAATACATTCATCATGACTCATCAAATGCAGATTGGAAACAACTTTGTCACACACAATGCCCAAAATGTTGTGGTTTGACTCTACAAATGGAAAACATGGGGGTATTTTTGGTGCAATTCCAGGGCAGCACAAGAAACTAACTTATTGGGTAATGACTCAAAAAGTATCTGGTCCCAGCCATGAATACATTCATCATGACTCATCAAATGTAGATTGGGAATTGATGTAGCAAACCGGATGAGGGGAATGGTAGTGAAGTACAGACCGGGGAACAACCTTGAGTATACAGCGCACGTACTTCGAGAAAGATCACACTGTATCAGCAATTAGCAACATCGGTGCGACAGAACGTTCCCTGTAGGTACAGTACATTGTACTGGGAATTCTGTAAGCATCAAATTCTGCAAGCGAATCTGCAAGCATCGAATTCTGCAAGCAAAATCTCTGCAAATACAGGCTAAGCGCTAACAAGCCTGTAGAGGATTCCCCCAGCAGAATACAAGCCCACAGCTCACTCTTTTGCTCCTAAACCGATTAGTAGTAGAATAAGTAAATAAATAGGTAACGCGTCCTGGTCCAATAGCTCCTATTGTACCCGTACGACAAGCCTATCTGTCCTGGTCCCCTAGCCTTGCCTAGTGTACCCGTACAGCAGTCTACCTGTCTTGGTCCCCTAGCCTGGCCTAGTGTACCCATACAGCAGTCAGGCTCTTCACTACTCACACGTCTCCTTATTACAGCATCCGGTGACTACCCAAGCCTCCAAGCGTCCAAATTGATCGAAGTGCACCTCCGGTCGATTCCTCCAATCGATTCGCTTCCTCCACGGCCCAGTCAACCGAGTGGCCAAGCGCCCTTCCGAGGTTGCACCTCCAGTGGATTCCGATCGATTTACCAAGATACGAACCATCCAAGTGGCAGTTGATTCCGATCGATTCGCTTCCTTCGCGGCACCCAGTTGACTCCTTGCACCTCCAGTTGATTCCGAGCGCGCTACCAAGATACTGTCTACTCCGCCAATCCGCAGCACCGCACTCCAAGCGTCCTTCAAGCGTCCGCGAATCAAGTTGGTTACCGGTCTGCACCTCCAATTGGGTTACCGGTCGGCGCCCTTGGTCCCCACAGATCGGCAACGCACCTCCAAGCGTCCGCAATCTATCCGATACCGGTTTGCACCTCCAGTCGATTCTTGTCGAATTTATAGCACCGCCAGTGATCCGGCCCAACCCGCACCTCCAAGCGGCGACTCCGACGTCTCCCTGCGCCTCCTCCTCCTAAGATTCGACATCCGCCCTAGCCAGCCGCTTTCCATCCATCTCCAAGCGCAGTTACAACATACTGACCTACACTGAGTATTACCAGAGCACCCCCAGTCCCCTTGGAGTGGGACCTGCTCGGGACCTGGCCTACCAAACCATCTATGACTACTTCGCTGAAGAAACAGCCACCCCCATTCTCCTGGGCCGGCTCTTGGACCTCTTTGAACCAGAACCTGTGGGGGCCCTAGGAATATTCCTGACCGACACCTTTGGAAAGGCGCGCCTCCGATTGGTGCATGGCCTTCGGAAGTACCCGGGGCCCTTGACCGCGCCAAGTACCAACAAGGGCAAGGCCTTTGGTTACCTGGATGACATCGAAGGCGATGCAGGAGAGCTAGTGCTAGTGGATGCTGCCCTCCTCGAGCAGGCGCCCGAGACCTTGGTGCTGTCCCTCGATCGCCACCTCGACGTCATCAAGCATGCTCACCATTCCCACATGATCCCCATGGTGCTAGGCGATGATCCTCACATGGAAGTCATCACCCCCTTCAAGGCCTGCTTCATCCCCTTCCAATTGGTGCCCTTACTCCTAGGCAAGGGCCTTAGTCCAATCCACGCCTTGAACATCATCTACCCCTACCTTGACACACTCAACCTGGCACTCACTTGCGCCCCCCTCCTGAATACCCTCCGAGCTGCTGGTACCGACCCCACCATTGTTGATGGAGGTGTCCACTTCGCCACACCCGGCACCCCCTTTCGAGGGGAGCCCGGTCTGACCTTGTACATGCGCAATCAGGTACTATACCGGGACCTCCCGGGCTTGAAGAAACCCTCCCATCCGGGGCAGCCGCCGGCACCCGGCCAACCAGCCGGGGTAGATCCCATGCTGGCAGCTACCCTCACCGCCCTCGCCAACCAACAGCTCAAGCTCAGTGAGGGCCTAGACCAACGTCGCCCCCCTGCCACGGTCAAGAACACCTGGGGCCCCTTGTACACCCAGCGCTTGCTGCTGCTGTGTGGCAAGCTTGAGGAAGCCGACCTACCCCCCATCTACCAAGCCTGGGCACAGAAAGGCAAGCACAAGAAGACCCATATGATCTTCCAGAGCCAGGTAGCCACATGCGCATCCAGGCACCCTTGGTCACCACGGCGGCACTCAAGAAGTTCCAAGATGGCAACTTTCATGGGACTGACCCCTTTGACGTGGCGGACGGCATACTCCCTTTAGCGTTCACTCCCCCCGGTGGATCTGCCGCCTCCTTGAAGCGGGAACAGGAAGCTGCAGCCACTGTGGCGGCCTACGACACCATGATCTCCACCGAAGGCAGCTCCCTCACCTTGAAGGACTCCCTCGAACTCCAGAAGACCAAGGCCTACCTACCCATCGACTGGACTGAAGCTACCACCCAACTGGAAAGCTATCTCGCCGTCCTGGCCACCATTCTAGGCATGCATCACCCTGTCGTGCAGGGCTACCAGAATGGACTCGCCAAGCTCAAGCTCCAGCAAATGCCCCTCCGCCGAGCAATTGCCGATGAACTCGGGGAGCTCATCACTCCCTCCATTGTGGTATACTACTTCCAAATCCGGGTGCGGGGTTGGCTTGAGGAACTCTAGAAATCACGCGGTAAAGGACATACGGACAGACTAAACAGTTACTCGTATTAGCCGCCAAAGCAAATAACTGTTTATACGATTCATCTCAACGCATATGCGACCTGTAAAGAGGGACCGGCAGAGGTGCGGTTCGATCCGAATATAACTTAATCCTAATGCTCACAATTTTAGAACTTAACCAATATTACTGCAATCTTCCTACTGTAATCTATCGACACGGAGTAGGAATCAGAGTTTATCAGACCCATCTCTAACCACATGAGGAGTGTCCACACGACAATGGACGAAGCGAGAATGATTACCGACTGATCACCGGCTAATCAAAGACCCTGAAGGCTATGTCCATGTTTGAGCACTTAGATGGGTAATGGCACTAGTGCAGCCGGGCATGAGCTAATACCTCTTGCTTCCCTCAAACGACATAATGGCCTAGGGGAACAAAGCAAACGCCATCGATATAACACATCGAACTCCGGGAGGGGCCAGAACAACCGCAGTCTCTACATTCAAATGTAAACGTGTCCCAATTCAAACAATGGAAGAGACCCACATGGTGTCTCGAAATGACACGATAAGGACGGGTAGACGACCCCACCAACAACAACAGCAACAACAGTAACACCAGCAGTTAGGAGCTTAAAGCTCACAGATAGCAGTAGGTGCGAGTACAGTAAGGAGGGATCGATTCCTCCATACGAGTCAATATGATACTAACATGAGGTGGGACAGCGTACAGACGTGTGCACTAAACTGTCCTAAGCCTACAAACTACACGGAGATGGCAGTTGGATTATTCTACAGTAATTTCAACTCCCGCCGAATAGGGGGACCCGATGGACTTATAACCGTAAAATAACGGGAAAACAAACCAACGGCCCCAATCCCTGTGAAAACAATTCAACGGCCCCAAATTCCCACGGGAACGCGCAGCGGGCCGGACCTAACGGTCAATATATTCCCGCACGAATAAACTCAACGGCCATAATTCGAAATCGGAACCCGAACAGTTTGCTTAAGTAAGGGGCAACGGGTCGATTTTCATTCGGAATAGAAACGTTTGCAGGATTCTACAAGAAGAAATGTTCACTACTAGTGATATCACGAGAAAAGTGATTGCTTGAGAAATACAAAATTCTCTCAGAAAATCATTCATATATCACTTACAGATCAAGTAAACAGCTATTCCGGATCAAATACCAACCATGGTGAGAGGAAGAACAGCCCGACAAAACCAACGCAATGACAATGCGGCCGCTAATCCAGCGGCTGCAGCAGGTAACGCAGCAGCTGGTGAAGCTGCTAACAATGGACCAGCCATTCCTGCCAATCTTGGCTTTACAGCAGCGCAAATGGAATTCATTAGGACCATGATGGATTCTAACCAGGCCCCGTCACTCACACAGGAGGTTCAAGACGCAATCGAACGCGCTAATCAACTTGAGGGAATCCCTGGGTACGCAGGGGAAAGGACTCTAACCCCAACAGAGGTAGTCTTCAGAGAAATCTTGGAATCCTTCGGGCTGAACCGGATTACGGCGGATGAGCTCTTCCGGACCGGTCACAGCAATACCGGCTCCCTGCGGGACATGGATGAATCTGCCATCAAATCCCTGGTGAATGGCGTCAACAAGACCAAACACAACTACTGCCCGGACCCAAAACAAGTGTATGTGGGGAGGGTTTTCGGGGATCGACTCAAGTTGTTTGTGGCTTGGATCGATTTTCAGCCTCTCATTGGAGCCACAGCTACCCCAGTTGACTGGGTAGCTGATCCGGATGCAGAATCCAAGACCCGGGAGCGCCTCAAGTCTCTCAAGGAGGATGACAGCAACACGGCGGCCGGGGACCTTACTCTCCCAGAACCACTCACTGCAATGTCGAAGTTCAAGGAGTTCGATGAACGATTCAGGGAGTATCTTAGACATAAAAGGGGTGTCACCAAAGCATCTCTACTATACACAATTCGGAAGGACTCGATGGTCGGTGATGCTGAGAGGGGGGGGACCGTTGGATCTGCCCCAACCGACACGTATGCCAACTGGAACGAATATTCTATACGTTGCACCGTTCACTCAGGATCCCACTGGACAAAAGACAACAATACACTATGGGGAATTCTCTTCAAATTGGTGGGAGCGGGTCCCGGTTGGTCCTACATCCAAGGACTTGGATCGGACGGGGATGGGAGGAAGGCATATTTCACCCTCTATTCTCAGGCATATGAATCAACAAACGTAAGACTTCTCATAGAAGAAAAGAGGGCCTTCCTACAGAGTTCCACCTACTCCGGGGACACCAAGAACTACAGCTTTGACAAGCACAAGAGGCGTTGGTACGATGCAAAGGAGTTCCTATTGCGGCATAAGGCCTTCCCACCAGAAGATCAGTTTGTTACTGACTTCTGTCACTCTATCTCGGATCCAAGACTCGAGATGGCGGTGCAATTGGTCCTAAATGAAGCAGGCGGCATGTATGACAGTTTTGACAAGGCTTCCGCCCACTTCACTCAAACGCTTGGTATCAAGAAGTTACAAACCAGCCGCAAAGGCAACCGCAGAAATATTTCCTCCTTCAAGGGGAAAGGCGGCAACAAACGCAGCAACGATAGCAACTCCTCCGCCAACAAGAGACACGGCAACAAGAAACAGAAAACTTCAGGGACCTACGACGGACCTCTGGAGGGAAAGATCTACCCAAAGGAAATCTGGGTCACTATGTCTGCTGCCCAGAAGAACCAAGTCCGGTCTCTACGCCCAGCTCTTAACTCCAATTCAAAGTCCGCACAAGTTTCTCTTGTCGAAGCCAAAGGGGACAACACAGCGAAAGGGTCGGCTGGCGATCAGTTCGGTAGTCATACTCACAAGAAAAAGAACCAAGACTGATTTGCCAGCCGGGGCCTGTCGATTGTATCCCAAGTAGGCCGGCCGATAGTCCATATCAAGAGTTTTGGCACACCGTCTCAAGGTAACGGTCGATGCGAGTTGGACAGCCATGCTGATACAACAGCTGCGGGATCAAATATGGTATTACTGGATCCGTTGGATTCTATCTTGACATATGTGGATGTTGCACCATTTTCAGATACATACTCACCGCTTAAGAATGTCCCTATTGCCCGTTGCGCCACAGCTTGGACTGACCCAACCGATGGGATTACTTACATCTTGGTCTTTGGGCAGGCTTTGTTTTTTGGCACCAAGTTGCAACACAGCTTGGTATGTCCCAATCAAGTACGGGACTGCAACTTCAACAAGGTAGAGGATACCCCACGGCGATATGACTCAAATTCTACACACGGGATTAGAAGATACTGAACTCTTCATCCCTCTCAATGTTGAAGGAGTTATATCCTATTTTGATTCCCGGAAGCCTACGAAGAAAGAACTGGCGAACTGTGAACATATACTGGCTACAGATACCCACACCTGGGACCCCTATTCCTCTCACTTTGCAGAAGAGGAAGAAGCCACAAATGCCTCTTTCCCGCGGGTTGTTGCTACTCTTTCAGGGTGCCTGCCGGCTTGTGGGACTCCAGTCAAATATTCATCCACGATTCACCCAGAACCACTCGGCACAGGGTATGACACGCACCGGCTACTCCATTTGGCTTCTGTCTGTACCAATAGAGTTCCTTCCCAACGCACTGGCTATACCCCAACGGACGTCTCCACCCGATTCATTTCAGCTCTTGCTGGAACCACCGGGGATTACCAAGAAAATCTACGTAATTCAGCAAATTCTATGATTTCTGATGTTTCCACCAAGACTTCATTATCTGAAGCTGAGCTTGCCACGCAACAGGAAGCCAAGGCTCGAACCAAGGAGAGGAAGCTACTAAGGCGGCAACAGGACGTCCTAGACCAAGAAATGTCCCTTGACAAGAAGTCTTTCATACGTAGGGGACAATGGGGACCTCCAATAAGGATACCTGACAAGGTGGACAGGTATGATGCCAAGGCCATTGCTACGATGTGGAACATCAGTGAGAAGCGGGCCAAGGCTACTATTGAAGTCACTACCCAGGACGGCATCCGACAATTGTCTCAGCCTATCACAAAGAGACTGAAGACACAGAAGTGGAGGAATAGGAAGATGCTCAAGGGTCGTTGGTACGCCGATACTATGAAGTTCAAGGTTCCCAGCATCATTCGAAATGATACAGCAGCCCAGATCTTTGCAAACGGGAAGGGCTATGTGGCCTTCTACCCTGTCAGGGGGGAAGTTCGATGCCACGATGGCTTATCTTGCTTTATCAATGAAGTAGGAATTCCGGAACACCTTGTTACTGATGGGGCAAAGGCCCAGGGGAGTCATGAGACACACAACACCGGTTGGAACAAGCTCAGGTCAGAGTATCGCATTCGACAAACATACATACAGCCTCACTGTTCTTGGCAGAATACAGCCGAACACAGTGCCGGGGACCTAAGGAGATCGATCCGTTGGATGACTTCTAAGAAGGGCAGTCCCAGGAGGTGTTGGGCCTTCTGTGGAATGCTAGCGGCCGGCCGGATGAACCTCATGGCGTCAAGTGATCCTTCGTCAATGGGGAGGACTAACTTTGAACTGGTGCATGGGTATACTCCAGATATCACCCTGTATATGATCCACGACTGGTATGACTTTATTTGGTGGTATGACTTAAATGGGAAAACAAATAGGCTTGGCCGGTGGCTGGGCCCATGTGGAGATACTTTTGGTGGTGGAGATTGTCACTATGTCTTATTTAAGACTGGAAAGGTTCACATAACAAACAGCACCCGGGCTATATCTGAAGAAGAATGGAGACATCCAGATATTCTATCACAGTTGGAAGCACACAACAAAGAAATCAACGGGAAAATAGGTGACGAGGTTAAACCTTCCGATACTTATCTTGAAAACGAACTTGGCGAACCACCTCTGGGCCTATTTGATGGCAAGTATGAAGGGGAGGATGAAGTGCTCATAGCAGAAGCTGAGGCTTCTTCCCCGGATGTTGATGACTTATCTGATAAAGACCTTGATGCGTATCTTGGAACTGAAGTGTTACTCCAGATAGGGGACCAACATATCCGGGGGTTAGTTAAGAATCGTTGCAGGGATAAGGATGGCGTGCTGATTGGTGAGAAGAACAACAATCCACTCTTAGACACGAGGTCTTACGAGGTCGCCATGCCGGATGGATCTATTGAAATCTATACAGCCAATACACTTTCAGAGAGTATCTATTCTTCCGTTGACGATGAAGGGCGCGTGTATTGCCTAATGGATGAAATAATCGATTCTGAGAGGGATTCGGATGCCTTAACTATCGAACAGGCTACTTATACAACAAAGTCCGGACAAACTAGAACAAAACCAACAACCAAAGGATGGAGGTTTCTTGTTAGATGGAAGGACGGCACCACATCCTGGGCAAAGTTAAGTGATATGAAGGAAAGCTTCCCGGTTGAAACAGCAATATACGCCCGTGAAGAAGGCGTCATAAATGAGCCAGCGTTTAAGTGGTGGGCTTATAAAGTACTTCGGAAAAAGGACCGGATCTTATCTGGCGCTAAAACCAAATACTGGACCAAGTCCCATAAGTACGGGGTCCGGCTCCCTAAGTCTATTTCAGAAGCAAAGGCCATTGATAGAGAAACAGGGACCGATCATTGGGCTCGGGCTATTGCAAAAGAAATGAGGAACAGCTCTATTGCCTTTGAATTCAATGAGGAGGACAAGATACCAGTGGGGCATACCAAAATAACCATGCACATGGTCTTTGATGTCAAGATCGACTTAACACGGAAGGCCCGGTTAGTTGGAGACGGCCACAAAGTCCCAGAAATCTCCAAGGAATATACTTATTCCAGTGTACCCAGTAGGGACTCAGTTAGATTGTTCTTCCTAGTGGCGGCACTCAACAACCTTGAGGTACTCAGCGCGGATATACAGAATGCTTACTTAACAGCGCCCATCAAGGAGAAGTACTTCACAATAGCCACAGAGGCCCAAGGGTTCGCGTCGGAACTATGTGGAAGGCCCTGCAAGATTGTGAGGGCTTTATATGGACTCCCGGTTGCTGGGGCATCTTTCCGATCACACTTGGCTAATCACTTAAGGGAACTTGGTTACGAATCTTGCAAAGCAGATCCTGACATGCATCTCCGGCCTGCGTTCAAACCAGATGGCTCACCTTACTACGAGTACTGTGTGGCTTATGTCGATGATATCCTTGTATGTGGAATGGACCCAAAGTTCCAGATGGATGCGATAGAAAGGCAGTTCATGTTGAAGAATGGAACAGTTGAAGAACCTTCTTTCTACTTGGGCGCTGATATAGGAAAGACCTACATAGACAGTAACCCGTACTGGTCCATGGCTTCATCTAAATATACTGCGAGAGCCATCAAATCAGTTGAAGAAGAACTACTAACTGGAAGATACGCGTTCAAGATACTACCCAAGACAGCAAGGTCACCATTGAGCTCTGAGTATAGGCCTGAGATAGACGCGTCACCAGAACTTGATCCGGAGAAACAAAACTACTATCAAGGTTTAGTTGGGATACTCCGGTGGATATGTGAACTCGGTCGATTGGATATAATTATGCCCGTATCACTTATGTCTTGATATCTCGCGCAAGCCAGGGAAGGTCATCTCAACCAGTTGTTCCACCTGTTTGCATACTTGAAGAATTACAGCAAGTCTAAGTTGATGTTCGATGCATCTATGCCTGAGGTGGATGAGTCAAATTTTCAGTCGTGCGACTGGAGTGAATTCTATCCAGAGGCCAAAGAGCTATTGCCTCCAGATATGCCTGAACCAAAAGGAAAGGCAGTTATTACCACATGTTTTGTGGATGCGGATCATGCAGGTTGCAAGGCTACCAGGAGATCCCATACAGGAGTCATTATCTTTGTTAACAGAGCACCTATTTTGTGGTTCTCCAAGAGGCAAACAACTGTTGAAACATCTACATTTAGCTCAGAAATAGTCGCGCTTAGGATAGCAATCGAAATGGTAGAGGGGCTAAGATATAAGCTACGGATGATGGGCGTACCTATAGAAGGGCCTACCAATATCTATTGTGACAATGAGTCAGTCGTGAAGAACACTACACGACCAGAAAGCCCTTGTAAGAAGAAGCATAATAGTGTTGCTTATCATAAGGCAAGGGAGTGCATAGCAGCAGGAACTATACGGATTGCAAAGGAGCCAGGCAAGTCGAATATTGCGGACTTACTCACAAAATTAATGAGTGGATCCAGGCTAATTGAACTAGCAATGAGGTGTATGTGGCGAGATGGGGTTGATGAAAAGAAAATGAGACCCGCGGGATAGGTATCTTCTACTAGTACTCTCACTACCACGAAGACACGGGGACTCTAGAAATCACGCGGTAAAGGACATACGGACAGACTAAACAGTTACTCGTATTAGCCGCCAAAGCAAATAACTGTTTATACAACTCATCTCAACGCATATGCGACCTGTAAAGAGGGACCGGCAGAGGTGCGGTTCGATCCGAATATAACTTAATCCTAATGCTCACAATTTTAGAACTTAACCAATATTACTGCAATCTTCCTACTGTAATCTATCGACACGGAGTAGGAATCAGAGAACAATGGGGATCAACATTCACTGTCCCCTCCCCCGACTTTGGGAAGGACTTCCAAGCCTTCCGTATCACCCAGAACCTCTACTGGCTACCCAATGTCACCAATGTGCCGGCTCTGAGGCACCTGCGTCGCGTCGCCGCCGTGGCTGCCCCTGCTGCAACCCCAGGCACCCCCACGCCCGGCAAGACTACCCCCAGCCCCAACCAAGGCTCCGCCAGAGGTGCCCGCGTCTCCAACCCATACCTGGATCCCCGGCTACAAACGGCGGGGGTAGCCAACAAAATCCTACGCGCCCGACTGAGGGAAGTCATGGCTACCATGAACGAAAAAGGTACCACTCCCTTGTCTCGTCCAGATGGCAAAGAACGCTGCCATTCCTATCACCTTCGAGGAACCTGCTTCACCAACTGCCGGAACATCCAGGACCATGGCGCCATCACCAGCACTGAACAGGACCAAGTCTGGGCTTGGTGCCAAGCCGCTTTTAATGTCTGACCGAATGGCAAGCGCCCCTTTGGCGCGTTGACCCTGCCCTCTCACTCACCGAGGGGGGCTCTGCCTTCCTCCCGAAAACTACCTATGCCTCCCTCTCCGCCCTTACAAATCACACAGGAATTAGGTAAGCACAACCCGCGCGCGCGCGCATGTACCCCTCTCGCCGTGTACGCGCGCGCATGTACCCCTCTCGCCGTGTATGTGCCTCCCAACCGTTCTACAGGTTCAACAACCCCCCCCCCCCCCCTCCCCCCCACCTACTCCCGCATCCCTAGTCCCTCCTACGGCTTCGGCATCCCCTCTCCCTTCCTCCACGCCCACCTTGTCCTTGCCTAGGCCCGAGCTCCTCGTCACTGCCAAGTTGCCTAGGCCCAAGCGCCTAGTCCTCCCCACCCACCCATTGCCTAGGACAGAGCTCCTCGTCACTGCCCCCCCGTTGCCTAGGCCCGAGCTCCTCGTCAACCCCACCAACCCATTGCTTAGGCCCACCCCCCCGCCGACGCCGACGCCTACGCCAGAGACCCTCCGCCCGACCCCACTCTCCGTTCCCCTCATCACTACCTCCCTCTACCCCGTCGACCGGCTCGACGTGCACATCAACCTGGCTGTCACTGTCTACAACAACAGCACCAGCTGGGGGGACTTCATTCGGACCATCCGAGGACGGGGTGACATCCATCCTGACGTCGCCTCCATCCCCCACCCCGCGGGGAGCCTCCTTGCCCGCTATGGCAAGGAGGGCACCCCCGCCCAAATGTCTGGACCCTCTTGGGATCCACCTCGCATTGCAGCTGCCCTCCACCGGGGTCCGCACCAATCCTCCCACCAGGGCATTGACTTCCTTCGAGAGGAGTATGCCGACATGATGGACAAGCAACAATGGACTGTTCTCCCCGCCAGCCTCATCCAGGACCTACCCGGACTCCGCCTGAGCCCCCTTGGCTTGGTCCCCCAACGAGGCCGACGCCCACGCATGATATCCGATTACACCTACTCGGACGTCAACCAAGACACCGTCCCTCTTGCCCCTGCGGACGCCATGCAGTTTGGCCGGACACTCCCGCGCCTCCTCACCAAACTGCACCGCGCCAACCACAGATTTGGTCCAGTGTATATGTCAAAGATTGACCTTGACGATGGCTTCTACCGCATCCGATTGCACCCAGACGACACCATGAAGCTCGGCGTCCTGCTCCCCTCTCGCCCTGGGGAAGCTCCACTCATTGGCATCCCCCTCACCAACCCTATGGGGTGGAAATCCAGTCCTCCCAACTTCTGTGCCTTCACTGAAACCGTTGCGGACTTGGCCAATGCCACTCTTGCCACCGGGCTTGCCGAGGCCCGGCTCACCCCCCATCGGTTGGATCTCCCCTCTGAAACCACCCCCAGCGCGCCCCCCATTGAGCCACCCGCTCCACCCCCCCAGGCGCCGCCTCCTCCTCCCCCTACGGCCTCCACGCCGCCCCTCATCCCCCCTAGTAGCACCACTCCCAGCAAGTCGCCGGTTCGCTACTGGGATGTCTATGTGGATGACTTCTGTGGCCTTGCCCAGGGCAACCAGTGGACACGCCGCGCCATCAAGCGCGTTCTCTTCCAATCCCTTGACACAGTCTTCCGGCCCCTTGATGCCACTGACACTCCCTTCCGGCAGGAACCTGCTTCCCTCAAGAAAATGCTCCAAGGGGACGCCACTTGGACCACCAAGAAAGTCATCCTCGGCTGGCTCATCGATTCCGTCAACAAAACCATCAGCCTTCCTCCCCATCGGGTGGCCCGCCTACACGAGATTCTCCACTCCATCTCACCCACCCAGCGCCATGTCCCCCTCAAGCAATGGCACCAAGTCCTTGGGGAGCTCCGGTCAATGGCGCTGGCCATTCCGGGCTCCATTGGCCTCTTCTCCATTCTACAAGAAGCCTTCCGCCACCAGGAACCGGGCAGGCAGCGCCTCCGGCTCACCAAGCGCGTCCACAGCTTCCTTCGCGACTTCCAATGGCTTGCCAATGATCTCTCCAACCGGCCTACCTCCATTGCCGAACTCGTGCCGGATCCCTTCCCTGCCACCTTGGGCGCCTGCGATGCTTTGGGTTTGGGCATGGGGGGCGTCCATTTTGTCCCCCTTCCCACGGGCGCCGTGCAGCCCGTCATGTGGCGGCATGCGTTCCCCACGTGGGTCTCAGCCCAGCTCGTCTCCTTCGACAATTCTGAGGGCTCCATCACCAACAGTGACCTCGAGCTCGCCGGTTCCATTGCACACAATGATATTCTGGCTCAGGCTGCTTGGGTCAACGCCCGCACCACCCACAACTGCTATGACAACACAGCAGCTGTCTATTGGCAACGCAAAGGCGCCACTACCACCACAGGCCCTGCGGCCTACCTCCTCCGGCTCCAGTCTCTGCACCAGCGCCTCTTTCAATATGTCCCCCTTAGGGATTACATCCCGGGCCCCGCTAACCACCTGGCGGACCTCCTCTCTCGATCTGAACTCTCTGACACTGCCTTGCTCCATCACTTTAACACGAGCTACCCACAGGACTTGCCCTGGACCTTATGCCACCTTCGGCCGCCCATGCATTCCGCGCTGACCTTAGCGCTGTCCAGAAGACCATGCGCGCCTCAGTCACTGAGCTCTATGCCAAGCGCAAGGATGCCCATTGGAACCAATGGGTTCAATTCTGTTTGTCTCAAGGCTTTGACCCGCGCCTCCAGTCCATCCAGGATCCAATCCCCATCCTCCAAGTCTTTGCCAAACGACTCCATGATGGCAACCTCTCACGTAGCCACAAGCCCATCCGATCTCGCACAGTATCGGACACCATCCGGTCAGTGGGCCAGACGCTCGCCCGCCTGGGGTCCAAAGACCCTCGAACCGACTCCACAGGCAGTCTTGACTTCCGGCTAACTGCCCAGTTCAAGGCATATGCCAAACTGGACCCGGCACCCTCGCGGGTCAAACCGGTCCCCATCACCCTCGTGATGCATGCCCTCCACTTTGCATATCACGAGTCCCCTTCCCCCACCCGACAAGCCATTGCAAACATGATCTGCATCGCCTTCTTTTTCTGTCTCCGCCCTGGTGAGTACACTGGTACTACCACGGATGACCAAGCCTTCCACCTACAAGATGTCTCCTTCTACCTTGACTCCCGCATCGTCTACCACGATGGCCCTGCGCATGAGCTCCAAGCTGCTACCTCTGTCACCCTCACCTTCACCACCCAGAAGAATGGCGACAAAGGGGAAGTAGTGGCGCATGCCAGGAGTGGTGACTCACTTTGCTGCCCCGTTGCCGCCTGTGCGCGCCAAGTCCTTCACCTCCGACGCTGTTGCTCTTCCAGCACTCCCTTCGGTCCCTCCCTCACGCTTGCCAGTTACTTCGACAATGGGGTCTTTACCCTTGTTCGCGCAGCAACTGTCACTTCCTCCCTGCGAGTCTATGCCCAGACCCTCTACCCTACCACTGGCATTGCCCCTGCAGCCATCTCGGCTCGCTCCCTTCGCGCGGGTGGGGCAATGGCCCTGCTCCAGGGCAAATGCGACTCTAATGTCATCAAGCTCCTTGCCAGATGGCACAGTGACTGCATGATGCGCTACTTACATCAGCAATCCCTCCCCATCTTCAAGAACCTTGCCTCTGTTATGTTCAACAATGGAACATACTCCTTCCTGCCCGAGGAATGGGTTCCGGCTGCGGACCCCACTCCTGCTGGCAGCTCGCTTTGAGGCACCCTGGCGCCTCTTCCCTCCCTCACTCTGCTCCAAGCTCACGCGCGCGCTCCCGCTCTCGCTCACGCTCTCCACGACGTTCCCACCCGGTGCCTTATGGCCCAATGGCAGAAAAGGCTTAACAGCCAGAGGCTTAAACGCCCAAGCTGTTAAGCCCGACTGTACGCCAGTGTGTGTGGGCAAAGCAAACTAAGGGACCGGCCTCTGGGCAAACCAGAGTTCCGAATCCCCCTCTAGCCCTGCTTAACCCACCAACACACCAATGAACTACAAGCATGTCACATCCATTACTACAAGTAGGTTAGCTACTGAAGCTATCACAAACGTAGCGCGTGATAGTTGATGTAGCAAACCGGATGAGGGGAATGGTAGTGAAGTACAGACCGGGGAACAACCTTGAGTATACAGCGCACGTACTTCAAGAAAGATCTCACTGTATCAGCAATCAGCAACATCGGTGCGACAGAACGTTCCCCGTAGGTACAGTACATTGTACTGGGAATTCTGTAAGCATCAAATTCTGCAAGCGAATCTGCAAGCATCGAATTCTGCAAGCAAAATCTCTGCAAATACAGGCTAAGCGCTAACAAGCCTGTAGAGGATTCCCCCAGCAGAATACAAGCCCACAGCTCACTCTTTTGCTCCTAAACCGATTAGTAGTAGAATAAGTAAATAAATAGCCCGCCACGCCCGCAGAAAAGGCTTAACAGCCAGAGGCTTAAACGCCCAAGCTGTTAAGCCCGACTGTACGCCAGTGTGTGTGGGCAAAGCAAACTAAGGGACCGGCCTCTGGGCAAACCAGAGTTCCGAATCCCCCTCTAGCCCTGCTTAACCCACCAACACACACCAATGAACTACAAGCATGTCACATCCATTACTACAAGTAGGTTAGCTACTGAAGCTATCACAAACGTAGCGCGTGATAGCAACATTGTCACACAGAATGCCCAAAATCTTAAGGTTTGACTCTACAAATGGCAATCATGGGGGTATTTTTGGTGCAATTCCAGGGCACAAACTAACTTATTGGGTAAGGACTCAAAAAATATCGGGTCCAATCGATGAATACATTCATCATGACTCATCAAATGCATATTGGGAACAACTTTGTCACATATAATGCCCAAAATCTTGTGGTTTGACTCTACAAATGGCAAACATGGGGGTATTTTTGGTGCAATTCCAGGGCACAAACTAACTTATTGGGTAAGGACTCAAAAAGTATCTGGTCCAAGCCATGAATACATTCATCATGACTCATCAAATGCATATTGGGAACTACTTTGTCACATACAATGCCCAAAATCTTAAGGTTTGACTCTACAAATGGCAATCATGGGGGTATTTTTGGTGCAATTCTAGGGCACAAACTGAGTGATGGGGTAATGACTCAAAAAGTATCCGGTCCAAGCAATGAATACATTCATCATGACTCATCAAATGCATATTGGGAACAACTTTGTCACACAGAATGCCCAAAATGTTGTTTTTTGACTCTACAAATGGCAAACATGGTGGTATTTTTGGTGCAATTCCAGGGCACAAACTAACTTATTGGGTAATGACTCAAAAAGTATCTGGTCCAAGCCATGAATACATTCATCATGACTCATCAAATGCATAATGGGAACTACTTTGTCACATACAATGCCCAAAATCTTAAGGTTTGACTCTACAAATGGCAATCATGGGGGTATTTTTGGTGCAATTCTAGGGCACAAACTAACTTATTGGGTAATGACTCCAAAAGTATCCGGTCCAAGCGATGAATACATTCATCATGACTCATCAAATGCATAATGGGAACAACTTTGTCACACAGAATGCCCAAAATGTTGTGGTTTGACTCTCCAAATGGCAAAAATAAGGGTATTTTTGGTGCAGTTCCAGGGCACAAACTAACTTATTTGGTAATGACTCAAAAAGTATCTGGTCCAAGCCATGAATACATTCATCATGACTCATCAAATTCATAATGGGAACAACTTTGTCTCACACAATGCCCAAAATGTTGTGGTTTGACTCTCCAAATGGCAAAAATGAAGGTATTTTTGGTGCAATTTCTGGGAACAAACTTACTTATTGGGTAATGACTCCAAAAGTATCCGGTCCAAGCCATGAATACATTGATCAGGAATCATCAAATGCATATTGGGAACAACTTTGTCACACAGAATGCTGGAAATGTTGTGGTTTGACTATCCATATGGCAAACATGAGGTTTTTTTTGGTGAAATTCCAGGGCACAAACAGTCTCATTTGGTAAGGACTACCAAAGTTTTTGTACCAGGCCATGAATGCATATCACATGACTTAAGAAATGCATGTTGGGAACAACTTTTAAATGCATATTGGGAACAACTTTGCCACACACAGTACAGACAATGTTGTGGTTTGTAGATACAAATGGCACACAAGACAGTACAGTATGTTAGGTGCAGTCTACGAGATTCTACGTGTGACTAGAGAATTGAAATACATAACCTTAGTGTGATCAAAAGTTTCCCTTCTGAAAAAATTATGGCGCGGGAGGGCTGGCTGGCACAGGTACGTGATCTACTTCTACAAATATAACAGCGCGCCCAAGCCAGGGCAAACAACATAGTACAGAACCCACGGAAAAACTCTACACACAAAACATTGTACACATACTACACAAAACACCGTACACACACACACACACACGACACACACAAAACAAAACACCATACACAACCCGACAAAATTATTAGTACACACACAAAACCACACAAAAAGAAACACATGATTCTTGATCGACACCGTATTCAGAAAATAAAATAAAAAATATGAATGCTATCGGAAAGACACGACGAAGCAAAAAATCCGAGGGGAAGACCCTTCGAAACAACAAAACCATCCGGCCCGGTGATCATCAAAATACAGGGGACAACAACGGTAAGAAAAAGAGAGTGAAAACAAACACACCAATTACTAAAAAAGTGTGTAACAGTAATACCAAAACTATGAACGCGTCAAAGGGCAACAGTAAAAAAAATGGTACCGACAACACAATTTCTACTACTACAAACACGGAAGAACAAAACACCATCAACCAGAGAAACGAACCAGCACTGAGCATTACCAACACAACCACCCCTACAGTAACGAACCAACAGAAAGAAGGAACAAATACCAATGTGGTAGAGAAAACATCTAACGGAGAATGCTGTGATTTAGAGGATGTTGCGGAACGTATCATGAAAAAAATCCAATATGACAAATTGGCACAGGAACTGGCAAAACACTTACGGCAACAAGAGAGGGAACCACATATAGGGGTGGGAAAGGTAGTAATGGTACCTAAACAAACGGAGGCAACCATGCAGGGAGAGGGAACTGATAATGCCGGCAACACAAGAGAACGAGCAGTAAGTACAATTACAGACGAATATGGGCTTATAACAGACAACGATATGCTTAAGGCTTTGAGTGATATGACTGAAACAGTGGACAAGCAGCTAAGGGATTACGTCAAAAAACATTGGTACCCCAACATGAAGTTCCCAATCAATGACAAGGTAACGGCGCATGTAATACAAAGGGCTGTTGGAGCAAGTGCGGTTATGAAGCCAGCAAATATTCCACTTGCATCATTCTGTTCCTTTTACAGGAAACGAGTAGGGACAGTACTGACCGCATTGAGGCACAACTCACAAACATTAGCGAGAAAAAACTGGATAGGTAAATACAGGTGGGAGAATTGGTTGTTGAAATTAGGAATTTTGGAATCTATTTTTGGTCCGACAACACTAACATGCTGCCCGTTGATACTGATGATACTTCCGTACAGACGATTACAGAAAAGGTCAAGTCCCTATCACATTCCCTGGTACTGTTGCAGTTATTGAAGACACAGAATATGAGGACACAGGTAGTATTTTAAACCCTCAATACAGAACATACAAAGACGCGGAAGATGAAGATTTTCATTATTTTGTTACAAGAATCATGTCGGCAATCAATCCAACAAATTCCAATTTCAAACAACGGAAGGAGAGGCACTTGCTGAGTGATATATTTACTATAGCAGATGAAGCATTTGCATTGGTACTGATCTACAATGAGCATCATGTATGGGTGAACCAGCAGCGGCGAAAGGCTGATGCCACGATTCCGCGACAAAAAAAAACTCTGCGATTCAGACAGTGGAAGCAGAAATGGATGGATGGAGGAAGGACAAGAGTTGTTCAGTGACTTGTGCGACAAAATTGGCGAGATGCGAAAACACCCAGAAACAGGAAGGAAATTGGAAGAAATGATGAGGGACAGATTTAGGAACGAAAGTTCAAAAGATTACACCAAGAAAAATAAGCATGGCGATGCAAATATTACTAGTAGCAGCTCCACTAATTGTAGTGGACCAAAAAAGAAAAAGAAAAGAAACGTCTATATTGATCCGGCAATAACAGCATCGATGAATGAAAGTTTATCTATGGGTGAACTAATGTAGAAAATAACAGTACATACATAATACAAAACTACTACTAATCTTGAACTTAATTTTGAGAATATTAGAAATTATGGAGGATTCGTAATACGTTGCAATAGGAATAAATAAAGCATAATAGAATCTACATTTTAAAAAGGGAATATTGTAGTCGAGAAATAGAATTCACAATTAGGAGAGCAGAATCGAATTGTTGTTTGGTAGATTAATATTTTGGAATTAATACTGACTCAAGATTTCTTTTTTATTCGTGAATAGAAGTAAGTGTTGTTCGTACAGAATAATAATTCGGTTCTGCTAGAGACTGAAATAAATTATTTTTATTCGAGAGTAGAGTAATGTGCATCACGCGCACAGAAATAGTGCTGAGTTTACATATACCCTTATACGATCGTCGCGAATTTCAGGGTGTCCAGAAATATTGCCGTGTTAAAATCACGCACAAAATTTGTGCGCGAGAAGTAAATTTGAACCCCGCGAAACAGTTCTCGGACGTGAGTCATGAAAATGAATCATATAATTGAATCAAAATTGAATCACAGAATTGAACCATAGACTTGTATCATGGAATTGAATCATGGATTGGAATCATGGATTGGAAGCATGGATTTGAATTATGGATTTGAATTATGGATTTGAATCATAGACTTGGATTGATGAATTGATTCATAGATTTGAGGCATGGAATGGAATCATTTACTTGAGTCATGAAAATGAATCATATATTTGACTCATAGACCTGACTCATAGACTTGAATCAAAATTGAGTAGTAGAATTGAATAATATAATTGAATTACATATATTGTATTATATCATAGACTTGTATGATGGAATTGAATCATGGTATTAAATCGTGGATTGGAATCATAGACTCAGGTTTTTTAGTAAACACGTGAACTCAGGAAGCAGGGAATTTTGAAAATGAGGTAGGGAGTTCTGAACGTACCGCGCCATATCCCGCAGGGGGTAGAGAAACAGTTCTCAGATGTAGACTTGATTGAAAATTGAATCAGAGAATTTAATCATAGACTTGTATCATGGAATTGAGTCAAAGAATTGAATCACCAATAAATTGAATCATGGAATTGAATCACAGACTTTAATCATGGAGTTGAAGCATAGACACTTAAAGTACTGCTTTGAAGCATAGAGTTTAATCTTAGACTTGAGTCATAGTCTTGAATCATAGATTTGAATCAAAGAATTGAATCATAGAATGAAATCATAGAATGAAATCATAGTATTGAATGTTAGAGTTGAATCTTAGAATTGAATCTCTGTCTTGTTGAATCATAGAACTGTATCTTAATTTTGAATCACAGACTAGAATCATTTATTCAATTCATAGTTTTGAACCATAGGATGGAATAATAGAATGGAATCATAAGATTGAATTATAGGGATGAATCATAGACTAGAATTTTAGAATTGGATCACAGATCATAGAATTACATCTTAGAATAGATAAGAATCTTAGACTTGAATCATAGATAAGAATCATTGATTTGAGTTGCAGAATTGAATTATAGAATTGAATCATTGACTTGAATCATTGACTAGAATCATTGATTCAATTCATAGATTTCAATCGTGGAATTGAATCATAGGATGGAATCAAAGAATGAAATCATAGAATGGAATAATAGAATACTACAAATATGTAAGAAAACTATGTACACAACAACTCCACAGGAATCCTGCAAAGCACTAATTTTTGGCATTACCGTCTTCCTTGAATATATCAACAAACGTTGGCCACGACTTTTTTGCAACCTTTTCAATCAAAAACTGAGACATAGGTAGACCCAAAAACCTTGACGAAAAACTCCGGTTTTTGTTTAAGTTGTTTGCATGTTTCTGATTATGAAGAAAAACACGGAAGCATTGAGCAAGTTTGCTATCAACCAATACGGGTTCCAAGTCTGAGTTTTTCTCGTTTTCCTCTTGACACTTATTGAAAAATGATACAATCTCTGACAAGCCTGCTTGGTCACACTGAAAGTAAAGACGCATCAGTGTGCTTTTGTCTGGTTGGGGAAGAGATAATTTCTCTGAGTACCCACTGGAAGAATAGCATATTGAATAACAGTTCAAACCAGTTTTAGTACAAGAATTGTAAGCAATGTCAACATTGCTTTCCGAGGCATGACTGAACACCAGTGACATTAAAATCTTTTCCGGTTTTGGTAGTGTGATTTCAAGCCTGTGATCACCCTTGATGGAGGTACCTACTAGCTGTAGAACACATTTGTCAACAACTGCCAATCCTTGTTTATACTCATACATGTCAACCTTGTTGTAAAAAGTCCGACTATCAATTTCGAATCGCGGTTTCTGTATCTTGTTTGTTGGACTTCGGATGTATTCTGATGGCATTATAGTAACACTGAACCCATATATTGATGTACTTACGTCCACGCAACATGTACTTCAAAGACGTGATTTGATATAAGAAGGTCAAATTGTTTTAGTCAAAAAAGGACCCAACCATTTATCATTCACAGATTCCTCCACGTCTTGAAAATAATTTTTGGAAACCTTGCCGACCATTGACATAAGACTGAAGTCTAATCTACCAACCTTGATTCTTTCTGGTTTGGTTGGTCTCCAGTCAATAATACAATCGTAGATAGGTATCCGTATGTGCGGATTTACTTGGTGAACGATCATCAAAACATTCTTGTCCTTTTTCCAAATTACAAACTGCACTTGGTTCTTATCTCTGCATTCTATTGTCAAAGCTTCTGTAACATTACATCAATTTGTTATCTTTCCATTAACAGGGTTCCAATTACTTTGCATGTATTGCAAATGATTGGAACTCCGAGTAAACTTTAGTTGACCTCTAGCCATCCCTTGCTCAGGCGAGGGAGGAGGACTCTCCACTGCTTGACGAAGAGATCACGGGTATAACCCAGAAGCGTAGCTGGAGGCCAAGTTTCATCGAGGAATGTCTCTGTGTTGATGTTGTATGCCTCGAGTTTAGCCTTGAAGCCAACGAGCCAGTGTTCGAATCTTGAGTCATTTGTGAGGGGTGTAAAGGACTTTTCATCCCGTGCTTTTTGACACCAAGATTCGTACTTTACCTGCTGAGGGGACTTTTTGCTACTCCCCGCCGGAGGAGGTGGGGGGTTTAGAGCGGATTCATTGCGCATGCATTGGGCACGCTCTTCGCGGAAAGTCTCGAATTCCTTATATGTATATGATTTCACATCCTTCCAGGTTCTCAAGTCTTCTGCTAGAGCGCCATCGCCTTCTTGTAGATCGATAGCGTAATCCGCAAGTGCTTCTATGCTCCTTTGAACGGATCGAGGGATATTCATTGGTAGCCCTCCATCAGTATAGGTAAGCTCGCGTGCAAAATCCGGTTCAATGAGCGCGCCGAGGAATGCATTCCACTTGCACAATCCGCCTTCCTTGAGGGCTAAACACAGTTTACTACCGTCTTCACTTGTTATGCTGAGTAGGGATACGAGTATCTTCTTCATAGCAGCATCGAAACTGGGGAAGTGATTGATTGCAGCGACTTCTGCGTCATTCTTTTCTTCGCCGCCGGCCATCGTCGGTATGTTCGGCATCAGTGACGGTTCCAATCCTCCAAGAGAATTGCGCGGTGACTGGGAATGAGAACTACTTCGTGTACGCATATGCCAGCGTAGAGATCGAATTCAGGTCCGTTCTTGTCCCTCTTTGTGTGCAAGCCTTCTTAGAGCTTGCGACTGTTAATCTATTATTTTCCTTCTGAATCCGATTCGTTGAGAGACTGATTCAAAGGCTTCTGAGGAACAGCAACGCTGCGTTAGTGTGTTAGTAGACGAAGGATTGTACTCTACGCGTGATAAATGTGTTTGGATACTTTCGCAACGGATAATCGGACTACAGGCGAAGCTAGGGAGACGCCAGATCTCTTCTTGCTGTGACTTATTCAGATTGCAGCGAGACAGACCTTAGTATGTAGATTACAAATAGTTGATAGTAACTAGTGTGAATTTTGGGATTTAAATCAGTTGAATGTTAAAAGTATGGGATAAAGTGAAATCTTGCTGAGATGCAAGATATCTCTTTTATTGAGATGAATACGTTGCAGCTGCTGTTGCGTAGTGCTGGGATTACTCGCTGATTATTTCCGTACATGTATTGGTCGTTGACCATATATATTTGTATGCATGTATATGTATTGTGTGAGAATCACGCGCCAACGGTTTTCTTCTCTTGTTCCGTTAGGAAGACTTCATGATATGTTTATCATTAAGGTCAGGAATTGCTCCCGTAGCTCGTGTGATATTTTATGAAATCAGAGTTTGCTCACCGAAGAACAATGGCAATATTGTAAAACATAGATTGCTCACCGTCAATGCGCGATGGGAATCGATATGTCGTGGGAATCGATGTGCCGTAGATTGATACGGGACTCATTGATTCGTACGAATAGGAAATCTACCCTCTGGTAGCTTTGGTACTTCTGGTCACGAAAGGAATTTAAGGATTTGGATCCGTTTTGGACCACACACCCTATTATCTGGGGTGTGCAAGATTCTTCCTCTAGGCGGTATAACTCAGCATATGCATTGTCTTGTTCAATTTTGTGTTTTATGTCTATAAGTGCACACTCTTCCCAAAAGCTTTTTCCCCCTCCAAAGATGAAAATTGACCGAGACAATCGGAACAAAAAGATTTGTCTTGTACCTCCTGCTTGGTTTTTAGTATCTGCTCTTCTTTATTGGGTGTTGGGGATTTGGTAAAAAGCCAATGGCAAAGTACGCATGGTGATGAAGGGTGGTGATTCATCTTATCCGCACACAGTAAACAAAATCCAAATTTGTCGGAGCAAAATTGACCAATACGACCATGGTAGTAGGATTTGCAATCCTTTTTGTGTCACTTTCTTTTTACATTGTTCAACCAAATTGTTTGATTGCCAAAATAACAGCGAGACCTGCTAGCAGATAGCAGTGCATCTGAATTGCAGGTATTGAAATCTGAATTTGCAGCTTTGCAGTATAGGTTGATATAGTCAGATGGATTCTTCAGTTTGGATCCCATGATGGCTTCTCTGACATAGGAAGGATTATCAGATATTTTGAACTTGCCACGGGTTACATTGGATTCTGACCAATGAACAACATCAGAAAATCACTTTTGGGACAAGGTATCACTCATTAACTCCCTCAGACGTAATTTGTTCATGGTCAATTTGTAGCAGATATCTAGAACAAAAAGTACTAGTGCTCTCAGCTATTTGGTTTTCACAAGTTTTGGGTCTTCAAGCAAGGGTATTTGATCTAATAGGGTTCTTGTGTCAAATATTGGTTGGGGCTTTGTGACTTTTTTTCTTTGGTTGCATACGGGTAATTTAATACTATCCCTTTTATTGTCGACCATATTGTGTGTGTGTGTGTGTGTGTGTGTGTGTGTATTTCTAGGCTTGTTACAAGAGGCTGTGCCCGAGGAATGGACGACAATAAGGTCGTGGTGGATACTCAAGAATGGAGTAACGTATTTCTCAAGTATAATAGACAGTGACAAGGATACTTGGTGGCAAACCTTCATAGGAGGAGGTATCTCCTCTTTAGGATTTGTAGTCATGGGTGAGAAGGAAAGTGTGTTCATTTCATGAAATACACATATACTTGAATCAAATTCTGGATACAGATTCGATAAGATATATGTTTTACTATCCGACTTTGTCCATGGACGTGTAGTTGTGTAGTTGTCGGGGTTTAGAACGTGAACAATGAGACGCTGTGAGAAATTATTCAGTAATTTGATATCGTTCTCAGTACACTTTGGATGGTAGATTGGTACTACGTTCCGACACCTGGGATACACCGTTTTTAAATTCCAAAGAAACATCGTACAAGAAAGATCCAAAAACGTGTAGACCGGGAAATAGATTAAGTCCAGACAAAGTGATTTGCCGCCATTATAATCAAACACATAATCAATCTTGTAGGATGGTCTCACAACACCATAACACATGGCATTATGGCAAAAGAACCAGGGTCTAACACAATCCAACGGAATACTCTGATGATTGAATACATCAACAATAACATTCAGAGCAATAGGTGTCATGATACCTTTGTGGTTGTTGAATAAACCACAAACAGCCTTTGATAATTTGGGTGCCTCTTGATTGGAAACAGGTCGCTCACCAACAACAATGTTTTCCAAAACATGCTTCATTTCAGTCTTTTCTAAGTCGTAAGATTTAGCAAGTAAAAATGAAATACTGTGTATCATAGAGGTAGAATCAGATTGACTTATTGCAGGCTCGGGCGCAACAAGATTGGGTGCGGAGGCGGGTGATTGGATAAGATGGGAGGCAGGTACATTAGTGTTCAGTTTGTGAATTTGTGCCGGTGGGTTGGGTGGAAATCTAGGGGGTGGCAAACTATTGTCTGAATCGCTATCAATTCTATCCAAAGGTGATTCAGGAGGAGGTGCCAGATTTGGTACCAGTGGTTTAGATGGGATTGATGCCGTTGGCTTACTCTCATCAGAATCATTATTACAAGAAAAGCAGCAGCAGTAGCTTGAGAGAGATTGGATTCATGCGGGTCCAGTAGGGATGTCTGAGTGAGATTTTTCCTACTGGTGGGGAAATATTTGATGTATCCTTGTCAATGGAAGGAGTACAATTTTTGTGTGGTTTAATACCAACAAGCGATTTGGGAGCCCTTTGGACTTCATCTGCGTCAGCAGATAAATTGACAGAATCAACATCAGTAGATCCAGCATCCATACAAATTTCATCTAATGTTTGCGAGTGGACAGATAAATTGACCAAAGCAACATCAGTAGATCAGGCACCAATACGGATTTCATCTAACATTATAAGTGCATAGTAGAATCCGGTAAATTGACCAAAGCAACATCAGTAGATCCGACACCAATACAAATCCATAGAAACCGGGGAATCAACTGAACCAACATCAGTAGATCTGGTACCCATGCGAATCTCATCTAACGTTGGCAAGTGGGGAGAAACCGATAAATTACCCAAACCATACAACAGGCATGATAGGGTGTTGGTTCCGGATTTGTCAGGACATGGACATCATTTTCCAAGATTGGACAGCAAATTTAAATCCTGCTTTTTGTATAATTGAAAGTCAATGTTGAAAGAAGATAAATCAACACCAAGGAGCTTTGAGCTAAATTTGTCCGTGATACGGTTCAGTAAAAAAGTAAGACATTCTTGGTCCTGAAGAATTATACCACCGCCATCCGTAGAGTTGCCAAAATTAGTTTCATCAAAGAAACATCGGTTGTATTTGCTTAGCAAAATTCTGTCACGCGATTCATTAGACTGACTGGTGGAATTTGTCTTGAGGGAGAAGGGTTGAACGTCAAATGGAAAAGAATCCTGATTAGGGGAGTAAGGAGTTCTCAGCCTATAACGCTGAGATGATAAATAATGAATTCACCAGGCTTAATATCTGATAGTGGACAAAAGTTAGATATTGCTTGGTTCCTTAATCCGGTAGAATTGGGGTTGACATTTGTTAGCTTGTCCAATGTTTTGATACTAGAACTGTCCAGATTACCGTCAACTGTATTTTGGTGTTTGATATGTTCCTGCTCAATTTTATTCTGTTTCTTGAGATGATAAGGACAATTGATTTGCGCACCAGAAGTATAAACTAAGCCTCTCCTATTGCAGACGCCGACTGGAGTTAGGGAAAGTTTGTTAGCTCCCCTTTGGAAGTTATAAATTTTCCTTTGGAATTGGTGGGTTCTGAATAGCAAGGTACGGGTAGCATGTGTATTGGGCAATAAAGGTTCTGTGTGTCAATGGTTGTTGGTAAATGTAATTCCAATGATGTAGAAGTGAAAGTGAATGGATCGGACTGTGTACCAGGCAGAATGGCCTCAGTGATGAGCTGACATGAACATAGGGACAAACAGGGCTCATGGTAAACCAACCCTTCCACCAGCCCAGGTACGGGAATAGTCAAAGGTAAAGGCCAATAGGGATGTTTTTTGGTAAGGTCAAAAATGATGGAAAAACACGCGCAAATAGAAGACCTCATCTGAGTGAATTCAACACGTCAACTGCAGGAAGTATTGAAACTAAGGAGATTGCGGGCAGACATAATATTGTGCTCAACCTCATGCCTCTTTCTATTGGGACATTTGTAATTGGAACAATTATTCCATTTGAAAACAATTTGATGGGTTGTTGAGTTGTCTTCGCGCTTCAATACAACAGAAACAACATCCACTTCATAATGATTTTCAACAAACAAATGTTGGCCATCAGGAACATATGTAACCACATCTGATTCTTTGCTGTTGAAATGATTAATCATTTGTCCAATGGAGGATAAGGTAGATGATAGTTGAGTAGCTTTAGCAGCAGATTGAATACTGACCTTTGACATAAGCTTGGAAATAGAATCATGATACAGAGAAGTAAAGGTAACATTGGTCCAGTGAGGGGGTTTCCTATGCTTGTTGGAGGCTAAGAGTTGGCCGGCAACACTTTTGGCTAAATCGGTGTGTTTGAACCCCATGCGGAGCAATCTTTTACTTGGATCTGATGGAGAAAGTTTCCAATAACGAAACTTGTCCGCTAAATCTTTAGCGATCAAAGAAGTGTTGTTGATCATTGATTGGTTTACATGGGAATTTGATTGGAAAAGAGAATGAAGCTCTTTTGAGAAAAAGAATTGCCCGGCAAAAATACAGGAATTGGCTTGGTGTATATTTTCTTCGAAGCCCTCGCTGTTGGCAAAAACAGTCCAAAGCTTTGGATCATACTTCAAAAGGTACAAAATTACATCAGCACAATGCTTAGTAAGAGGACTAGTGTTGAGATGGAGTAGGGTGGAATATAAACTGATAAGGTTTTGAAAGAAGGAGTCGCTTTACGTTGAACTGAACAAAGCAAGAATGTATCAAGTAATCGTTTGATGAGAGGAAGCAACCCAACTGTTGTAGGATTCTGTGCCTTCACTACCACCAGATTTGTAGTTGGTAAATAAACGGTCATTTTTTTATCTAACAGACCTTGTGAGATGTTGGAGACACAAGGACACCAAAAAGGAGATTCCATATTGATGAAAGAAGGCTTCAAATGTAGCTACTAATGAACCTTGGTTGGTGAAAAAAAGTATACACGTCAACGGGGGTGCCATGTTTCCAACAACACTGTATGACCCAAGATAATTTGGAGGCTTTTTTGGCAGGAATGATAGCCCACGCAAGAGGTATTGTGTTGCCGGAACTAGTCTTGGTTACAAGAACAAAACATACACCATCATAATTATGGTCTTTGTAATGGAAGCAATCACCGACAAAAACTGGAGTAGTTCAATTCCCAAAATATTTCGCGGAAGCAATTGGGGTAGCAGGAAAAAACATCTCTAGAACCGATTATCAGTGCCGGTCTGAAGAATAGCGGGGGCTTCAGGATTCTTGAAGGCAAAAGCCTGCATCCAGGTTGAGTGGGTCCATGATTGTTGATTGGGTAAAGATTTGAGCATGTATTTGAAACACGCATTTCAAGATCGCCTTAGCATCTTTTTAACCTGCCTTGGTTTGGAAGTTGAGGTGAGACCAGATATAAGAAACCAAGAATACATAATTTTTTGGGAAGTGTCATCAGGAGATGGGCTCTTCATCATACATTTGGACATAATTGCTGGAATGGAGGGAAATGAGTTCAATAAATTTGTTCCTTTATGGAAGGTAACGTCTGATGGAGATGGCAATGTTGATCAAAAATTGGGAATAGAGTTTTGTCCAACCACCAAAAAGTAGAATCCAAATCAACCCGTTTCTTCCGAGTCTGGAAAGGTGCATCATGACTTAAACAGATGACTCTGATCTTGAGATCACAACACACACACACTTAAAAGAATGATTGCAACGGGGGGGGCAGTAGTTTGTTCTTTGAAATGTGGTGATCTTAAATTCCCACCAATTGAAGCGGTACGTCAGACGTATGCTCCAAGAGAGTCAAGCAAATTGTCCGTGGAGGAGGGAAAAACAGGAGGCCGATTGCGGAATTGCTGTAATGACATGGACAGCCATGACTTAACGGGTTTATGGTTAGAAGTGGAAAAATTGATCATCAGGAACTTTCCTCATTCCAAAATAGAGTACGTTGGGAAATGTAATAAAAAATAACCGATGAACGAATGATGGGATGTGAATTGGGAAATAAGTACAAAGAAAAGGAAAACAATCCATTCCCCATTGTGATGGGAGGGTGTGTGTGAGAAATATGGACTAAGAAAAATTGCCGAATTAAAACTAGATTTGACCCAAAATAATGAAAGCAATAAAAACATTACAAGAATAAAATACATGGGTGGAACAAATATAAGCCCAAAAAATGGCGGAAATGATTGCGTAAGAAGGTAGGCAAGGGAACATATCACCAAGCTCATAAGGTGTAGATACTAAATTTTTAAACTGACACTGAGGTCCAGCGGAACATAAACAGCAGGTTAAACACACGCAGTCAGGCGCAGTATGGAGAATTTGGCGGGGTTTTAGGTACTACGAGGCTGACAAAGATTTGAAAAACCTATTCTGAGGCTCTGGCCCACCATTTTATGTAGGGTGTTCCTACCATAAAAAATAATGAGATTATAAATACTACTGGTAGGTCAGAGAAAAGTCAGACCTCAGTCTTCACGATTGCGTGTAGTTTAACTGTTGGTAATTTCTGTTGTCGGCGAAAAATACGGACCTTTGTCGGCATCAAATTCGGCCAAAAAAAGCCGACAAAGAAAAAAAAGAAGACAACGACCGAGGTGCGTAATATTAACACGGAGTAAGAGAGATATGATTATCTTGATGATCGCGTCTTAGAATCAAACGCACCTCCACTAGTACTTGAAAATCCTTAAGTGGTAAAAATGATATCACCTAAGGCTACAAACAAAAGAGGTTAATCGGTTAGAAACAAGACATCTCCAAAGACCTGACCAATAAGTAAACACTTGGAACCCTTAAGTATATTCAAACAAATATAATTAATATCCCGTGAGGAAATTACTTATCCTGATCATGAAAATTGATACCGATTCCAGATGGGCCTCATCTACCATATATATCACAAACAAGCATATGCCCCATCGAACAAAAGACTTAACCTCACGAATGACCAATACCATCAAACAACCAATACAGTAAGACCGAACCAACACTAATACAGAAACAGCAATGACAGTATCAGTACAATGGTAACAGATAACCGGAGAAGATCTCTACCATGTAAAATACAGAGAGCCCCGACACGGTAAAATATAGTAAATCTAAGAGCGTCTCCACAAGCTCACTTCTCTTTAAATTTCAATTATCCTATACCTTTTGGTCAATTTTTAGAGTAACAACAGGTTATAGAGCCCTTGTAACTTCCACTTGTGTCCCGCAAGAGCACTAGTGTTTACCTTAAGCTACCTAGTATCTCCGGCCATTCAGCACCTCCACTGTCGGTTAACTCCAGAGAAAATTGCGTGCTTAGCTCCCTGTGCGGCACATTCTCGGCCTCCCCCCGATTTCGTGCTTAGCTCCCTGTGCGGCACCTTCTCGGCCTCCCCCCATCTCATTATTTCTTTCTTTCTTTTAACTTCCCTGCTCGTGAATCAAGGGGTGTGATACTGATCCTTCTACAAGAATCTTCTTTTGTAATCCACGACCAAGCACCGGTTAATTGCATAACACCAACATAGATTGTTCCTCCGACGATCGTCACCAAGGTTAATTCGGTTCTACGATTCACGTTACCGATGATAGCTTGTTTCTCCAACGAACGTTCCGGACACCGCCGCAACATCGCTGCAATTGACAAACGAGGTTAATTACATTACATCGCAACGCCGAATTAATTCGTATCGGCGATACTGATTCTAACAACACCGTAACAACGATTAATTGCCGGTTAACAACAATCCATCGGATTAATTACAGCGAAAACAACGACACGCCGACCAACAAATCGGAAGATTAAATTGACGATAATATTGAAACCATGCCAACCCCATTTGACTGGACTCCAATCTTCGGAATCGAATTCCGATTCGCAAGCGCTAGCAACCCATCTGCGGCCACATCCCTTAACAAAGCCTATTCTGAAATCATTGGCAAAGATGAACTCTCAGAATTCTTTGTGACCCGTGAAGGTGAAGAAGAAGAAGGACCACTAGAAATAGCACCGGATCCACAACTCCACATCCTAAATTGCGTTGCCAAAGCCATTGCTATCAATCTCATAGATCCACCGGACGAGGCAACCAAAGGCCACATTGTCAATCTCCTCAGCAAATGTGTTATCAAGCATGTCAGAAACAATGGATCCACCAAGTGAATGTGATACAAAACAGAATTTGATGCCGCTGCAAAGCATGCAATTTGAACCAACACTGATGAAGAACCTACAGTTGTAATTGAACTCACCATTACACATTGACGATTCACCAAAAATGGCGCTCTGATCTATTCATGGAAGCATACGCCAAGGAGCCACCACCAACTAATGACCCTGATGATGATGCTGCCGGCGGGAATGAAACCAATGATGCAAACATACCAGAGACACCTCAAGCCAGAATCTATGATGAAAAGATGATGGAACTCCTTGAAGGCCAACACGCTCTCTTTGAAAAACTCTCTGAAACTGCTATCCAAAATGGAGCCACAAACAGCGGCGCCAACAATCAAGCCCCACCTGACCTTCCGTGGAATCCAGGAACCCTACCTCCAATGGTTCAGGAGAGATACAATTGCAGAGAAGAATTCCTTACCAGTGATGAAATGAAATACTTTGATATCACCTCTATGGAGGCAGCAGGACATGAAACAACTGTCAGACAAAACTACTACCTGCACAACCTAGGCAGTGGAAGAAATGACCAACGCCTTATCACAAGGAGCGGTGATTGCTTCGACCTAACCAGAGCCTCTGACAAAGTTGTTTCTCTCAGGATTCCCGCAACTAAAAAATTCAACAGCCCCTCAGGTTCGCAAGTGGTATAGAGAGGTTACAGCTCATGCACAACAACATCACATATACGTTCACCCATATTACCTCCACAGATGAGAAGCAAACCACCTTAGAGGATTCACAATTGGAGATGAACTCCCAAATGACCTCCCTGCAAGATAGGAATTGGCTATTCATGAATGGGGAAATCTCATCTACACTGCACTCAGAACTGATAAAATCATCCCAGACTCATGCAAGAGCATAAAAGCTGCAATTCAGAGCTTCAAAGGAGGCCAAGGATATGAGGCACTCTACAGTGTGATTGCCAAAACCCATCCCAACTCAGAAAGACCATCCTACAAAGGAAGGATGGTTAGGAGCCCACCAAATCAGGAACATGACCAGTCACATAAAGAATACTTCTTCCGATACAAAGATTACCTCAGGCTTTGAGTATTCCTCCACAACCAACCCAGCACAATCAGCTCAATGGAAGAAGTGAGCAATATCATTGAAGGAGCTACTCTCTCTTATGAACTACGCAAGAAGACAGAAGATGAGAGAGAATCAGATGATCAATTCAAGCTAGATAAGTACAAGGCCGGCAGACTTCTCCAAACCCTTCAAACATGTGAAAAGGAAATCAAGGCAGAGATGAAGTACAAGGACAAAGTGTCCAAATCCAGCCTACCCAAACCACCATTCACCACTGGAACCAGACCAGGTTCTTGCCGCAATGACAGATTCCAAAAACGCGCAGGCAGCAACAACACTAGTAGAACTCCTTCCACTCTAACCTCCCATTCAATCAGTCTGATTGAATCACTTGGATACCCTGAAATGGATGAAGCATCAGACAATCAATTCCTCCATCAAGCCTACGTCCGATAACTGTCACGCGACCCTTTTTTTTGTCGCGAGGTACTGTTGCAACCCCTTTTTGTGAGTAATTTTAACACGAGTCCCCCTTGTGATTCACTAGGTCAGTATCAAGCCCGCCCTCGTAACTCTCAATCCCTGGTTCGCAATTATTTTTTTCCTCGGGTCATGAATAATAACTATTAATTTTTAATCTCACCGACCTGTACGTTCGTGAATCGCACGTACTGAAAATTAAATACGCATGGTCATGACTCACACCCAAGCCCCCCTGTGATTCACTGGGTCAGTATCAAGCCCGCCCTCATAACTCTCAATACCTGGTTCGCGATAATTTTTTCCCTTGGGTCATGAATAATTATTATTAAATTTTAATATCACCTACCCGTACGTTTGCGAATCACACCTACAAAAATGAAAAACGGAAGGTCACGTCTCACAACCAGTATAATTTAACATTAGTGCTCGCGGCACATAATTCTTAAAATTTATCTCCGTTGCTCGTGACACATTACCCATATAACTTAATAATTAGACTTGTGACACACTACCCTTTAAAATGTATCTCCTATGCTTGCGACACACAACCGGTACAATTTAACATTAGTGCACTCGACACACTACCCTTATAATTTAATATTTGTGCTCGAAACACACAACCCTTAAAATTTAATATCATCGCTTGCGACTACCTACCACTACAGTTGAATTGTTCGGGTCAAGAATTTGCCTAGTACTATCATATTGAAAAGAATACACCGTGTAAACGCATATTCGTACGTACGAAGAGTCATGAAGGCAAATAACCTTATTCGTAAGGTTATTTAACCTGAGTGAATAATCGTCGGCGATTATCCATGTGGATTGCCTCTTAGCGAAATTCTCCCCATCAGCTCACTCTTCGAAGAATTAACAACTCTAAAACACTATCATGCCCTAAAATCTATGTACAACCTAG
This sequence comes from Pseudo-nitzschia multiseries, assembly GCA_037355745.1. NCBI lineage: Eukaryota > Bacillariophyta > Bacillariophyceae > Bacillariales > Bacillariaceae > Pseudo-nitzschia > Pseudo-nitzschia multiseries. The sequence goes on from CM074789.1 coordinate 5,309,918, forward strand.
TAATAATTCTACATGATAAGGTACAATCATATGTGATATTCAACGAGAATATCACGGTGAATTACACGATAATACGGTAAAACAAAAGACCGATCGAAGATGGTTTTGCGTGTGTTTTGTGTCTTATTTACGTGTGTTTTGTATGCTTGAAATTACACGATATGACGAGTAATTTCCGACAAGTAATTAACCTGTCGATCGGCATCGACAAGGCCGATTGAACTGTAACAGAAGATCTTGCTCACTAAATCAATCGATCGTAAGACCGATTGCGTTTGTTGTATGTTACGACGCACTTTTTTCTAGTTTATCAGACCCACAGCGTCTACGAGCTGTGGTCAGCATCCGACAATGCTGAGGACCGCGTTTCCCACCGAGAAACGCAGTTGAGCTCGAAGACTAATCCGGAATAGCCTGATCAGCTACCGGCATCAACCCTCAAGGATGTAAAAGAGGCAGTTGCCTGTGGAGCCCTGGAATAGACCAACACCAGGGCGGTCTCCCTGAAAGAAGAGACCAAAGAATCGAACCAAGGTGGTGGCTCCACCGGGTTTCGAGATCCAGCAAACAAGCAAGGGAAAAGAAGCTGGACGGCTCAGTCGAAAGAGCCGCCCAGGTTGGCATCAGTTGAAAGGAATCAATATCCAATTCGAGAACACTGTTCTTTCATTGAAAACAAGGATGACGTGAGCCAGAAGATTGAGCCTCAAGTATTCTGTGGCGAAACAGATTGTGAAGAACATCTGCTTGCAAAGCAACAGATTGCGAAGAACATCTGCTCGCAAGAGAACCGAGAACACCAAATCTCGAAGAGCGAAAAGATCCAAAAGGAAAAAGAGAACACTAAATTCTCAGGAAACAATCTCTCAATCTTTCACCACAGAAACACAGAATGAGCAAATCCTGAGAAAGGATAGGAAAGCTCACAATCTTGATTTGCGACAAAAGCAAAAGCTCACACAAAATACAGACAAACCGGAACGAAAATTCGATCCAAATATACAAATACAAAAAACAGATAAGCGAATCACACTCGACAGCAGTCAACATCTACCAATCATCTCACATCCAATCCTTCGATTAAACTACACTCTCTCTATCCGCATACCACCTTCGATTAAATATTCGATTGCGTCATTGAAACGACCATCCATATTTCGAATCGAATACATCGAATACCATCCTCCGAATACGAAACGAATACACCGAAACTCTCTTCAGAGCGACCATCCGACCATTTGAATATCCTCTCCACCATGGTACGAACTAGAGCAAACGACAACAGTTAAGAAGAAGAAGAAAAATGGAAGTGGACGATCCACAGGATTCTGATGAGAACAACAGAGGAGGAGGTAGGGGAGATGATGAAGAGTTTGAAGATAAAATCATGCAAGTAATGGAAAGGGCCCTTGGCGACCCAGAAACAAACTCAACCATGAAGAGAATCATCGACCAAGAAGTAAAGAAAAGAATCAGAGCAATAAGAGATGCAGAAAGTAGAGGCGAGGACCCGGATGGTGAGAATAGTGACAACGAAGAAAACCAAAATGCCGAGGATGCAAGAGCAGAACAACTGGGAAGTAGGTTGTCCCAACCCAGGATAAAAATCAGGGGATTCAACAATGGTAGATTTCTAAACCCAGAACAGCTTGCTTTCAGGAGCAGCCTAATGGATTTTGGTATCAACTACGAATCAGCTGAAGAAATTATGAGGGGAGGGATGTCTAATATTCGTGAGATTACAGACCTCAACAAGGAAAGCATCAAATCGTTCATGCATGGATTGAAATCTATCAGTCCAGACTGCCCTAATCCAAAAAGTATCCACTATGGTAACAGACTATCATCGAGGCTTCTCACTTGGGCAAATTGGGCCCAGTATCAACCATTGATTGGAGTCAAGCCAAGGGCTATCGACTGGAAAGCAAATCCAAACAATCTGGAACTACAGCAATTCAGAATCAAGATGATGGAATCAAGTGTGAAATCACAGGAAAAATCAACCCCACCTGAGCTAAAGGACCTTACGAAGTTCAGAGAATGGGAGGAAGGCTTTCGACAAAACTTGAGATACAGATTCAACTCTGAGGGATTCCCAATCTTGTATGTCATAAGACCCCAAGAGAAGGAAGATGTTACAGACAAAGCCAGGGCTGGAACAGTCGGGCAAAGTCCAACAGATACTTATCCAACTTGGAGTGACTACAATGAAAGGTGTGGCGTTCTGTCAGGTCATCAGTATGATGAAGATAACAACGTCGTCTGGAGGCTGTTATGTGATGCAACGAGAAAAGGTCCTGGGTGGGAATATGTGGCACATTTCCAAAACACTGCTCTGAACTCTGGTAATGCCAGAAATGCTTTCATTTCATTGATGCAACATGCTTACACTGATACCAATATCACTATGGTTCTGAACAAAACCTATCAGGAAATGAAAGATTCACATTACACTGGCGATGCTAAGAATTATGACTGGAACAAGCACAAGCGAAACTGGACTGCTTTCCATGGAACAATTCTGAGATTTGAAAAGAATCACAATGAAAGGAGATTTGTTTGGGATTTTATCAATTCAATCAGTGATGAGCAGCTTGATGCTGCAAAAGCAGATGCAATTGATGAGAGCAAAGACTATCGTGACAACTTCAATGAATGTTTGATTCTATTCACCAATCGACTTGGATTGAAGAAGCTTGCAAATGGAAAGCATAAAAGAGGTTCCAGAAGTGTGTATTCCGTGGGCACAACCAGCAACAAGAAGCAGAAAACAACTGGAACGTTCACAGGAAAAGTTGAATGCAAGCCTTACCCAACAAGTGTTTATAAAACAATGTCAAAAGAACAGCGCCAGGAGCTTTACCAGATGAGACAGGCTAAGAAGAAAAGAAATCTCAAAGCTGCTGAGACCAAAAAGGCAAAGGAAGCTGAGAATGAAGGCGCAGGTGATAGCTTTGGCTCAAAATCTAAGAAATGACATAATAACCGGACACTATCACTAGAACACAAATTGTTAACAATGGTGAGCCGGTCATTATACAAGATGAATGTTCCTGTAGATTTTGATGATGGTGAAAATGAAGAAGGATACTGTGAGCTAGATTCACATGCAGACACTACTGCGGCAGGAAGCAATATGGTATTGCTGAATCCTGATCAGATCACAACACATGTTGATGTTGCACCTTTTTCTGAAGAGTACAAGCCCATCAAGAAAATCCCGATTGGAAGCTGTGCTACGGCATGGACAAATCCAACATCAGGCCAAGTATATATCATAGTGTTCCATCAAGCGCTGTAGTTTGGGAACAAATTGAAGAACAGCTTGATATGCCCAAATCAGGTGAGGGACTGCAATTTCAATTCTGTTGAAGAAACACTGCGTCAATTTGATCCAAGATCCAAGCATGGAATTACAATTCAAACGCCAATGGAAGATGATGATCCGAAGAAAGTTTTTATCAAACTGAGTATGAGAAATGTGATCTCATATTTTCCCACAAGAAAGCCAACAAGAATGGAGCTTGATGAATGTCAACATTTGATTGCAACAAATGATACCCCTTGGGATCCACATTCACTGAAGTTCAGGATGGCCGAGCTAGCTATTGACAATGGAGATCCAATTTCAGGGGACCAGTTTAGCCTTCAAGCTATGTCGACCGAAGAGGATCAAGCCATGAATACAAGTTCGATTGTAACAGAACCTGCAAGTAATGTTACAGGTATGCTCCCCAAGACCAGCTTAGACAACAGGCATCCAAGTGTCATGCAGCAATGCAAACTGATGAGAGTACATCAGGTATCAACAAGAAGAATGCTAACTGAATGCCAAATTGCAACAGATGGGAATATAGCTCATCGAATTTCTTCAGTAAGGAATATTTCAAGCGCGCGAAGGGTAGACCAATTTTTGTTTGATGATACAGAATTTGACTTTATGGAAGCTCCTGAAGAAGAATCAAAACAGGCCCCTAGCTTGCAAGAAATTGACAATACACTTGAAAGGAGATCTCTCGATAGAAGAAATCAATGGGGGCCATCAGTGATAACTATTGAAGGTCCAAACAAAGTTGACTGTGAACGCCTAGCCAAAACTTGGAATATTAGTTTCAAGAAAGCTGAGCAGACATTGAAAGTCACGACGCAGAAGGCACTCAGGAATTTGCAATCACCATTGATGAAGAGGCTGCCTACACAGCGCTTCAGAAACAAGAGAATTGCACAAGGGACCTGGTACACTGATACGTGGCATGCCAGGACTACCAGTATTATGAGACAGGAAAAATGCGCCCAGATCTTCACAAATGGAAATGGGTTTGAAGTATTTATACCAATACAGGACAAATCACAAGCGCATCAAGGATTGAAGACATTCATTCATGAAATTGGAATCCCAGAGCATTTGATTTCTGATGGTGCTCCCGAACAAGGATCACCAAGAACTTACAAGGCGCACTGGAATTCAATTGTAAAGCGCAACCATATTCATCAGACATTCATACAACCTCATTGCCCATTTCAAAATCGAGCAGAACAAGCGATTGGACACCTTGGGAGTGCAATCACAACCAAGTCAGCAAAGAAGAAGTCACCGAGGCGATTATGGTCATTTCGTGGTGAATTATGTGCAAACATAAGGCAGAGAACAGCATCAAACAACCCTTCTTCAATGGGGCGAACTCCATTTGAATTGGTCCGTGGCTATAGGCCCAATATTACACTATATACTTCATCAGAATGGTATGATTTTGTGTTTTACTATGATAAAGGTGATTCTTCTACTCGAGGTGTTGAAAGGTTGGGACGATGGTTGGGTCCTTGTGGCAATAAGATAGGTGGAGGTGATTGTTTTTGGCTCCTGACTGAATCAGCAATACCAATATCTACAAATTCAATAAGGCCTGTCAAAGAATTCGAATGGAGGGATAGAGATATCCTCAGAAGAATGGAAGCAATTGACAAATCAATTGAATCCAAGATTGGTGATGAAGTGAAGGATAGCGCGTCTTTTTTCCAGGAAAACTACCCGGAGCCTCAAATGGAGCTATTTGAGGATCAACCAGTAGAATCACCTGATCTGAAACTTGAAATGGCTGAACCAGAAGCGTCAGTAGAAGATATTGATGAACCAGATGAATATCTGGGCAATGATGTGATCATTGAAAGAAATGATGAAAGACTCAGGTGTGTTGTCAAGGATAGAGTGCGAGACTTGCAAAACAGACCAATTGGACTTAGAAATGAGAATCCCATACTAGACACGAGGCTGTACAAATTGCAACTACCTGATGGCACCATAGAGGAATACACGGCAAATATTGTTGCAGAGAGTCTGTACAGTTCTGTTGATGATGACGGAAGGATGTTCACTCTACTAGATGAACTCATTGACCATGAATGCGACAACACTGCACTAACTGATGATGAAGCCACGACCATAGCGAAAAATGGCAGAAAAACCCATAAGCCGACAACTAGGGGCTGGAGAATTCTCGCCAGTTGGAAAGACGGGTCAGAATCGTGGTGTAAGCTAAGTGATGTGAAAGAGTCATTTCCAGTGCAATTAGCTGAATATGCCGTCAACAATAATCTTGAAAAGTCACCAGCATTCCGATGGTGGGTGCACAAAATTTTGAGAAGAAAGGATTGGATCCTTAAAGCAGCCAAAACAGCAAAGTATTGGTTGAAAACCCACAAATATGGTGTTGAATTGCCACATTCAATCAAACAAGCGCTGGTTATTGATAAGAAAACAGGCACTGATCACTGGGAAAGAGCAATTCACAAAGAAATGACCAACAATATGGCAGCGTTCGAATTTTCTGATGATGATGTTATTCCAGTCGGCCATAAGCAAATAACAACCCACATGATTTTTGACATCAAGCTTGGATCCCTAACAAGGAAGGCTAGATTGGTAGGGGACGGTCATAAAGTTCCTGCAGTGGCAAAAGAAAATACCTACTCATCGGTTCCCAGTCGGGATTCAGTGAGGATATTCTTCCTGCTGGCAGCGCTGAATGATTTGAAGGTTCTCTCAGCAGATATTCAAAATGCATATTTGACAGCCCCAATTAAAGAGAAATACTTTCTAAAAGCGAGAGCTGAAGATGGTTTTCCACCACATCTTGCAGGAAGGCCTTGCAAGATAGTTCGCGCATTGTATGGCCTGCTGGTAGCAGGAGCATCTTTCAGGTCATATCTCACACAGCATTTGAGAGATCTTGGATATTCACCATGCAAAGCAGATCCGGATGTGCACTTACGAATTGAAACCAGGAAAGATGGATCCAGATACTGGGCAATGCTCATTGCTTACGTTGATGATATCTTATGTTCTGGAGAAGATCCAAAGTTCCAGCTTGAAAACATTGAGCGAAAGTTCAAATTGAAGGATGATACTATTGAAGAGCCAACCCTGTATCTGGGAGCAGATATTGGAAAATTCTACTTTGAAGGTGATTCAAAGCCAAGATGGTCATTATCAAGCACTAAGTATACGGCGAAAGCTGTTGCAGCAGTCGAACAAGAGTTAGGAACTGAAAAATATGGCTACAAGTATCTACCAAAATCAGCGTCCAGTCCACTGTCACATGATTATCGACCTGAAATTGATATATCAGAAGAATTGAACCCTGAATTGCAAAACTACTATCAAGGTTTAATTGGAGTTCTCAGGTGGATTTGTGAATTAGGAAGGCTGGACATTGTAATGCCAGTCTCGCTGATGTCAAGGTATCTGGCACAAGCAAGGATTGGGCACTTGAATCAGTTGTTTCATATATTTGCATATTTGAAAAAGTACAACAGGTCAAAATTGGTTTTTGATTATACTGTACCAAGCGTTGATGAGAGTAAATTCCAAAAATGTGATTGGTCTGAATTTTACCCTGGTGCTGCTGAAGTCATACCAGCAGATATGCCTGAAGCTTTGGGAAAACATGTGACGATGAGTTGTTTTGTTGATGCTGACCATGCTGGATGCAAGGCAACGAGAAGGTCTCATACCGGTGTTATTATCTTTATTAATAATGCACCGATCATTTGGTTTTCCAAAAGACAAACAACAGTTGAAACATCAACTTTTGGATCTGAAATCATTGCTTTGAAAATTGCAATCGAATTGGTTGAAGGTCTAAGGTACAAGTTGAGAATGATGGGTGTTCCAATTGATGGAAGCACAAATGTGTATTGTGATAATGATTCGGTTGTCACAAATGTTACACAACCTGAGAGCCCGTGTAAGAAGAAGCACAACAGCATTACATACCACAAAGCACGCGAATCTATTGCAGCAGGAACTATCAGAGTTGCAAAGGAACCAGGTTCAACAAATATTGCTGATTTGTTTACAAAGCTAATGAGTGGTGCTGTCTTCAGAGAACATTGTTCTCGTTGCATGTGGTAAGGAAAGAATCAATCATTCGATGGAATGTTCGATCGATCATCCGATCGGAGTAACAAGTTGATTTTCTAAGTTCGATCATGGAAACGAATCGATCTGCAATGAGCATTTCGAAAATGGATAATTTGATCCATGAATACAATATATCAAACCGGCAAGGATCAGGGCAAAACGCCATGATACAAGCCAGAATGAATGGCAAAATGCCTCCCCATTTTTTTTGATAGGGCCTCTGATGGTAGACTGGATACAGTTTGGTATTCAACACACGAATGACTCACGATGAACATATTAAGTCATAGAATCCAGCCTCTTAACGGTTGGAGGATTTATGACTGAAGGGGACTGAAAAGAATACACCGTGTAAACGCATATTCGTACGTACGAAGAGTCATGAAGGCAAATAACCTTATTCGTAAGGTTATTTAACCTGAGTGAATAATCGTCGGCGATTATCCATGTGGATTGCCTCTTAGCGAAATTCTCCCCATCAGCTCACTCTTCGAAGAATTAACAACTCTAAAACACTATCATGCCCTAAAATCTATGTACAACCTAGTAATAATTCTACATGATAAGGTACAATCATATGTGATATTCAACGAGAATATCACGGTGAATTACATGATAATACGGTAAAACAAAAGACCGATCGAAGATGGTTTTGCATGTGTTTTGTGTCTTATTTACGTGTGTTTTGTATGCTTGAAATTACACGATACGACGAGTAATTTCCGGCAAGTAATTAACCTGTCGATCGGCATCAACAAGGCCGATTGAACTGTAACAGAAGATCTTGCTCACTAAATCAATCAATCGTAAGACCGATTGCGTTTGTTGTATGTTACGACGCACTTTTTCTAATATGCAAAATATGTATGATATGTATGAGTACTCCTTTCCCTACATTTTAATCAGCTGTGTCACACAATGTACAATGTATTGCAATGGTATGCAATGTATGTAGGATATGTACCTTTTACCCTAATCACTCTCCCTGAAGATTTACCCGTGTCGTACTAGGTGTGAACCCACCCGCGTTGTCGTCAAATTAGTGAATGGACTGACACAATGAACAGTAATGATTCTGAAAACAATGCCTAAACTTCCTCCATTCCGCCAAGCAATTGCATCAATACAGGATCAATATAGTTGTCATCCTCATTTTCCTCTTCAGCAAGACTACTGGCAACAGTGCCACCATCTTTTGATACAGTACCGGTAGGGTTTTTTTCTGACTTGAATTTTTCCAGCATCATTTTTTTCAAATTTTTACCCGTTTCCGGGTCTTCTCTTAATGATTGTACCTTCTTGCACAATCTAGCGAACACATGCCTCGCTCCGCTGTTCTTTTCCATTTGATTGTTCCGTTTTGTCATTCCGTTTCATCCCTTTGTCCTTCTTATGTCCTTTTGTTGGTTTGTTGTTCCTGAAGAATAAAAATAAGAGAAAGAAAGATCAGAAGCAAATAGAATCTCCAACAAATTGCTGTCATTGTCACTCACTAGTAGTGTTTCTCGTTGTTTTCTTTCATTGCCGATCCATTGTTTCCGTGCTTTTCATTTTTTTTAAATACCGTGCCAACCAAGAAGGATGTGTTGCTTTTTGTGTGGTTTTGATTTGGGGTATGTACAGTTTTCCGCGTGTGTACAGTTTTTTGTGTGTGAACTTTTCTGTTGTTCCATTCTGTCGTTCTGTCCCATTGTTCCGTTCCATTGTTCCGTTCTGTTTTATTGGTTGTTCTGTTTTAAGTGCCCTCCTTTCCTTTGTTGGTTTGTTTGATTGTTGTTCTGTTTCAATAAAAATAAAAATAAAAATGAAAGAAAGAAAGATCAGAAACAAATAGTATCTCCAACAAATTGCCGTCATTGTCACTCACTGCTGTTGTTCTGTTGTTCCATTCTGTCAATTCTTTTTTTAAATTCGTTGTTCCATTTTGAGTGCCGTTCTTTCCCTCGTTGGTTGTTTGATTGTTGTTCCATTTAAATTTAAAAAAAATAAAAAAAAATAAAGATCAGAAACAAATAGAACCTCCAACGAATTGCTGTTATTGTCACTGACTAGTGTCTCTTCTTTGTTGTTCCGTTGTTCCGTTGTTCGTGACTGTCGGAAAACATTCATTTTCCCTGCTTCAAAAAAACTGTGCCAACCAAGAAGCATGTATTGCGTTTTGCGTGGTGGTTCCGTGTGTATACAGTTTTTCATGTGTGTCTGGTTTTGTGTGTGTTGTGTGTGCTATGCACCCTGACTTCTTCCATGTGCCTGGCTTGTGCACTGCCTTTATTTTCTATATAAGTAAAGCATGTATGAGTGCACGCCACCCCTCCCGCGCCATAATTTTTTCAAAGAGAAAATTGTGATTACACAAAGGTTATGTATCTAAATTCCCAACCCATTTGTAGAATATGGTAGCCAGTCAGTGGTTTGAAACTCCCTTGGGTCAGTGTGGTACCTATCTACGTACACTTTTTGCACAGTACCCAGCTATGTACCTTTTTGCATGCAATATTAGCTACAACTAGTAGTACTGGTAATATCTGCACCATTCTTTTGTCTGAGAATAATAAAAAAACAGCACCTCCATTTCAATTAAACAACTTATGAATTATTTTCATTTGACACTCATTAAAGTATGTTTTTGGTGATTGGATTATACAAAGTAGTAAATGTTCTTCCTATTATGGACTTGACCTCATACTTTGCCTGTCATTACCCAATAAGTCATTTTGTGCCCTAGATTTGCACCAATAATATTCTCTTGTGTGCCATTTGGAGAGACAAACCACAACAGTTTCAGCAATCTGTGGGGCAATATTGTTACCAATATGCATCATAGGAGTCACGAAAAAATCATTCATGGCCTGGACCGGATACTTTGTAAGTCATTACCCAATAAGTCAGTTTGTGCCCTGGATTTGCAACAAAAATACCCTCTTGTGTGTCATTTGGAGACACAAACCACAAGATTTTCAGCATTATGTGTGGCAATGTTGTTCCCAATATGCATCAGATGAGTCATGAGAAATATATTCATGCACGGCACCAAAAACTTTGAGAGTCATTACCCAATATTTTTCCTCCAAATCCAGTACCCAAATGCACTCATTAGGTGGTGACACACCAAACATCACACATAACTCACTTCTGTTTCTTTCATGATTCATCTTATCCATTACAGGAACAATATTCATGGACTAATCACCCAAAATATCTGATTTTCTAATTTCTAATTGCAAATTAGTGTGTATTTTTGTTAATTTCCTTTTGAAACTGGCTGTTGAGCTGATTCAATCCAAAGGCAAAGAAGGGCAACAGGAGCTTTAGCTGTAGGCCGGTTGAGGTGCCGGTCTGTTGTGTTCTAATATTTCTCTGATATCCACTACGATTGGACGTTAATCCAACCAGATCTATTCTGACTATCGGTAACCGACGCAATCAGTTAGATCTTAGGCTTGTAGTTCTACAATGGGACGCAAAAGGGGCGTCCGGTGCAAGGTTTAAGGTTGAATAATCAAATAATCTAAAAGTATGAGATGAAGAGATGTTTCTTGCTGGAGAGCAAGTATCTCTTCTAAAGATCGGTGCTGCCGCTAATACAGCATGCGAATTTACGTGTTGCCGCTAATACAGCACGTATTTTATACAGAAAACAAGTAACAAGTTCGTGAGCAGCGCTTCGAACCACTGCTGTCTTCTCTTGAAAACAGCACACTTAACAAGAGATTGCATGTGTGAACCTCTAGTGTGTGTTCTTCTTCGATTACTAAGTATCGAACGTCGATCGTAAGAATGACTGTCGTTTGATCACTAAGTATCAAATTTGGGTGTCAGAATGACGATTGCACCTCTGGTTCGGTCTTACTTGTAAGAATGACTGTTGTTCGACCACTAAGTATCAAATTTGGGTGTCAGAATGACGATTGCACCTCTGGTTCGATCGTATTCCAATCTCACATAGAGAAAGAGGTCTCATTATTCCAACCACTGAAGGTGCACGTCGACTCGTAGTATCGTATCATTCCAGCTGCAGTACAGTAAGTTACGTAGGAATGTACGTACATAGGTTCGAGTACCATAACTGTCTCATACGTACGAAAGGAATTTAATATGCCCCATCTTCTCGCAAGTGATGAAGCACAAGCATTATCGCTGTGAGAAGACCAAACAGAATTCCCTGAGTACGTATGTGAGGAACATGTAATATGCCCCATCTGCTTATCGTGAACATGGTCGATTGGTCGCATACAAGATTGAAGCGTAGATGGATCGTAGATTGATTGTAGATCAAATCGTAGCAATCAAAACGTAGGATGCGAGACGATTGAGTAGTCGTAGAAGAGTTACCAAGTAGATGATCACATATAAGATCATAGAAATCGATGTATCGTAGAATTGGATTGATCGGAGATGTAGAGTCAAATCGGAGATTGTGATGCCCCATGAATCAAATGTGGATATTAGATTGAACGGTTGTAGATACCATAATTGATTTGTAGGAAATTGAATTGTAGATATCAATCTTGGAATAAATCATAGAAATCTTGGCTTGAATTAGATTGAACATACACCTCGATAGATCAAATTCAATCGTAATCGAAATGGAAACATAGAATCGAATCGTAGGAATTGAGGGATCGAGTTCAATCGTGATAGAAATGATCAAATTCAATCTAACCGTAGAAAGTGATTGGTCACGGATATCAACATGAAATGAACCATAGAATCGATGGAATGGATGGATCAAATCGTAGCTTGAGAAGCGACTCGTGGAGGACAAATTTGCGTGAGCGGGATGCCCCATGGTTATGCATTGATTAGGCATAAATCACGCGATTTGTAGATACAACCATAATCAATTCGTAGGAGATCGATTTGTAGATACAACCATAATTGATTCGTAAATATCAATCTAGGGATGATTCATATGAATCGGTTCGTAGATACGGTACCAACTTGGAGATTGTTCTGGAAATTGTTTGATCGTAGATTGAATCGTAGATCGGATCGTAGATCAGATCATATCAAATCGATTGATCGAATCGATTGATCGAATCGTAGATCAAATCGTAGATCAAATTGTAGATCAAATCATAGATCAAATCATAGATCAAATCATAGAACAAAGCGTGGATTTGTAGTCGTAGAATTCGATTGATCGTAGATTCTTGATGGGGGAGTACATGTATCAACTAATCAAAGCGTAGTACTTGAAAACAGCGTTTGATCGTAGATACATCCGTGTACGTCAGCGATAACGAATCGTGAAATGGATCGTAGAAATCAACTATCGTAGAAAGTAACTTGAGTGCATGTTGATTCGTAGGAGGCAGATCCATACAATGTTGATGATCGAGCTAATCGTATTGTCAAATCGTAATCACCTTTACTGAGAATCGAATTGGATGATCGATATGGTGGAATCAAATTGGTTGCCCCTTTGATTGTAATAGATAGTATGTTGAATCGTAGAATGTGATCGGTCAGGTGACGTCGTCATAGAGCCAATTGGCACGCAAGAGAGTAGCATGTAATTGATACAGGTTGATCTTGATAGCGTCACGGTGCCGTTTGGTGATACTGACAGCAGGCGAATCGTAGGTCATAGCATAAGTAGATGGCTTCCCAACTGGACAAAATGATGCCCCATAAAGAGGCTTCCAGGCTCCGTAAAGAAACTTCTGAATCGGGCAAAAGGATGCCCCATAAAGAGGCTTCCTAACTGAGCTTGAAACGACACTATCTTTAGAAGATGCCCCAGATGGTGGAAGTTGCAAAGAAGAAATGCAAGAAGGTTGGGGAGCAGAACGGGCACGGTGAAACACAACGGTTTCAGACTGCGGAGAAAACGTCCATCGGGAGTTGGCTGGAGATGAATATGAAGTTCGAGCGCAAGTGGAATGTGACGCGCCATTGCGTGTAGGGGGGACATCTCCAGTAGGAGTGTCTGCAGGAACAATACTAGGAGTGGAGGGATAGGCGATTCTTCTGAAGCGGACTGAATCAGTGCTGGGTGAATACTTCCAGGTGTAGGAATAAGTCCCGGTGGAGGTGGAATCAGCAGTTGATCCAGTATGGGAACTGCCAGGGAGTCCTGTAGGGGGCTTAGGATTGTCAACAGTACAGTGGTCAGGCGTTTTGCAAGCAGTAGTAGGAGGGCTGTTATGAACAGCGGGAGTGTGACTGATGGAATGAACAGGCGCGTGAGTTGACACTGGTGCTGCTGGAGGCATTGGATGGGACACTGTTTTGTGGAGCTGGACAAAATCAAAGTAAGCCTGACGACCATCGCGTGTCTGTTGGTGGTACAACACACATGAGGAAGAAAAATCACCTTGGAACACATGCTGGAGGAGTGTCCAGAAGAATGCACATTGTTCTTCATGGAGGGCCTTGGGGTACCCTGTGAGCACATGATATGGCCAGTATGGATCAAGGAATGTGGTGGGGTGAATACCATTCGCGTCTAGTTGTGCTGTAAATTGTACAAGCCAATGTGCAAATGTTGTATCATTTAGTAGCACTGGAAAGGTGGTTTCGTCTCTTGGTTGTCTGATCCATGATTCATATTGGAGCTGGGTTATCGGTTTTGGCGGCCAGCCATGTCCATCTGTTGATATCGTGGCGCGGTTGGTCACTGCAGAGTTTTGCCTGGCTTGGACGATTCCTTGACAGTAGTCCTTGAAAGCTGTCTTGGTGTAATGGTCGCGTTCTTCCCAGTCTAGACCCTGGTCGGCGAGGTGTTGACCAAAATCAACGAATCGTTGTAGCTTGAGCTGTACATGCCGGGTGAGTGGTACTCTTGTACTCCCGTTGTGATATTCAAGATCATCGATGTATTCAATGTATAGGAAATCTGACCATGTCCTATACTGGCTATTGATGAGCGCCTCACACAAAGTGCTGTGGGATTCTTGTGGGACATCGAAGGAGTCGTGGAGGAATGTGGCTAACGCTTGATCAAATGATGGGAATAGTGGTGTGAGATCTGAGGTACTCATGATGAATGAGGGGAGTGGTGCCATTCGCGCAACGAATATGGTTATCGTGTGTATGACAGGTGCCGTGGAATTCTGGTATGTAATCGGATCAGAGAACTATCGATCGTCGAGAGAAGAAAATTTCGCTTTCAAAAGGGTCGTGTAGGAGGCCCACTGATCTGGAAGAATAGAAGTAACGGATACAGGAACGCGTAGAGGCCTTCTATTAGTGGGGTTAAGCAGTGGGTGTGGGGAAACTTTTGTCTTGCGGGGATTCGACAGGCCGTTGAGATGTCGAAGCGCCGGAAAAGAATCGTTACAAATGCCGTAATTTTCTCGTATCAAGAAAATTGGATGTCTCTATCAACATTGGGAGATGGAGGACAGGACTGGTATCAGCGTGCTCGCAATATTGAGGGGAAGCCGTTTTCGATGAGGTATGACTTGCCGGTGACGCGGAGAGGCAACGAAAATCCGTCTCCTGCGTTTGTTGCTGTAGACCAAGAACGCCGTAGTCTTCTTCCGGTGAGAAAATTGGATATCTCTGTCAGTATTGGGAGAGAGAGGGCCAGAATGGGACCAGCGTGTCCGCAATAGCGAGGAGAAGTCGTTCCCGATGAGATACGACGTGCAGGCGGTGTGGCGAGTCTTCGAAAATCGACGTGTAGGCGACGTGGTGAGCAACGAAAATTCGTTTAATTTGGACCGTCGTTGTTTCGTTTTCGGTTGTTGTTGTTGACAAACACCGTAGTTTCCTTGCATCTAGAGAATTGGATATCTCTGTCAGTTCTTGGATATATGGGACCGGAATGGTACCGGCGTGTCCGCAATATCAAACCTGACGTTGGGGGAGTTCACTCTTTCGATGTGTCCTTGATCGGTCTGGGGATTCGCCAATGTTGGAGGATTCCGTAATGCTGTTTGATTGATCAAATGGTCGGTGTGTTAACAATCAGTATTTCCAAGAGGTTGGTATTGGATTTGACAAGTGCCTCTTGTATGTAATCGGATCAGAGAACTATCAATCGTCGTCCGTAGTCGATCGTTCGATGATCTGCTGTCGGATTGTTTCTTTCGTCAATGGGATATCACTGTCAATACTGGGAGTCAAAGTGACCGTAATGATGTGTAAATGGCGTGTGCAGCTTGGGAGGAGCGAAGCGGATCGCCGGTTAGCTGGGATCGTTGTTGGCTTGGCGTAGCTGCGAAAAAAGAAAAAAAAAAACGGTGATTCGTTGTACAGAGAAATTTGGATATCTTTCTGAGATCTTGGACGTTGGAGATCCAAGTGGTATCAAATTGTCCGTGAAAAGAAGAATAATCCGTTTTCGACCTCAGGTGTTTTAGGAATGGCGGGATACAGAGTGAATAGGGAAATTGGGAATCCTATCTTGGTCAATTAACAGCGTGATTCAGAACACCAAAGTGGTGTCAGCGTCTTCAAAAGGGCGTCGTTGGGTTCTTGACACGCTTGGTGTCCTGTAGACGCGAAAATATACTCCGGAACGTGTGAACTGGTGATGTAGTTCTTGGATGGAGATAGATTGCTATTGGCGTGTCCAATGCAATGGGCTTCTATTAAAGACTTCGGCTTGTCCGTTTGGTCTTTGTTATGCTGTAATCGGATCAGAGAACTATCGATCGTCGGCCGTAGTCGATCGTTCGATGATCTGCTGTCGGATTGTCGTCGGCGGGTGCTCCTTCTTCTTTTGCAAGCTTCAACAAGCTTGCGACTGTTAATCTGTTAATTTCCTTTTGAAACTGGCTGTTGAGCTGATTCAATCCAAAGGCAAAGAAGGGCAACAGGAGCTTTAGCTGTAGGCCGGTTGAGGTGCCGGTCTGTTGTGTTCTAATATTTCTCTGATATCCACTACGATTGGACGTTAATCCAACCAGATCTATTCTGACTATCGGTAACCGACGCAATCAGTTAGATCTTAGGCTTGTAGTTCTACAATGGGACGCAAAAGGGGCGTCCGGTGCAAGGTTTAAGGTTGAATAATCAAATAATCTAAAAGTATGAGATGAAGAGATGTTTCTTGCTGGAGAGCAAGTATCTCTTCTAAAGATCGGTGCTGCCGCTAATACAGCACGCGAATTTACGTGTTGCCGCTAATACAGCACGTATTTTATACAGAAAACAAGTAACAAGTTCGTGAGCAGCGCTTCGAACCACTGCTGTCTTCTCTTGAAAACAGCACACTTAACAAGAGATTGCATGTGTGAACCTCTAGTGTGTGTTCTTCTTCGATTACTAAGTATCGAACGTCGATCGTAAGAATGACTGTCGTTTGATCACTAAGTATCAAATTTGGGTGTCAGAATGACGATTGCACCTCTGGTTCGGTCTTACTTGTAAGAATGACTGTTGTTCGACCACTAAGTATCAAATTTGGGTGTCAGAATGACGATTGCACCTCTGGTTCGATCGTATTCCAATCTCACATAGAGAAAGAGGTCTCATTATTCCAACCACTGAAGGTGCACGTCGACTCGTAGTATCGTATCATTCCAGCTGCAGTACAGTAAGTTACGTAGGAATGTACGTACATAGGTTCGAGTACCATAACTGTCTCATACGTACGAAAGGAATTTAATAATTTTTCCTCCAAATCCAGTACCCAAATGCACTCATTAGTTTGTGACACACAAACTATCAAAGATAACTCACTTCTGTTTCTTTCCTCATTCATCTTATCCATAATAATAGGAACAACATTCATGGACTAATCACCAAAAATATGTGATTTTCTAATTTCTAATTGCAAATTAGTGTGTATTTTTCCTCCAAATCCAGTACCCAAATGCACTCATTAGTTTGTGACACACAAACTATCACACATAACTCACTTCTGTTTCTTTCATGACTCATCATCTTATCCATTACAGGAACAATATTCATTGACCGATCACCAAAATATCTGATTTTCTAATTTTTAATTGCAAATTAGTGTGTATTTTCCCTCCAATTCCATTACCCAAATGCACTCATTAGGTGGTGACACACAAACTATCACAGATAACTCACTTCTGTTTCTTTCATGATTCATCTTATCCATTACAGGAACAATATTCATTGACTAATCACCCAAAATATCTGATTTTCTAATTTTAAATTGCAAATTAGTGTGTATTCTTCCTCCAAATCCAGTACCCAAATGCATTCATTAGGTGGTGACACACAAACTATGACAGATAAGTCACTTCTGTTTCTTTCATGATTCATCTTATCCATTACAGGAACAATATTCATTGACTAATCACCCAAAATATCTGATTTTCTAATTTTAAATTGCAAATAAGTGTGTATTCTTCCTCCAAATCCATTACCCAAATGAACTTATTAGGTGGTGACACACTAACTATTACAAATAACTCACTTCTGTTTCTTTCATGATTCATCTTATCCATAACAGGAACAATATGCATGGATTAATCACCCAAAATATCTGATTTTCTAATTTTTCATTGGAAATTAGTGCGTATTTTCCCTTCCATTCCAGTACCCAAATGCATTCATTAGGTGGTGACACACAAACTATCACAGATAACTCACTTCTGTTTCTTTCATGATTCATCTTATCCATTACAGGAACAATATGCATGGATTAAGAATCACAAAAAATATCTGATTTTCTAATTTTAAATTGCAAATAAGTGTATATTTTTTCTCCAAATCCAGTACCCAAATGCATTCATTAGGTGGTGACACACAAACTATCACAGATAAGTCACTTCTGTTTCTTTCATGATTCATCTTATCCATAACAGGAACAATATTCATGGATTAATCACCCAAAATATCTGATTTTCTAATTTTTAATTGCAAATTAGTGTGTACTTTCCCTCCCATTCCAGTACCCAAATGCACTCATTAGGTGGTGACACACAAACTATCACAGATAACTCACTTCTGTTTCTTTCATGATTCATCTTATCCATTACAGGAACAATATTCATTGACTAATCACCCAAAATATCTGATTTTCTAATTTCTAATTTGCAAATTAGTGTGTATTCTTCCTCCAAATCCAGTACCCAAATGCACTTATTAGGTGGTGACACACTAACTATTATAGATAACTCACTTCTGTTTCTTTCATGATTCATCTTATCCATAACAGGAACAATATGCATGGATTAATCACCCAAAATATCTGATTTTCTAATTTTTCATTGGAAATTAGTGCGTATTTTCCCTTCCATTCCAGTACCCAAATGCATTCATTAGGTGGTGACACACAAACTATCACAGATAACTCACTTCATTTTCTTTCATGATTCATCTTATCCATTACAGGAACAATATGCATGGATTAAGAATCACAAAAAATATCTGATTTTCTAATTTTAAATTGCAAATAAGTGTATATTTTTTCTCCAAATCCAGTACCCAAATGCACTAATTAGGTGGTGATGCACAAACTATCACACATAACTCACTTCTGTTTCTTTCACGACTCATCATCTTATCCATTACAGGAACAATATTCATTGACCTATCACCCAAAATATCTGATTTTCTCATTTTTAATTGCAAATTAGTGTGTATTCTTCCTCCAAATCCAGGACCCAAATGCACTTATTAGGTGGTGACGCACAAACTATGACAGATAAGTCACTTCTGTTTCTTTCATGATTCATCTTATCCATAACAGGAACAATATTCATGGACTAATCACCAAAAGTATCTGATTTTTTATTTTCTAATCGCAGATTAGAGCCTGAAACGCCGTTCAGGTTAGAGAATTCTGAAACGCCGTTCCATGATTGTTGACATGAATTGTACAAAAAAACGTTTCACCACCCCAACAACAGAAGTCATTACTATCATACCTACATTACTACTACTACCATCATAATACACCCAGACACATATCTACGAAAAGAGCATTTTTGGAACGCCGTTCAAAAAAAGGAAAAAAGGGATAACGGTGGTGAAATTGTGTAGGAAGGTACTGCTGTAGATATCTACTCAAATTTGTTACCAGAAGTTATCTAGTACGAAAACGGTGTAGAAAGCTACTACTGTAGATGTCTACGCAAAGTCGTTGCCAGAAATTATCTAGTACACAAAATTCTGTAGGAAGGTACTGCTGTAGATTTCTACGCAAATCCGTTACCAGAAATTATCTAGTAAGAAAACGGTGTAACTGCCGTAGATATCTACTCAAATTTGTTGCCAGAAATTATCTAGTACGAAAACGATGTAGAAAGCTACTCCTGTAGATATCTACTCAAATTTGTTACCAGAAATTATCTAATACGAAAACGGTGTAACTGTTGTAGATATCTACTCAAATTTGTTACCAGAAATTATCTAGTACAAAAACGGTGTAACTGTTGTAGATATCTACTCAAATTTGTTGCCAGAAATTATCTAGTACGAAAACGATGTAGAAAGCTACTCCTGTAGATATCTACTCAAATTTGTTACCAGAAATTATCTACTACAAAAATTGTGTAGGAATCTACTGCTGTAGATATGTACGCAAATTCGTTACCAGAAATTATCTAGTACGAAAAGCGTTTAGAAAGCTACTGTAGTAGAAATGTACGCAAATTGAATACCAGAAATTATCTACTACAAAAACGGTGCAGAAAGCTACTGGCGTAGAATGCTACACAAATGCGTTACCAGAAATTATCTAGTACGAAAAGCGTGTAGAAAGCTATCACTCACTACATTCGTGATAGCCTCAGTAGCCAGCCTACTTGTAGTACTGTATGTGCAATGCTTGTAGTTCATGGGTGTGTTGGTGGGTTAAGCAATGCTAGAAGGGGAGCCGGGAACCTCAGCCTGTTGGTTGTTTTGCAGGCTGTAGTCCGGTCCCTTAGTTTGCTGTGCCCACACACACCGGCGCACAGCCTGGCTTAACAGCTTGGGCAGTTAAGCCTTTGGCTGTTAAGCCTTTTCTGCCATTGGGCCACAAGCCACAGGGTGGGAGCGGGATGGAGGCTGGGCCTGGAAAGGACATGGAAGCCAGACCGCGAGGGTGGGAGATTCCCCAAGAGGAATCAGAGAGAGCTGCCAGGGGGAGTGGGGGCGGCAGCCGGCACCCACTCTTCTGGCAGGAAGGAGTATGTTCCATTGTTGAACATTACAGAGGCAAGATTCTGGAAGATGGGGAGGGACTGCTGGTGCAAATACCTCATCATGCAGTCACTGTGCCATCTTGCAAGGAGCTTGATGACATTAGAATCACATTTGCCCTGGAGCAGGGCCATAGCCCCCCCTGCTCACAGGGAGCGAGCAGAGATTGCTGCAGGGGAGATGCCCGTGGTATGGTAGAGGGTCTGGACGTAGACTCTCAAGGAGGATGTGACAGTTGCTGCGCGAACCAGGGTGAGAACCCCATTGTCAAAGTAACTGGCCAGCTTGAGGGATGGGCTGAAGGGGTGGGTGGTAGTGCAGCGGCGCCTGAGATGGATGATCTGGCGAGCGCATGCTGCCACAGGGCAGCAGAGGTAGTCACCACTCCTGGCATGAGCAACTACCTCACCTTTGTCCCCATTCTTCTGTGTGGTGAAGGTGAGGGTGACTGAGGTGGCAGCAAGGAGCTCATGTTCCGGGCCATCATGGTGGACAAATTTGGAGCCAAGGTAGAAGGAGACTTCCTTTAGGTGGAAGGCTTGGTTGTCCCTGGTAGTACCGGTGTACTCACCAGGTCGGAGACAGAAGAAGAAGGCAATGCAGATCATGTTGGCGATGGCCTGCCTGGTAGTGGAAGGGGAGTCATAGTATGCAAAGCGCAGGGCATGCATGACCAGGGTGATGGGGACTGGTTTGACCCAGCAAGGGGCTGGGTCGAGCTTGGAATAGGCTTTGAACTGGGCAGTTAGCCTGAAGTCAAGACTGCCGGTAGAGTTGGTTTGGGGGTCTTTGGCCCCAAGCGGGCCAGCGTCTGGCCCACTGACCTGAGGGTGTCCGATACCGTGCAAGATCTGATGGGCTTGCGGCTATAGGAGAGTCGGCCATCATGGAGGCGCTGGGCAAAGACTTGGAGGATGGGGATTGGATCTGTAACAGAGTGGAGGGTTGGTTCAAAGCCTTGAGACAAA
Organism: Pseudo-nitzschia multiseries; assembly: GCA_037355745.1. Lineage (NCBI taxonomy): Eukaryota > Bacillariophyta > Bacillariophyceae > Bacillariales > Bacillariaceae > Pseudo-nitzschia > Pseudo-nitzschia multiseries. The sequence goes on from CM074789.1 coordinate 5,331,365, forward strand.
CAGAATTGAACCCATTGATTCCAATGGGCATCCTTTCGCTTGGCATAGAGTTCAGTGACTGAAGCGCGCATGGTCTTCTGGATAGAGCCAAGGTCAGAGCAGAATGCATGGGAGGCTTCAGGGGACATAAGATCCATGGCAAGTCCTGGGGGTAGGTGGTGTTGAAATGATTGAGAAGGGCAGTGTCAGAGAGGTCAGAGCGAGAGAGCAAATCAGCTAGGTGATTCACAGGTCCAGGGATGTAATCCCTGAGGGGAACATATTGGTGGAGACGCTGGTGTAGGGACTGAATGCGAAGGAGGTAAGCGGCAGGGCCGGTGGTGGTGGTGGTGGCGCCTTTCCTTTGCCAATAGACAGCTGCTGTGTTGTCATAGCAGTTGTGGGTGGTTCTGAATTGGACACAAGCAGCTTGGGCAAGGATGTCATTGTGGGCAATGGAACCAGCGAGCTCAAGGTCACTGTTGTTGATGGTGCCATTGGGGTTGTCAAAGGTGACTAGTTGGAAGGAGACCCATTTGGGGGATGCATGCCTCCACATGATGGGCTGCACCGCACCAGTTGGAAGGGGGACAAAATGAATGCCCCCATGCCCAGACCAGAGGCATCACAAGCGCCCATGGTGGCAGGGAAAGGATCTGGCACCAGTTCCGCAATGGAAGTAGGCCTGTTGGATAGATCATTGGCCAGCCATTGGAAGTCTCAAAGGAAGCTATGGACGCGCTTGGTGAGCCGGAGGCGCTGCCTGCCTGGTTCCTGGTGTCGGAAGGCTTCTTGGAGGATGGAGAAGAGGCCAATGGCGCCAGGGATGGCAAGGGCCATCAACCGGAGTTCCCCAAGGACTTGGTGCCATTGTTTGATAGGGACATGGCGTTGGTTGGGGGAAATTGAATGAAGAATCTCCTGTAGCCGGGCCACTCGATGGGGAGGAAGGCTGATGGTTTTGTTGATGGAATCAATGAGCCAGCCCAGGATAACTTTCTTGGTGGTCCACGTGGCATCCCCTTGGTGCATTTTCTTGAGGGACGCTGGTTCCTGTCTGAAGGGGGTGTCTGTTTCATCCAGGGGTCGGAAGACTTTGTCTAGGGATTGGAAGAGCACCCTCTTGATGGCGCGCCGGGTCCATTGGTTGCCCTGAGCAAGGCCACAGAAGTCATCCACATAGACATCCCAGTATTGAACCGGCTTCTTGCTGGGAGTGGTACTATGAGGAGTTGGCAGATGAGGCACCGTAGGGGGGCATTAGCGGTAGGCGTGTGCGCTGTTGGTGCGGGAGCCTTATCGGGTGGAGCTGGAGGCGCGGGCGCGCGAGCTGGAGGCGCGGGCGCGGGGGGCGTGGCTTCAGAGGGGAGATCCAGTCGATGGGGTGTGAGCCTGGCCTCTGCCAGCCCTGTGGAGAGGATGGCATTGGCCATGTCTGCAATGGTTTCTGTAAAGGCACAGAAGTTCGGTGGGCTGGATTTCCACCCCATGGGGTTGGTGAGGGGGATGCCAATGAGGGGTGGCTCGCCCTTCCTGGAAGGGAACAGCACTCCTAGCTTCATGGTGTCCTCCGGTTTCAACTGGACCCGGTAGAACCCATCAGCTAAGTCAATCTTTGACATATATACTGGACCAAACCTGTTGTTGGCGCGGTGCAGCTTGCTGAGGAGCCGGGGAAGTGTCCGGCCAAATTGCATGGACTCAGCTGGGGCGAGAGGGATGGTGTCTTGGTTGACCTCAGAGTAGGTGTAGTCAGAGATCATGCGGGGCCGGCGTCCCCGTTGTGGGACAAGCCCCAGTGGACTAAGTCAGAGGTGTGGTAGGTCTTGAATGAGGCTGGCGGGGAGGACAGTCCATTGCTGCTTGTCCATCATGTTGGCATACTCCTCGCGAAGGAAGTCAATGCCCAGGTGGGAGGATTGGTGTGGCCCTCGGCCGAGGGCTGTCGCAATCCTGGCTGGGTCCCAAGGGGGTCCTGACATGGATGCTGGGGTGCCGTCCCTCCTAAATTGGTCTAGGAGGCCATTGGCTGGATGGGGGAGAGTACCCACATGTGGGTGGATATCACCTCGTCCCCGTATGGTGCGGATGAAGTCTCCCCAGCTCGCGCTGTGGGTGTAGACATGGATAGCGCGGTTGATGTGCAAGTCCAGCCTGTCGATGGGGTAGGTGAACGTAGTGACTAGGGGCGCGGCGCCTGTAGTAACTAGGGGCCTATCGATGGTGTAGGTGGATGTAGTGACGAGGGGCGCGGCGCCTGTAGTAACTAGGGGCCTGGGGGGTGATGCAGGCGCAAGTGGTGCAGTGACTTGGGGCTTGGACCAAGGCATGGTGGGCACCTCTAGGGGTTTGGACCTAGGTAGGATGGAGGTGACTTGGGGATTGGACCGAGGCACGGTGGTTCCAGTGACTAGGGGAGTGGACCGAGGCACGGGGAACCCTGCTGCAGGTAATGTGGCTGCTGTTGTGGGGACTTGGGGCTTGGGTTGAAGCCTTGTGGGTGTGGGGGACGACGCGTCCCCCGAGGGTGTGGGGGACAACGCGTCCCTCGAGGGTGTGAGGGACGACGAGTCCCCCGAGGGTGTGGGGGGCGACGAGTCCCCCAAGGGTGTGGGGGACGATGAGTCCCCCGAGGTGGGGTTGATCCTCAAAGGGGAGGCGGGGAGTGTCCTTGGGGGATCGATCGGGGAAGGCACGTACGAGGTGCAAGCAAGAAACAAGACGCGTGCGGAAGGGGGCTTACCTAATTCATGTGTGAGGTGTAAGGGTGGATTAGATGATTCGTGATTAGGTGATGGGTGGGTACTTATGGTCTCCCCCGGGCTCTGGTAGGGTGGGGAGGGCTCGGCGCCAGAGTGATGACGCTTGCCGGCCGGTCAAGCATAGGCCTCTTGGCACCATTGCCAGAGTTGATCCTGCTCGGTGGGAGTGATGGCCACGTGGTCATATATGTGCTTGCAGCTGCTGAAGCAGGCACCTTTTATGTGCCAAGAGTGGCATTGCTCTTGGCCATCCGGTCTGGAGAGGGGACCTTTCCCTTTGTCTCTCATAGCTTGGATGGCTTCCCTCATTTTTGCTGACTCCAGTTTCTTGACAATGGGATGATTGCTGTCTTGGAGGCGGGAGTCCCGGTGTGGATTGGTGAGTCGCGTCTGTGTTGGGGTTGTTGAGTTGCGGACTCCCGGGCTGCTGGAGGGAATGGTGCTGTTGTTGTTGTTGCTACTCCCCTTGGCGCCCGCCTTGGTGGGGGATGGAGGAGGATCTGGTCTTCAAAGGAGTCTCAGGGCAGCCACATTGGAGACATTGGGGAGCCAGTTGAGATTTTGGGTCATCCTGAAGGTGTGGAAATCCACCCCAAAGTCCGGGGAGGGAAGGGTGGAGGCTGTTTCCCACTGCTCCTCCAGCCATCCCCTGACTCGGATTTGGAAGTAGTAGACTACAATGGCCGGGGTCAGGAATTCTCCCACCTCATCTGCAATTGCTCTTCGAAGGGGCATCTGCTGGATCTTGAGCCTGCGGAGGCCTTGTTGGTAGCTGGTGACGACATCATGGTTGAGTCCTAGGATGGTGGCTAGGACAGCCAGGTAGCTCTCCAGCTGGGTGGTGGCTTCAGTCCAGTCGACAGGGATGTAGGCTTTTGTCTTCTGAAGCTCCAGGGAGTCCTTCAAGGTGAGGGAGTTGCCTTCAGTGGAGATCATAGTGTCATATGCTGCCACAGTGGCGGCTGCCTCCTGCTCCCTTTTCAGGGTGGACGCGGACCCACCTGGGGGTGTGAAAGCCAGGGGGAGTATTCCATCTGCCACATCAAAGGGATCAGTACCATGGAAGTTGCCATCCTGGAACCTCTTGAGAGCAGCGGTGGTAATCAAGGGGGCTTGGATCCCCAACTCAGAGGCCCTGGCTGCCACTTGGCTTTGGAAGATCATGTGGGTCCTCTCATGCTTGCTCTTTTGAGCCCAGGCTTGGTAGATGGGGGGGAGGTTCGCTTCCTCCTGCTTACCGCAGAGCAGAAGCAAGCGCTGGGTGTACAAGGGGCCCCAAGTGGTCCTCACTGACTGCGACTTCTTGTGGTCCATACTCTCACTTAGCTTCAGTTGGTGGTCTGTAAGGGCGGTGACTGCTGCTGTGAGTGCTGGGTCTCCCGGTGTGTCCCAAGGGCGTTCCAATTCAGGCAGGTCCCGGTACATCACCTTGTGCTTCATGTAGTTGGTGAGGCCTGTCTCACTTCGGAAGGAGGGGCCCGGCTGGAGGAGCTTGGGAGTTCCCCCGGGTTCTGTAGCTGTAGTCCCAGCTAACCGGAGGGTATTGAACAGGGGGGTGCAGGACTCCATTAACCCCACCCTATTAAGCTGAGGGTGGAGGACCCCCATGGCTTGGCTTGGGGAGAGCCCTTTGCCCAAGAGGAAATGCACCAACTCAAAGGGGATGAAGAATGCCTTGTGGGCTTGTATCAACTCGGAGTGGGCGGTACCTTCTGGAATCACTGGAATGGACAGCCTTCCTGGGTGCGCCTCCACCTCTGCCAGATGATGATCCAGGGTTAGCACCCGGGAGGCGGTAGTGGGGGACAGCATGGCTGAATCCACTAGAACCAGTTCCCCAGCTTCCCCTTCAATGTCATCCAAGTGCCCGAAGGCCTTGTTTTTGTTGGGGCTGTGCTGAGCCAAAGGCCCTGGGTACTTTTGCAGGCCATGCACCAATCAGAGGCAGGGCGGGCCTTGGGGGTCAGCTACGAAGATCCCCAGCGCGCCCACAGCCTCAGACTCGAAGAGGTTGAGTAGGTGTCCCAGGAGGACCTGGGGGGGGGGGGGGGGGGGGAGGCCAGAGTGAAGTAGCTGAAGATGGTAGCATATGCCTTGTTGCGCTCGACGGAGCTACCAAAGGGGCTTGGGGTAGCTTGGAAGTACTCCGAGTAGGTCAACATCATGCGGATTGTCGGAGGTATTGGAGGTGCAGCCCGGTAACCAAATCGATTTGCGGGTGGAGCGGTAATTCGATTCGCGGAGGGATGCTGATGGGAAGTCTACTCGCGGCTGTGTGCGAGGAGATGCTCGTTGCGAGACGTCAGAGTCGCCAATATCAAGGCCGGGCCTATTGTAAGGTGACAATGGGGAGCTGTTGAGGTGTGAGTGTGTTAGTAAGAGACTGACTGCTGTGTGGGTACACTAGGCCAGGCTAGGGGGCCAACTGGTAGACTGCTGTACGGGTACACTATGCACGGCTAGGGGACCAGGACAGATAGGCTTGTCGTACGGGTACAATAGGGTAACTATTGGGCCAGGACGCGTTACCAATTTATTCTACTACTAATCGTTTTAGGAGCAAAAGAGTGAGCTGCTTGCTTTTGTGGGGAGGGATGATCCTTTACAGGCTTGTTCTAGTGCTAGGCTGTAACTTTTGATTGCAGACGAGTCTTTCGGTCGCAAATAATCCATTCGTACGAGCTACCGTGATACAGTGACACAGTGATACATCTTATCCGGTGATACAGGGAATCGGTTGTATCATTCTGGTAGGGTTCGTAGTAGGCTTGCGCTTTGCTGGAGGAATCCTTTACCGGCTTGTTGAGGCTATCGGGGTCTAAGCGTGTGCTTAGAAGCTGGTTTTTGTGATAGTGAAATCTACTAGATTTCTCTTAGATTTCCCCCGTTCTGGTACTAGGTTTTTTTTCGGTCTGGTCCCCTCTACCGCTTGTAGGGAGTGCCACGTGGCACTACCATTACTTTCATTCGGCTCTCTACATCAACTACTGTCGTAGAAATGTACGCAAATTCAATACCAGAAATTATCTACTACAAAAATTGTGTAGAAAACTACTGGAGTAGAATGCTACACAAATTCGTTACCAGAAATTATCTAGTACAAAAAGCGTGTAGAAAGCTACTGTAGTAGAAAGCTACGCAAATTCAATACCAGAAATTATCTAGTACAAAAATCGTGTAGAAAGCTACTGACGTAGAATGCTACACAAATGCGTTACCAGAAATTATCTAGTACAAAAATCGTGTAGAAAGCTACTGTAGTAGAAATGTACGCAAATTCAATACCAGAAATTATCTAGTACGAAAATTGTGTAGAATCCTACTGGCGTAGAATGCTACACAAATTTGTTACCAGAGATTATCTAGTAGGAAAACGGTGTAGAAAGCTACTGTTGTACGGTAGAAATGTACAGAAATTCAATACCAGAAATTATCTAGTATGAAAATTGTGTAGAATCCTACTGGCGTAGAATGCTACACAAATGCATTACCAGAAATTAGCTAGTACGAAAATGGTGTAGAAAGCTACTCTCGTAGAAAGCTACGCAAGTTCAATACCAGAAATTATGTAGTACAAAAATCGTGTAGAAAGCTATGGCTGTAACTATCACCGGTACATGAAAGATCTCACTGTATCACAAGTTGAGAACGTTAACTAAAAAAATCAGGGCACTATTCTTTATTGTTCTATATTCAAAACGCGCGCGACGCGTGATTTATTTACTTAACGTTCTCAACTTAATTAAGAAAATCACATTATTCTTCATTGTTCTATATTTACTGCATTAGATCTCACAGGTTAAGTATCGATTTTTTTTCTTTGGACACACACACACAGCGAAAAGTAATCACAGCAAAAAGTAATTTCATACGACCAAAAAAAAAACACAGCAAAAAGTGATTTTACAGTGTGATTTTGCAGTAATTTTACAGTGTGGTTTACAGTGTGGTTTTACAGTGTAATTTTTTTTCTTTTTGTGATGCAAAAAATACTCTTTCCCTTCATAATCTTACCGAACTTATCTTGAGCAGAGTTGCTTTACCGTACTTGTACGATAAAGCACTCCGTCCGAGAATGCGGGATCCCACTGAACTGATCAGCAATGATCACTAGTAGGCAGGAAATAGAAAAAGTGTGTCGTAACAAACAAACGCAAACGATCTTACAATCGATTGATTTAGTGAGTAAGATCATTGTTACAGTTCATTCGGCCTTGTCGATGCCGATCTTGTTGATGCCGATCGACAGGTTAATTAATCGTCGTCAAATTACTCCTCGTCATTCGTGTAATTTTACCATACAAAACACATGTAAACTTAAGACACAAAACACACGCAAAACCATCTTCGTTCGGTCTTTTGTTGTATCGTATTACCGTATAAATCACCGTGATATTCTCATTGGAATATCACAGTATTGTACCTTGTTGTGTAGAATTAGTACTAGGTTGTACATAGATTTTAGGGCATGATAGTGTTTTAGAGTTGTTAATTCTTCGAAGAGTGAGCTGATGGGGAGAATTTCGCTAAGAGGCAATCCACATGGATAATCACCGACGATTATTCACTCAGGTTAAATAACCTTACGAATAAGGTTATTTGCCTTCGTGACTCTTCGTACGTACAAATATGCGTTTACACGGTGTATTCTTTTCAGTCCCCTTCAGTCATAAATCCTCCAACCGTTAAGCGGCTGGATTCTATGACTTAATATGTTCATCGTGAGTCATTCGTGTGTTGAATACCAAACTGTATCCAGTCTACCATCAGAGGCCCTATCAAAAAAAATGGGGAGGCATTTTGCCATTCATTCTGGCTTGTATCATGGCATTTTGCCCTGATCCTTGCCGGTTTGATATATTGTATTCATGGATCAAATTATCCATTTTCAAAATGCTCATTGCAGATTGATTCGTTTCCATGATCAAACAAAATCAACTTGTTACTTCAATCGAACGATTGATCAAACATTCCATCGAACGATTGATTTTTAACAAATTTCTTACCACATGCAACGAGAACAATGTTCTCTGAAGACAGCGCCACTCATTAGCTTTGTAAACAAATCAGCAATATTTGTTGAACCTGGTTCCTTTGCAACTCTGATAATTCCTGCTGCAATAGATTCGCGTGCTTTGTGGTATGCAATGCTGTTGTGCTTCTTCTTACATGGGCTTTCAGGTCGCGTAACATTCGTGACAACAGAATCATTATCACAATACACATTTGTGCTTCCGTCAATTGGAACACCCATCATTCTCAACTTGTACCTTAGACCTTCAACCAATTCGATTGCAATTTTCAAAGCAATGATTTCAGATCCAAAAGTTGATGTCTCAACCGTTGTTTGTCTTTTGGAAAACCAAATGATCGGTGCATTATTAATGAAGATAATAACACCGGTATGAGACCTTCTTGTTGCCTTGCATCCAGCATGGTCAGCATCAACAAAACAACTCATCGTCACATGTTTTCCCAAAGCTTCAGGCATATCTGCTGGTATGACTTCAGCAGCACCAGGATAAAATTCAGACCAGTCACATTTTTGGAATTTACTCTCGTCAACATTTGGTACAGTATCATCAAAAACCAATTTTGACCTGTTGTACTTTTTCAAATATGCAAATATATGGAACAACTGATTCAAATGCCCAATCCTTGCTTGTGCCAGATACCTTGACATCAGCGAGACTGGCATTACAATGTCCAGCCTTCCTAATTCACAAATCCACCTGAGAACTCCAATTAAACCTTGGTAGTAATTTTGCAATTCAGGGTTCAATTCTTCTGATATATCAATTTCCGGTCGGTAATCATGTGACAGTGGACTGGACGCTGATTTTGGTAGATACTTGTAACCATATTTTTCAGTTCCTAACTCTTGTTTGACTGCTGCAACAGCTTTCGCCGTATACTTAGTGCTTGATAATGACCATCTTGGCTTTGAATCACCTTCAAAGTAGAATTTTCCAATATCTGCTCCCAGATACAGGGTTGGCTCTTCAATAGTATCATCCTTCAATTTGAACTTTCGTTCAATGTTTTCAAGCTGGAACTTTGGATCTTCACCAGAACATAGGATATCATCTACATATGCAATGAGCATTGCCCAGTATCTGGATCCATCTTTCCTGGTTTCAATTCTTAAGTGCACATCCGGATCTGCCTTGCAAGGTGAATATCCAAGATCTCTCAAATGCTGGGTGAGGTATGACCTGAAAGATGCACCAGCAACCGGCAGTCCATACAATGCGCAGACAATCTTACAAGGTCTTCCTGCAAGGTGAGGTGGAAAACCATCTTCTTCTCTCGCTTTTAGGAAGTATTTCTCTTTAATCGGGGCTGTCAAATATGCATTTTGAATATCAGCTGAGAGAACCTTCAAATCATTCAGCGCTGCCAGCAGAAAGAATATTCTTACTGAGTCTCGACTGGGAACCGATGAATAAGTATTTTCTTTGGCCACTGCAGGGACTTTGTGACCGTCCCCTACCAATCTGGCCTTCCTTGTTAGGGACCCAAGCTTGATGTCAAAAATCATGTGGGTTGTTATCTGTTTATGGCCAACTGGAATAACATCATCATCAGAAAATTCAAACGCTGCCATATTATTTGTCATTTCCTTATGAATTGCTCTTTCCCAGTGGTCAGTCCCTGTTTTCTTATCAATAGCCAGCGCTTGTTTGATTGAATGTGGCAATTCAACTCCATATTTGTGAGTCTTCAACCAATACTTTGCTGTTTTGGCCGCTTTAAGGATTCGATCCTTCCTCCTCAAAATTTTGTGCACCCACCATCTGAAAGCTGGTGACTTTTCAAGATTATTGTTGATAGCATATTCAGCTAGTTGCACTGGAAATGACTCTTTCACATCACTTAGCTTACACCAAGATTCAGTGCCATCTTTCCAACTGGCTAAAATCCTCCAACCCCTAGTTGTAGGTTTATGGGATTTCCTGCCATTTTTTGCTATGGTCGTGGCTTCATCATCAGTTAGTGCAGTGTTGTCGCATTCGTGGTCAATGAGCTCATCTAGTAGAGTGAACATCCTCCCGTCATCATCAACAGAGCTGTATAGACTTTCTGCAACAATATTTGCCGTGTATTCCTCCATGGTGCCATCAGGTAGTTGCAATTTATACAGCCTCGTGTCTAGTATGGGATTCTCATTTCTGATTCCTATTGGTCTGTTTTGCAAGTCGCGAACCCTGTCCTTGACAACGCACCTGAGTCTTTCATCACCTCTTTCAATGATTACTTCATTTCCCATATATTCATCTGGTTCATCAACATCTTCTACTGACGCTTCTGGTTCAGCCATTTCAAGTTTCAAATCAGGTGGTTCTACTGGTTGATTCTCAAATAGCTCCATTTGAGGCTCCGGGTAGTTTTCCTGGAAGAAGGACGCGCTATCCTTCACTTCATTGCCAATCTTGGATTCAATTGATTTGTCAATTGATTCCATTCTTCTGAGGATATCTCTATCTCTCCATTCGAATTCTTTGACAGGCCTTATTGAATTTGTAGATATTGGTATTGCTGATTCAGTCAGGAGCCAGAAACAATCCCCCCCACCTACCTTATTGCCACAGGGACCCAACCATCGCGCCAACCTTTCAACGCCTCGGGTGGAAGAATCACCTTTATCATAGTAAAACACAAAATCATACCATTCTGATGAAGTGTATAGTGTAATATCAGGCCTATAGCCATGGACCAATTCAAATGGGGTTCTCCCCATTGAAGAAGGGTTGCTCGAGGCTGTTCGCTGCCTGATATTAGCACATAGTTCACCACAAAATGACCATAATCTCCTTGGTGACTTCTTCTTTGCAGACTTGGTTGTGATTGCACTACCAAGATGACCAATTGCTTGTTCTGCTCGATTTTGGAATGGGCAATGTGGTTGGATGAATGTCTGATGAATATGGTTGCGCTTTACAATTGAATTCCAGTGTGTCTTGTAGGTTCTTGGAGATCCTTGTTCGGGAGCACCATCAGAAATCAAATGCTCTGGTACTCCAATTTCATGAATGAATGTCTTCAATCCTTGATGCGCTTGTGATTTGTCCTGTATTGGTATAAATACTTCAAACCCATTTCCATTTGTGAAGATCTGTGCACATTTTTCCTGTCTCATAATACTGGTCGTTCTAGCATGCCATGTATCTGTGTACCAGGTTCCTTGTGCAACTCTCTTGTTCCTGAAGCGCTGCGTGGGCAACCTCTTCATCAATGGTAATTGCAAATTCCTGAGTGCCTTCTGCGTCGTGACTTTCAATGTCTGCTCAGCTTTCTTGAAACTAATATTCCAAGTTTTGGCTAGGCGTTCACAGTCAACTTTGTTTGGACCTTCAATTGTTATCACTGATGGCCCCCATTGATTTCTTCTGTCAAGAGACCTTCTCTCAAGTGTATTGTCAATTTCTTGCAAGCTAGGGGCCTGTTTTGATTCTTCTTCAGGAGCTTCCATAAAGTCAAATTCTGTATCATCAAACAAAAATTGGTCTACCCTTCGCGCGCTTGAAATATTCCTTACTGAAGAAATTCGATGAGCTATATTTCCATCTGTTGCAATCTGGCATTCAGTTAGCATTCTCCTTGTGGATACTTGATGGACTCTCATCAGTTTGCATTGCTGCATGACACTTGGATGCCGTTTCTCTAAGCTGGTCTTGGGGAGCATATCTGTAACATTACTAGCAGGTTCTGTTACAACCGAACTTGTATCCATGGCTTGGTCCTCTTCGGTCGACATAGCTTGAAGGCTGAACTGGTCCCCTGAAATTGGATCTCCATTGTCAATGGCTAGCTCGGCCATCCTGAACTTCAGTGAATGTGGATCCCAAGGGGTATCGTTTGTTGCAATCAAATGTTGACATTCATCAAGCTCCATTCTTGTTGGCTTTCTTGTGGGGAAATATGAGATCACATTTCTCATACTCAGTTTGATAAAAACTTTCTTCGGATCATCATCTTCCATTGGCGTTTGAATTGTAATTCCATGCTTGGATCTTGGATCAAATTGGCGAGGTGTCTCTTCAACAGAGTTGAAATTGCAGTCCCTCACTTGATTTGGGCATATCAAGCTGTTCTTCAATTTGTCCCCAAAGTACAGTGCTTGATGGAACACTACGATATATACTTGGCCTGATGTTGGATTTGTCCATGCCGTAGCACAGCTTCCAATCGGGATTTTCTTGATGGGCTTGTATTCTTCAGAAAAAGGTGCAACATCAACATGTACTGTGATCTGATCAGGATTCAGCAATACCATATTGCTTCCTGCCGCGGTAGTGTCTGCATGTGAGTCTAGCTCACAGTATCCTTCTTCATTTTCACCATCATCAAAATCTACAGGAACGTTCATCTTGTATAATGACCGGCTCACCATTGTTAACAATTTGTGTTCTAGTGATAGTGTCCGGTTATTATGTCATTTCTTAGATTTTGAGCCAAAACTGTCACCCGCGCCCTCATTCTCAGTTTCTTTCTTTTTAGTCTCAGCAGCCTTGAGATTTCGTTTCTTCTTAGCCTGTCTCATCTGGTAAAGCTCCTGACGCTGTTCTTTTGACATTGTTTTATAAACACTTGTTGGGTAGGGCTTGCACTCAACTTTTCCTGTAAACGTTCTAGTTGTCTTTTGCTTTTTGTTGCTTGATGTGCCCACAGAATACACACTTCTGGAACCTCGTTTATGCTTCCCATTTGCAAGCTTCTTCAATCCAAGGCGATTGGTGAATAGGATAAGACATTCATTGAAATTGTCCCGGTAGTCTTTGCTCTCATCGATTGCATCGGCCTTGGCAGCATCAAGTCTCTCATCACTGATTGAATTGATGAAATCCCAAACAAATCTCCTTTCGTTGTGGTTCTTTTTGAATCTCAGAATTGTTCCATGGAAAGCTGTCCAGTTTCGCTTGTGCTTGTTCCAGTCATAATTCTTAGCATCGCCAGTGTAGTGTGAATCTTTCATTTCCTGATATGTCTTGTTCAGAACCATAGTGATATTGGTATCAGTGTAAGCATGTTGCATCAGCGAAATGAAAGCATTTCTGGCATTACCAGAATTCAGTGCAGTGTTTTGGAAATGAGCAACATATTCCCAACCAGGACCTTTTCTTGTTGCATCACACAACAGTCTCCAGACGACGTTGTTATCCTCATCATACTGATGACCTGACAAGACGCCACACCTTTCATTGTAGTCACTCCAAGTTGGATAAGTATCTGTTGGACTTTGCCCGACTGTTCCAGCCCTGGCTTCGTCAGTAACTTCTTCCTTTTCTTGGGGTCTTATGACATACAAGATTGGGAATCCCTCAGAGTTGAATCTGTATCTCAAGTTTTGACGGAAGCCTTCTTCCCATTCCCTGAATTTTGTAAGATCCTTCAATTCAGGTGGGGTTGCTTTTTCCTGTGATTTCACACTTGCCTCCATCATCTTGATCCTAAATTGCTGCAGTTCCAGGTTGTTTGGGTTTGCTTTCCAGTCGATGGCCCTTGGCTCAACTCCAATCAGTGGTTGATATCGAGCCCAATTTGCCCAAGTGAGAAGCCTCGATGATAGCCTGTTACCATAGTGGATACTTTTTGGATTAGGGCATTCCGGACTGATAGATTTCAATCCATGCATGAATGATTTGATGCTTTCCTTGTTGAGGTCTGTAATTTCACGAATATTAGACATCCCTCCCCTCATAATTTCTTCAGCTGATTCATAGTTGATACCAAAATCCATTAGGCTGCTCCTGAAAGCAAGTTGTTCTGGGTTCAGAAATCTACCATTGTTGAATCCCCTGATTTTTATCCTGGGTTGGGATGACCTTCTACCCAGTCGATCTGCTCTTGCATCCTCGGCATTTTGGTCAGCATCATTTCCCTCATCATTGTCGCTATCCGCGTCACCTGGGTTCTAACCCCTCCTTTCTGCATCTCTGATTGCTCTGATTCTCTTCTTTACCTCGTGGTCGATGATTCTCTTCATGGTTGAGTTTGTTTCTGGGTCCCCAAGGGCCCTTTCCATTACTTCCATGATTTTATCTTCAAGCTCTTCATCGTCTCTCATACCTCCTCCTCTGTTGTTCTCATCGGAATCCTGTGGATCGTCCACTTCCATTTTTGTTTCTTCTATGTCACTGTTTTCGTGTGCTCTAGTTCGTACCATGGTGGAGAGGAGTGCGATATTTCAAACGAAGTTTCGAATTATTTGATGAAGTATGGATGGTCGATTCGTAAGATGTTTAATCGATAGATGGTATGTGGAGAGAGAATGTAATCGAATCGAGAGTTTTGTGTGTGAGATATGGATGGTAAATGTTGACTGCCGTCAAGTGTGATTCGCTTATCTGTTTTTGTATTCGTATATCCGGATCGAATTTTCGTTCCGGTTTGTTTTGTATTTTGTGTGAGCCTTTGCTTTTGTCGCAAATTAAGATTGTGAGCTTCCCTATCCTTTCTTGGGATTTTGCTCATTCTGTATTTCTGTGGTGAAAGATTGTTTCCTGAGAATTTAGTGTTCTCTTTTTCTTTTGGATCTTTTGATCTTCGGGATTTGGTGTTCTCATATCTTTGGATTTTTCGTTTTCTGTTTTCGTGCGGGCAGATGCTCTTTGCAATCTGTTCCTTCTCTCGGGCAGACGCTCTTTGCAATCTGTTCCTCCACAGAATACTTCAGGCTCAATCTTCTGGCTCACGTCGTTCTAGTTTTCAGTGAAAGATCAGTGTTCTTGAATTGGATATTGATTCCTTTCAACTGATGCCAACCTGGGCGACTCTTTCGTCTGAGTCGTCCAGCCCTTTTCCCTTGCTTGTTTGCTGGATCTCGAAACCCGGTGGAGCCACCACCTTGGTTCGGTTCTTTGGTCTCTTCTTTCAGGGAGACCGCCCTGGTGTTGGTCTATTCCAGGGCTCCGCAAGCAACTGCCCCTTTTACATCCTTGAGGGTTGATGCCCGTAGCTGATCAGGCTAATCCGGATTCGTCTGGTCTTCGAGCTCAACTGCGTTTCTCGGGAAACGGGGTCCTCCACAGCTCGTAGAGTGCTCTGGGTCTGATAAACTAGAAAAAGTGTGTCGTAACAAACAAACGCAAACGATCTTACAATCGATTGATTTAGTGAGTAAGATCATTGTTACAGTTCATTCGGCCTTGTCGATGCCGATCTTGTCGATGCCGATCGACAGGTTAATTAATCGTCGTCAAATTACTCCTCGTCATTCGTGTAATTTTACCATACAAAACACATGTAAACTTAAGACACAAAACACACGCAAAACCATCTTCGTTCGGTCTTTCGTTGTATCGTATTACCGTATAAATCACCGTGATATTCTCATTGGAATATCACAGTATTGTACCTTGTTGTGTAGAATTAGTACTAGGTTGTACATAGATTTTAGGGCATGATAGTGTTTTAGAGTTGTTAATTCTTCGAAGAGTGAGCTGATGGGGAGAATTTCGCTAAGAGGCAATCCACATGGATAATCACCGACGATTATTCACTCAGGTTAAATAACCTTACGAATAAGGTTATTTGCCTTCGTGACTCTTCGTACGTACGAATATGCGTTTACACGGTGTATTCTTTTCAGGAATTCAGGCTCGAGATATTTAAATCCGAAATAACTGCCTTGGCTGGAAAAAGAATTGGACGGCATTGGACGGTAGAGGAATTGCTGGATAGATATTGTTGTTTGGGTGCACACAAACATATACGTCTTGAAAGCAATAGATCTGCATCCATTGCGTATATATATCAACAGGATCAAGATCCAGTTTTTCGTGACAAAGGAGTAAGAAGGCTGCAAATCTACGGCAGCAACAGCAACAACGGCAATTGTTGGAACGATAGCGAAACGTCGGCAACGGTGGATCGGATACGAAAAGGATAGGAAACGGTGAACAAGGTGAGATACATAGATAATGATGCCTATATCCTACATTGCTGATGATGTATTCCTCACTTCTATTTTCCTTATTATTTTCATAGGTGCGGATTGGAAACAACGGATCGGAACAACGGGTCTAGGTGCGGCGGATCGGAAAGAACGGAGCGGAAACAACGGATTGGATACATTGGATAAAGGTTCGGTAAATGGTGTGGCAAATCATCATATTCTTCCCTGTAGGTGCCGCGAATTTCCCTGTAGGTGTGGCAAATATTGGAACAACGAACCGGCAGCATCGAATCGATCGGACGCCAACAGTGTAGGTTGGTAGCACGTAGATTATATTATTCTGTTGTTATCATTTACTCTACATCAATAGATACTCACCTCAATTTTTTCCAATTATTGTAGATTGTTATAGATTGGCAACAGCAACAACGGTAACGAATCAATCAGTGGGATTCATCCGGCAACTAATCGACGAATCAGGGAGAGCAACAGCAGCGAGAGATCCACAACAGCAATCGATCCGCAACAGCAATTGTCGGCAACAGCAATCAATCCGCAACACCAATTGTCGGCAACACCAATCCATCCGCAACACCAATTGTCTGCAACAGCAAAAACAATCGATCCGCAACACCAATCAGTCCGCAACACCAATAGATCCAACAGCAACAAGAATTGCCGTTCCAGACCACTCAATCGGAAACGCCATTCCAGAAATTTGACCCTGAAATGCCAATACAGACGTTCTGCAGATTTTCAAGCAGCCAGAACCGGGAACGATCAAACCAACAGCAGAAGCGATAGCAACAGCGGCAGCAATAGCAACAGTGGCAAGCGGGAATGATCAAAGCTCTGCCGCAAAAGTCAGAATTGCCATTCCAGACAACTCAATCTGAAACGCTGTTCCAGAAACTTGACCCTGAAACGCCAATACAGATGTTCTGCCAATTTTCAAGCGGCTGGAACCGGGAACGATCTAACCAACAGCAACAGCGGCAAGCGGCAGCGATAGCAACAGCGGCAGCGATAGCAACAGCGGCAAGCGGGAACGATCAAAGCGGCCGCAAAAGTCAGAATTGCCGTTCCCGACAACTGAATCTGAAACGCCGTTCCAGAAACTTGACCCTCAAACGCACTCCATCGGCAAATCAATTCGTCGTCGTCCTCCAACTCCAACGGCGTTGCTGTTGTCTTCTGAAGGAAACAACTGTGATCCCATTACATTTCTATCAATTGGTGGAACAAATAAATTGTGTACTACCTGACTGTTTAGAACTGAGTTGAACGTTTTGTTAGAGGATGCCTTGTTAGTAGTGTGAGCGGCAGCAACAGCGGCGGAGGGAACAATTGGACCATACTCGGTCAATGTCAGGCCATATTGTGAAGGGGAATGGCAAACTGTAGTGGATTCTTCTTTGGCAGATGGCAAAAATTCCATTAGGTTATGGTTTAAATAGAAATCACGGCAAAAAGCTATTGAATCAAGGTGACGTGACAGGCCTCATGATACATATTGGTATGATTTGTGTGAAGAGGAATCTTATCTGCTTCCGATGAATGTCTTCAACTTACCCTTATAGGACATGCAGCTACGACAAATAAATGATTTGGGAATTTTGGTATAACAACCACTCTTGAAGTGATGGCGATTTTTACTAGGTTGTGACATGTTCTTCTACGGGAAGAAGGGAGGGGGAGAAATGGTTTTGATGGGGGTGTTCAATGAACATGATGAAAATGAGCATGATGCTATCAGATCGAGCATGAAAAGGCATGATGGTATGAAAAAAGAAACAACGTGACATAGTAGAAACAACGCGGAAACATAGCAAACAAACACTTCTGAAAATAATTTTATTTCATATCTTGGGTTAAGGTTAGGAAGTTTGGCACCAAGATTTCAAATTTAAACATGATTTGAACACAAAAGCCTGAAACGCCGTTCCAGTTAGAGAATTCTGAAACGCCGTTCCATGATTGTTGACATGAATTGTACAAAAAAACGTTTCACCACCCCAACAGAAGTCGTTACTATCATACCTACAATACTACTACTGCTATCATAATACACCCGGACACATATCTACGAAAAGACCAGTTTTTGGAACGCAGTTCCAAAAAAAGGAAAAAAGGGATAATGGAGGTGAAATCGTGTAGGAAGGTAGTGCTATAGATTTCTACGTAAATTCGTTAAAACAAGCATGATGCTATCGGAGCGAGCATGAAAAGGCGCGATGATGGTATGAAAGAAGACAGAACGTGACATACCGTAGAAACAACGCGGGAACATAGCAAACAAACACTTCTGAAAAAAAAATTATTTCATATCTTGGGTTAATAGAAAAAGTGTGTCGTAACAAACAAACGCAAACGATCTTACAATCGATTGATTTAGTGAGTAAGATCATTGTTACAGTTCATTCGGCCTTGTCGATGCCGATCTTCTCGATGCCGATCGACAGGTTAATTAATCGTCGTCAAATTACTCGTCGTCATTTGTGTAATTTTACCATACAAAACACATGTAAACTTAAGACACAAAACACACGCAAACCATCTTCGATCAGTCTTTTACCGTATAATTCACCGTGATATTCTCATTGGAATATCACAGTGCTTGTACCTTATTACGTAGAATTAGTACTAGGTTGTACATAGATTTTAGGGCATGATAGTGTTTTAGAGTTGTTAATTCTTCGAAGAGTGAGCTGTTGGGAAAATTCCCGCTAAGAGGTAATCCACATAAAAGCGCCGACGATTATTCACTAATCAGGTTAATAACCTTACGAATAAGGTTATTGCCTTCTTTATGACTTTTCGTACGATATGCCCGTGATACGTATGAATACGCCTTTACACGGTGAATTCTTTTCAGTCCCCTTCAGTTGTAAATCCTCCAACCGTTAAGCGGTTGGATTCTATGACTTAACCTATTCATCGTGAGTCATTTGTTGAATACCAAACTGTATCCAGTCTACCATCAGAGGCCCTATCAAAAGAAATGGGGAGGCATTTTGCCATTCATTCTGGCTCGTATCATGGCATTTTGCCCTGATCCTTGCCGGTTTGATATATTGTATTCATGGATCAAATTATCCATCTTTCGAAATGCTCATTGCAGATCAATTCCTTTCCATGATCGAACTTAGTAAAATCAACTTGTCGCTTCGGTCGAACAATCGATCGAACATTCCACTGAATGATGTTGAATTACTAAAAGATACGTGATACGTGAACGTACGATAAGTACGTAAAACGTAGAAGTATACGTGAGAATTTACGTATACGCGAAAGGGATTTACGTATACGCGATACGTATTTACGTATACGTGATACGTATTTACGTATACGTAAATACGTATACGTGCGGAAATACGTGATACGTAAATACAACGCGAGACGTATGATTCCAAGAACTATCACTGGAGGAGCGCAATAAGTAAATTATACATAAGTGCGAGTGAGAGTCGAGGGATACTTAAAGCACTGAATAGAGGGAGGCGATATGAGGATCTTACAAACGCACGATATGAGTATCCACACGCCCCACACACAAAGCAAAGACAAATTAGTAATTGAGAGAACAATATGGTCCAGAAACAATCCGATCATAATCTTAACGATAACTCTTTCCAACACCGTAAAATAACTAACTAACTAACTAACTAACCGAACGACGCTTACGACTTTGGTCTTATTAAATGATTGATTTGTTCCTTATTTACTCACCGCATGCAAAACAAAACAAGCTTACCACATGCATCGGGAACAATGTTCTCAAAAGACAGCGCCACTCATTAGCTACAAGTCAGCGATATTCGTTGAACCTGGTTCTTTTGCAATTCTGATAATTCCTGCTGCAATAGATTCATGCGCCTTGTGATATGCAATGCTGTTGTGCTTTTTCTTGCATGGGCTTTCTGGCCGTGTAACATTTGTGACAACCGAATCATTATCACAATACACATTTGTGCTTCCATCAATTGGAACACCCATCATTCTCAACTTGTACCTTAGACCTTCAACCAATTTGATTGCAATTTTCAAAGCAATGATTTCAGATCCAAAAGTTGATGTCTCAACTGTTGTTTGTCTTTTGGAAAACCAAATGATCGGTGCATTATTAATGAAGATAATAACACCGGTATGAGACCTTCTTGTTGCCTTGCATCCAGCATGGTCAGCATCAACAAAACAACTCATTGTTACATGTTTTCCCAAAGCTTCAGGCATATCTGCTGGTATGACTTCAGCAGCACCAGGATAAAATTCAGACCAGTCACATTTTTGAAATTTACTCTCATCAACGCTTGGTACAGTATCGTCAAAAACCAATTTCGACCTGTTGTACTTTTTCAAATATGCAAATATATGAAACAACTGATTCAAATGCCCGATCCTTGCTTGTGCCAGATACCTTGACATCAGCGAGGCTGGCATTACAATGTCCAGCCTTCCTAATTCACAAATCCACCTGAGAACTCCAATTAAACCTTGGTAGTAATTTTGCAATTCAGGGTTCAATTCTTCTGATATATCAATTTCCGGTCGGTAATCATGTGACAGTGGACTGGACGCTGATTTTGGTAGATACTTGTAACCATATTTTTCAGTTCCTAACTCTTGTTTGACTGCTGCAACAGCTTTTGCCGTATACTTAGTGCTTGATAATGACCATCTTGGCTTTGAATCACCTTCAAAGTAGAATTTTCCAATATCTGCTCCCAGATACAGGGTTGGCTCTTCAATAGTATCATCCTTCAGTTTGAACTTGCGCTCAATGTTTTCAAGCTGGAACTTTGGATCTTCTCCAGAACATAAGATGTCGTCTACATAGGCAATGAGCATTGCCCAGTATCTGGATCCATCTTTCCTGGTTTCAATTCGTAAGTGCACATCCGGATCTGCCTTGCAAGGTGAATATCCAAGATCTCTCAAATGTTGTGTGAGATATGACCTGAAAGATGCACCTGCAACTGGCAGTCCATACAATGCGCGGACAATCTTGCAAGGCCTTCCTGCAAGATGTGGTGGAAAACCATCTTCAGCTCTCGCTTTTAGAAAGTATTTCTCTTTAATCGGGGCTGTCAAATATGCATTTTGAATATCTGCTGAGAGAACCTTCAAATCATTCAGCGCTGCCAGCAGGAAGAATATTCTTACTGAGTGTCGACTGGGGACAGATGAATAAGTATTTTCTTTTGCCACTGCAGGAACTTTATGACCATCCCCTACCAATCTAGCCTTCCTTGTTAGGGATCCAAGCTTGATGTCAAAAATCATGTGGGTTGTTATTTGCTTATGGCCGACTGGAATAACATCATCATCAGAAAATTCAAACGCTGCCATGTTATTTGTCATTTCCTTATGAATTGCTCGTTCCCAGTGGTCAGTCCCCGTTTTCTTATCAATAGCCAGCGCTTGTTTGATTGAATTTGGCAATTCAACTCCATATTTGTGAGTCTTCAACCAATACTTTGCTGTTTTGGCCGCTTTAAGGATCCGATCCTTTCTCTCAAAATTTTGTGCACCCACCATTGGAATGCTGGTGACTTTTCAAGATTATTGTTGACAGCATATTCAGCTAATTGCACTGGAAATGATTCTTTCACATCGCTTAACTTACACCACGATTCAGTGCCATCTTTTCAACTGGCAAGAATCCTCCAACCCCTAGTTGTCGGCTTATGGGTTTTCCTGCCATTTTTTGCTATGGTCGTGGCTTCATCATCAGTTAGTGCAGTGTTGTCTTTTTCATGGTCAATGAGCTCATCCAGTAGAGTGAACATCCGTCCGTCATCATCAACAGAACTATACAGACTCTCTGCAACAATATTTGCTGTGTATTCCTCCATGGTACCATCAGGTAGTTGCAATTTATACAGCCTCGTGTCTAGTATGGGATTCTCATTTCTGAGTCCTATCGGTCTGTTTTGCAAGTCGCGAACCCTATCCTTGACAACGCACCTGAGTCTTTTGTCGCCTCTTTCAATGATTACCTCATTCCCCAGATATTCATCTGGTTCATCAATATCTTCTACTGACGCTTCTGGTTCAGCCATTTCAAGTTTCAAATCAGGTGGTTCTACTGGTTGATTCTCAAATAGCTCCATTTGAGGCTCCGGGTAGTTTTCCTGGAAGAAGGACGCGCTATCCTTCACTTCATTGCCAATCTTGGATTCAATTGATTTGTCAATTGATTCCATTCTTCTGAGGATATCTCTATCTCTCCATTCGAATTCTTTGACAGGCCTTATTGAATTTGTAGATATTGGTATTGCTGATTCAGTCAGGAGCCAGAAACAATCCCCCCCACCTACCTTATTGCCACAGGGACCCAACCATCGCGCCAACCTTTCAACGCCTCGGGTGGAAGAATCACCTTTATCATAGTAAAACACAAAATCATACCATTCTGATGAAGTGTATAGTGTAATATCAGGCCTATAGCCATGGACCAATTCAAATGGGGTTCTCCCCATTGAAGAAGGGTTGCTCGAGGCTGTTCGCTGCCTGATATTAGCACATAGTTCACCACAAAATGACCATAATCTCCTCGGTGACTTCTTCTTTGCAGACTTGGTCGTGATTGCACTACCAAGATGACTAATTGCTTGTTCTGCTCGATTTTGGAATGGGCAATGTGGTTGGATGAATGTCTGATGAATATGGTTGCGCTTTACAATTGAATTCCAGTGTGTCTTGTAGGTTCTTGGAGATCCTTGTTCGGGAGCACCATCAGAAATCAAATGCTCTGGTACTCCAATTTCATGAATGAATGTCTTCAATCCTTGATGCGCTTGTGATTTGTCCTGTATTGGTATAAATACTTCAAACCCATTTCCATTTGTGAAGATCTGTGCACATTTTTCCTGTCTCATAATACTGGTCGTTCTAGCATGCCATGTATCTGTGTACCAGGTTCCTTGTGCAACTCTCTTGTTCCTGAAGCGCTGCGTGGGCAACCTCTTCATCAATGGTAATTGCAAATTCCTGAGTGCCTTCTGCGTCGTGACTTTCAATGTCTGCTCAGCTTTCTTGAAACTAATATTCCAAGTTTTGGCTAGGCGTTCACAGTCAACTTTGTTTGGACCTTCAATTGTTATCACTGATGGCCCCCATTGATTTCTTCTGTCAAGAGACCTTCTCTCAAGTGTATTGTCAATTTCTTGCAAGCTAGGGGCCTGTTTTGATTCTTCTTCAGGAGCTTCCATAAAGTCAAATTCTGTATCATCAAACAAAAATTGGTCTACCCTTCGCGCGCTTGAAATATTCCTTACTGAAGAAATTCGATGAGCTATATTTCCATCTGTTGCAATCTGGCATTCAGTTAGCATTCTCCTTGTGGATACTTGATGGACTCTCATCAGTTTGCATTGCTGCATGACACTTGGATGCCGTTTCTCTAAGCTGGTCTTGGGGAGCATATCTGTAACATTACTAGCAGGTTCTGTTACAACCGAACTTGTATCCATGGCTTGGTCCTCTTCGGTCGACATAGCTTGAAGGCTGAACTGGTCCCCTGAAATTGGATCTCCATTGTCAATGGCTAGCTCGGCCATCCTGAACTTCAGTGAATGTGGATTCCAAGGGGTATCATTTGTTGCAATCAAATGTTGACATTCATCAAGCTCCATTCTTGTTGGCTTTCTTGTGGGGAAATATGAGATCACATTTCTCATACTCAGTTTGATAAAAACTTTCTTCGGATCATCATCTTCCATTGGCGTTTGAATTGTAATTCCATGCTTGGATCTTGGATCAAATTGGCGAGGTGTCTCTTCAACAGAGTTGAAATTGCAGTCCCTCACTTGATTTGGGCATATCAAGCTGTTCTTCAATTTGTCCCCAAAGTACAGTGCTTGATGGAACACTACGATATATACTTGGCCTGATGTTGGATTTGTCCATGCCGTAGCACAGCTTCCAATCGGGATTTTCTTGATGGGCTTGTATTCTTCAGAAAAAGGTGCAACATCAACATGTACTGTGATCTGATCAGGATTCAGCAATACCATATTGCTTCCTGCCGCGGTAGTGTCTGCATGTGAGTCTAGCTCACAGTATCCTTCTTCATTTTCACCATCATCAAAATCTACAGGAACGTTCATCTTGTATAATGACCGGCTCACCATTGTTAACAATTTGTGTTCTAGTGATAGTGTCCGGTTATTATGTCATTTCTTAGATTTTGAGCCAAAACTGTCACCCGCGCCCTCATTCTCAGCTTCTTTCTTTTTAGTCTCAGCAGCCTTGAGATTTCGTTTCTTCTTAGCCTGTCTCATCTGGTAAAGCTCCTGACGCTGTTCTTTTGACATTGTTTTATAAACACTTGTTGGGTAGGGCTTGCACTCAACTTTTCCTGTAAACGTTCCAGTTGTCTTTTGCTTTTTGTTGCTTGATGTGCCCACAGAATACACACTTCTGGAACCTCGTTTATGCTTCCCATTTGCAAGCTTCTTCAATCCAAGGCGATTGGTGAATAGGATAAGACATTCATTGAAATTGTCCCGGTAGTCTTTGCTCTCATCGATTGCATCGGCCTTGGCAGCATCAAGTCTCTCATCACTGATTGAATTGATGAAATCCCAAACAAATCTCCTTTCGTTGTGGTTCTTTTTGAATCTCAGAATTGTTCCATGGAAAGCTGTCCAGTTTTGCTTGTGCTTGTTCCAGTCATAATTCTTAGCATCGCCAGTGTAGTGTGAATCTTTCATTTCCTGATATGTCTTGTTCAGAACCATAGTGATATTGGTATCAGTGTAAGCATGTTGCATCAGCGAAATGAAAGCATTTCTGGCATTACCAGATTTCAGTGCAGTGTTTTGGAAATGTGCAACATATTCCCAACCAGGTCCTTTTCTTGTTGCATCACATAACAATCTCCAGACGACACTGTTATCCTCATCATACTGGTGACCTGACAAAACACCGCATCTTTCATTGTAGTCACTCCAAGTTGGATAAGTATCTGTTGGACTTTGCCCGACTGTTCCAGCCCTGGCTTCGTCAGTAACTTCTTCCTTTTCTTGGGGTCTTATGACATACAAGATTGGGAATCCCTCAGAGTTGAATCTGTATCTCAAGTTTTGACGGAAGCCTTCCTCCCATTCCCTTAATTTTGTAAGATCCTTCAATTCAGGTGGGGTTGCTTTTTCCTGTGATTTCACACTCGCCTCCATCATCTTGATCCTAAATTGCTGCAGTTCCAGGTTGTTTGGGTTTGCTTTCCAGTCGATGGCCCTTGGCTCAACTCCAATCAGTGGTTGATATCGAGCCCAACTTGCCCATGTGAGAAGCCTCAATGATAGCCTGTTACCATAGTGGATACTTTTTGGATTAGGGCATTCCGGACTGATAGATTTCAATCCATGCATGAATGATTTGATGCTTTCCTTGTTGAGGTCTGTAATTTCACGAATATTAGACATCCCTCCCCTCATAATTTCTTCAGCTGATTCATAGTTGATACCAAAATCCATCAAGCTGCTTCTAAAGGCAAGCTGTTCTGGATTCAGAAATCTTCCATTGTTGAATCCCCTGATTTTTATTTTTGGTTGGGATGACCTCCTTCCGTACCGTTCAGCCCTTAGGTCGACGTCTAGTTGGTTCTCATCTTCATTGCTGTTATCACTATCACTCTGATTAACGTCATCTGGATTTCTGTGTTGCTTCACCGCATCCTGTATGGTTCTGATCCTCCTCTTTACTTCCTTGTCAATGACTCTTTTCCAAGTTGAGTTTGTTTCTGGATCAGTCATGGCCTTTTCCATTACTCTCATGATCCTTGCATCGAACTCCTCTTCACTATCTGGATATTTTTCGGAATCCTCGTCTCCATCAGGATCATTCGGATCTTGATCCACCTCCATTTTTGTTTCTTCTATGTCACTGTTTTCGTGTGCTCTTGTTTGTACCATGGTGGAGGGGTATTCTAATGGTCGGATGGTCGCTTTGAAGAGAGTTTTCGGAGTATTCCGAGGATGTTTAATCGAAAGATGGTATGTGGGGAAGAGTGTAATCGAATCGAGGGATTAGATGTGAGATATGGATGTCAATCGTTGGTGACTGTTGAGTGTGATTTGCTTATCTGTTTTGCATTTATCCGGATCGAATTTTCGTTCCGGTTTGTATACTTTCTGACTATTCGGATCGAGTTTTCGTTCCGGTTAGTTTTGTGTGAGCTTTTGCTTTTACTGCAAATCAAGATTGTGAGCTTTCCTATCCTTTCTCGGGATTTTGCTCATTCTGTATTTCTGTGGTGAAAGGTTGAAAGATTGTTTCCTGAGAATTTAGTGTTCTCTTTTCCCCTTTTTTTGGATCTTTGCGATCTTTCGTTCTTCGAGATTTGGTGTTCTCGATTCTAGAGCAGATGTTCTTTCGCAATCTGTTCCTTCTTGCAAGCAGATGTTCTTCGCAATCCGTTTCACCGCAGAATACTTCTGGCTCAATCTTCTAGCTCGCGTCATTCTTGTTTTCAGTGAAAGATCAGTGTTCTCGGATATTGATTCCTTTCAACTGATGCCAACCTGGGCGACTCATTCAGCTGAATCGTCCAGTTTCTTTTCCCTTGCTTGTTTTGCTGGATCTCGAAACCCGGTGGAGCCACCACCTTGGTTCGATTCTTTGGTCTCTTCTTTCAGGGAGACCGCCCTGGTGTTGGTCTGTTCCAGGGCTCCGCAAGCAACTGCCTCTTTTACATCCTTGAGGGTTGATGCCGGTAGCTGATCAGGCTATTCCGGATTAGTCTTCGAGCTCAAACTGCGTTTCTCGGTGGGAAACGCGGTCCTCAGCATTGTAGGATGCTGGCCACAGCTTGTAGAGAGTGCTGTGGGTCTGATAAACTAGAAAAACGATTTTACGATCGATTGATTTAGTGAGTAAGATCATTGTTACAGTTCATTCGGCCTTGTCGATGCCGATCTTCTCGATGCCGATCGACAGGTTAATTAATCGTCGTCAAATTACTCGTCGTCATTCGTGTAATTTTACCATACAAAACACATGTAAACTTAAGACACAAAACACACGCAAACCATCTTCGATCGGTCTTTTACCGTATAATTCACCGTGATATTCTTATTGGAATATCACAGTGCTTGTACCTTATTACGTAGAATTAGTACTAGGTTGTACATAGATTTTAGGGCATGATAGTGTTTTAGAGTTGTTAATTCTTCGAAGAGTGAGCTGTTGGGAAAATTCCCGCTAAGAGGTAATCCACATAAAAGCGCCGACGATTATTCACTAATCAGGTTAATAACCTTACGAATAAGGTTATTGCCTTCTTTATGACTTTTCGTACGATATGCCCGTGATACGTATGAATACGCCTTTACACGGTGAATTCTTTTCATTAAGGTTAGAAAGTTTGGTAGCGAGAAATAGATTTTTTAAATCAATTTAGTCAAAATTGAGAGATCAATGGACATTTTGAGTCATCGGGGAGAATTTCGGCCGCAACCTGAGGGGGGTCAAAACTATTCACCACAAAAATTGTGAATTAAAAAAATGCCCTCGCGCATAACAAAGACAGGGTCGATTTTCTGAAAATAGGGCTCGCGAGGGGCCGCGTTGGGTTGCGTGACAGTTATCGGACGTACTGCAATGCCATCACTGCATTTGATAAACAACCCAGTCTCTTCAACACATCCAGGAAATGCATTGTTTGTCACACCTCTGGTCATAGCTTTTATAATTGTCCTGCCTTACAAGACGTTGAATCTCTTAGGAAACATCGGATTGCAACAGCTATCTTTCTAAGCAAATGCAATAGGGAAACCCAGCAGCTTGTGGAATCTACTCAACGCATCTCCAAGATCAACATTGAAGATGAGAACCAGGATGAGGAATCTTCAAATGAGGAACCAGAAGACCAAAATTTTTGCCAGGCCAAGAATAGACCAGCTTTCTTGCCGCCACACGACGTCACCTCAAGATGATCCATAAGAATTTAACAACACTCCAACAACACCAGGACAAGGCTCATGCCCCACCTTGGACTCCAGCAGTGTCAGTTCCTATGAATCCATCCAATTTGGTGCGGTCAACTGGATCCCTCAGGCTACCCTTCAACAAACCATCCCAACTGATGTGTATTGTGATATGGACACACCTGAAGTTACAACCCCTACATTGGAACCACGTTCAGAAAACAATGAGGACCCCAACTTTGACCGTGACAATCCCACCATAGTTGATGCCAACTCTGTCAAGCAACTTGTTCCCGCAGATCCATTTGCAGCTGCATCATACTTCCAACAAGATGAAAGAGCACAGCTAGATACGGGTGCTAAAGTTTCTTGCACAAACCTACTGCATATTCTCCATGATTACAAACCCTACACCAAGCTGAGAAAATCTCCTGTTAGGCTGACAGCAGCGATTGGAGGCAAGGCATTCAGTTGTATCCCAGAAGGGTCTGGCTATGTGCACATACCAGCTCCAACCGACAGAGGGTACATCAGTGTTTTCTTCTACTATTCTCCCTTGCTTTCTACAACATTGTTAAGTGAAAATGATCTCTGTGGCACCACATCTCACATGAGAGACCAGTTCAGTGCATAGTCCATACACAAAGCCTTCACTGACACCCATGACTCCTCCGCTCAAAAGAATGGTAACCTCAACATTATTTGTCACCACAAACACAGCACTGCCAAAAGCATTGTCCTTCATGGGGCTATCATTGATGGTCAGTGCTATACTCATCCCTTGTTGATACCAGATGTAGATCTGAAATCCCCATATGTGAATTGTGCCACTTCTTCAGCATATGCCTTAGCCACCAACATGGAGTTTAAACAAGCTTGTGACCTAGCCTCCAAGGAAGCAATCAGCAATTACAGGTATGACATCTACACAAACCTTGTCACCCTTCAAAAATGTACTGAAGCTGCTGGAGGAAAACCTGACTCCAGTGACAAGCCCTGGTTTGATGCAAAATTGTTTTTCACCACAATTGCTGAGCAAGAAATCCCTATCCATGCCATCAAAGCGCGGACCTCCAAGCTCCTCTGGCACCAAAGACTAGGACATCCCTGTGATGACTTCTTATACAGCGCCCATAAGCACATTCTTGGTGTTCCAAAATTCAAGCACCAAACAAACATTCTTGATCAATGCCCCACATGCATCCAATGCAAGCAAACCAAGACGCCTGCCATTGCCATGTCATACTCATCCTGTGTTGAACATCTAATCCAACAATTATTCTTTGCCATTGCAACTAGCCTCAATCTCAAGGTATTTGGGGCAGATGCCCAAGATGCTTTTGGACACAGCCCTGGTCCTGAGATCCCAACTTTCATAACTATAGATGATGCATTTGCAGACTGGTACAAGCACAAACATGGCAAAGATATGGACAGAAGATTGGTGCTCCCTGTTCTTTGAGCACTTCAAGGGCACCCTAAATCAGGGAGACTATGGGAAACCCACATCAACAAAATCTTGAAGAGCCCTGATCTCAACTTCAAAACCACCACACATGACAGAACAATCTACACGACAGTTTTTGAAGGTGAAAAAGTCTACATGCTGAGACAAGTTGATGATTTTGCGCTAGCTTGTACATTGGAATCCATATCTGATAAAATATATGACATCATTGGAGAGAAGTTAAAACTACCCAAGGAAGACAAAGTCCCATTCACCAAATTGGGACTGCTTGAAGATTTCAATGGAATTGACGTCAAACAGACAGCTGACTACATTGAGCTGTCCTGTGCCAATTACATTGATCAAATCATGAGATCTCATGGTTGGGAAACAGATTCTAAAATGAAGCCACACTCCAAACCATCAGCCCCATTATCAACTGAGGTACTGAGTCAGCTACAATCACATACAAATGGACCACTAGAAGGCACCAAAGAACATGCTGAATTACAATCCACATCTGGTTTCTCCTACAGGACACTCTTGGGTGAAATGATGTTCACGTGCGTTAGTTGCAGGCCAGACATTGGGTATGCTGTGACACTGATGTCAAAATGCAGTTCCAACCCCACGGCTTTCCACTATCCAGTCTGAAGAACATAGCTCGGTACCTCAGAACAACCAGATCATGGGGTATTAGGTTCTACAGACCAAATGCTGAGCCATCCCTGCCTCCAGGGGTGCCATATGGCAACTCAGTCCAAGATGCATCACTTCCCAAATATCCTGAAAATATTAAGCAAAGCAAATTGATATGTTTTGTTGATGCAGCATATGGAAATGATCCAAAACATCGCAGGTCCACCACAGGCTATGTTTTCACTTATGCTGGTGGAGCAATTGTTTATCAATCCAAAGCACAATCGCTCACTACACAGAGCTCTACAGAAGCTGAGTTCATTGCTGCTGTCACAGTAGCCAAAACAGCCAGATATCTCAGGTCTATACTCAAGGAATTGGGATTTGTTCAAGTTGGTCCAACTCCGATCTATGAAGACAATGCATCGGCAATTGAAATTATCAATGCCCAGAAACCATTTGAAAGAACCAGACATATTGAAATCAGGTTCTTTGCTATCCAAGCATGGAAAGAAAATGGAGAAATCAAGATGATTCATATTCCTAGAGTTATCAACCCTGCTGATGATCTAACCAAACCATTGGGATGGATCTTGCACGCCCAACACGCAAGATACATCATGGGACACTATCCAGGTTAAATCATTCAATTATCCATGATTTGTTGATCCTATTTGACGAATCGATGCTTCGACAATTGAATCGTCAGGACAAATGCCCGACTCGGATTCATTTAATGCCTTAACAATATCATTTGGCGATTCGACAATACTACGATTCCTACGAATCAATCCATCAAACAATCCAACGTGTCGATTCGATCCGACCATCTCCGATTCAAAGAAATATACACCGACGGTAATCCAACACTGAAACATCGATAACGTGTTAGAGCAAAGGGTGTGTTGTCGGCGAAAAATACGGACCTTTGTCAGCATCAAATTCGGCCAAAAAAAGCCGACAAAGAAAATAAAGAAGACAACGACCGAGGTGCGTAATATTAACACAGAGTAAGAGAGATATGATTATCTTGATGATCGCGTCTTAGAATCAAACGCACCTCCACTACTTGGAAATCCTTAAGTGGTAAAAATGATATCACCTAAGGCTACAAACAAAAGAGGTTAATCGGTTAGAAACAAGACATCTCCAAAGACCTGACCAATAAGTAAACACTTGGAACCCTTAAGTATATTCAAACAAATATAATTAATATCCCGTGAGGAAATTACTTATCCTGATCATGAAAATTGATACCGATTCCAGATGGGCCTCATCTACCATATATATCACAAACAAGCATATGCCCCATCGAACAAAAGACTTAACCTCACGAATGACCAATACCATCAAACAACCAATACAGTAAGACCGAACCGACACTAATACAGAAACAGCAACAACAGTATCAGTACGATGGTAACAGATAACCGGAGAAGATCTCTACCATGTAAAATACAGAGAGCCCCGACACGGTAAAATACAGTAAATCTAAGAGCGTCTCCACAAGCTCACTTCTCTTTAAATTTCAATTATCCTATACCTTTTGGTCGATTTTTAGAGTAACAACGATTTCCTCTGACTTGGTAGAATAACCACTTTCAGCAATTCCAACCAATGAGATGAAGCACATAAAAATAGGTTCACGAACATGTGACAGGAGCATGTGACATTGCCGGGCCCTCCAATACCTTAATTATTCTTCAGCCAATCAGCTTTAAGAAGGGCAACTAGGGCGCCCGGCCCACGTCGCCCTAACAAACACAACAAACACAAACACTTTGATTCCAACAAACCAAACATAAAGACACCAAAAAAGACAAAGACACGAAAATGGCGAAAACGGCGAATGTGTCACAACAACAAGACAACAACAAGCACATTTGCAATACCCACGAACAACACCCATCCATCCTCAACAAAACACTCCCCTTGGTCTCCAGCAAGTGAAATGTCTTACACAAGTGGTATATTTGCCAAAGCAGCACAGCAAGTCCAACATGATGACAATGATGGTATTCCAATTAATACTCAACTTGCATACGGTCAAAAAGGGGAAGAATTCCTTCAGTATTGCATCAGCATATTTTCTTCCTGTGGTTACTCTACTCAAATAGTAACTGAAGAAATGGTCTTTGGCTCCCTTTTCTATCAGGTGTATCAAACGCAAAGGACAAGAGGCCGTAAAAAGCGACAATCCCAAACGCAAATTTTCGGCGTCAACGACTACCACACTGTGATGGCAAAATACAAGAGGAATCATGGCGCTGGTGCTTTTGAGTCAATGCTGGAGACAGACCCTGTAGGTAATGATACTGTGAATCAGTACTTTTGTTCCATCCTCAAAATATTGTGGCATCAGAGGAGTCAGAACGCCAACACTCTTACGAAGGAACACCTTCGTACTGACAGGGTTACACAGTTGCTCTGCGTTAAGTAAGATAGAAATGAATCAAGAAGATGCAACACGACAAGAAAATCGACCACGCATTGTTGCCATACATGACAGTGAAAAGCATCAAGCAAATTGAGGCTTCCTTGTTTTCTAAGCATTGGTACAAACATAACTACCACGCCACAGCCTTGAGGGACCAATTCTGTTTCCTTATGATGCATTGTGGTGTTCTTTGTGACACGTCCTTATTCAAATGTGAATTGTCAGATCTGTGCAGCAGCATCAAATCTGATGAAGGTGCACACTCCTGCCTGATCTTTATGATGCAAATCATGACAGAGACAACAAATGGTCAGAAAACTTTGAATGAACGTGTTTTGAGACACAGAGACATCAACATGTGTCCCGTCAGCGCATTGGGTTTCTACTTGATGGCACAATTCCATTCAACGGGAGAGCTTTTGTGATACAACTTTGCAGATAACGCGTCATGGTTCAATGTCAAATTACTCACTGATTGTAATAGCTCACAGAACAACTGTCCAATAACAGACCAAGCGTATGCAAAAACCATGCAGACAGCATGCAAAGCCTTGGGCGTTGTATCAAAGCATTTTGTTCACTTCGGCCGCAGTACAGGTGCAGCTGCATGCAAAATGCAAGAGGTGGATCCGCAATTCATCAAGATGATCCAAAATTGGAACCTTGACATCAGAGAAGATCAATACTTGTCAAAACTCATCATGAAGGTGATGCAGGTCTTGGCTGGACATGCGCAAGACAAAGGCAGTTTCTTCTTGCCGCGAGGTACCATCGAGCCACCTTCAGAGCTTTGTCATCAAGTGTTCCCGTTCCTTGATAAGGCGATGGACATACTAATCAAGAATGTCTGCAAGAAGCCGACTGCTCAAGCATTCTTCAAGATCCTGTTGAATTTGCAATGCGGCGTACTGCAGGATGCTGCGGTCTTGATACACAAAGGGAGACAAAATTTCCTCTTCTCCTTGCTCATTTTCAACACTAAATTGTTCCACACTTATCAAGCAGCAGTTGTGGAAATGGTTATGGGAGTGGAAGAGGAGAGAGGTAGCTCAATCCAACAGAGTATGGATGTTGCACTTCCTGGGTTTTGCAACCAACTTCAAAACATTCATGTATCAAAGGACGTTACACGGATAGACGCTAAGGTTGGAAAATTTGACGAGAAACAAGATGTCATTAACAGACAGTTACACCATTTCCTGCAGCACATGGCTTCCTTTCATCTCCCGACAGAAGCAACAACAAGAACAACAATTGGCGTGGTGGGTACTCACCTTCAAAAAACCTTGATCCGACAGCATACCGCGGTTTCCTCAATGTGGAAGGAGTGGTTTGGACTTGACAACTTCAAAGAAGATGACTTCCCTGGAGGGATTGAAGAGCTTGAAAAGTGATTGGGCAATTGATGGAATAAGCATTATAATGCGGTGGAGCAGAAGC
Organism: Pseudo-nitzschia multiseries; assembly: GCA_037355745.1. Classification (NCBI taxonomy): domain Eukaryota; phylum Bacillariophyta; class Bacillariophyceae; order Bacillariales; family Bacillariaceae; genus Pseudo-nitzschia; species Pseudo-nitzschia multiseries. The sequence goes on from CM074789.1 coordinate 5,364,900, forward strand.
AGATCTCGCAACTCAAATGTATTATAGAATTTGTGGAGGGGAGGGCTGATGCTGACAAATCCTTAAAGAAATGATGGAAGAAGGCGATGTCTTAATGAATACAAAGACCACACTGACATCACTCCACAACCATGTCTGGAAGGCTAAGTCATTTTGACTTAGTTCAACTGCCACCAACCAATTGACAATTGATTCGTGGTCCATCCACAAAGCATCGAACACTTTGCAAACAGTTTGACTTGTAGATTGTTGATTGGAGAGGAGAGCCAATTGGAGAGGAGAGTTATTGATTGGAGAGGAGAGCTGATTGGAGAAGAGAGCCGTCATCGATTGGAGAGTCGATTGGAGAGCCAACATCTGATGATTTATATGTTCTTTTTTCTTCCGATTTTGTTTTTCGCTTTTTGTCTTTATCACTTCTCTCTTGTCATCCGATGATGTCTCTGTACTTTCTTCTTTGTACAATTTCATCTTTCTTTTTCAGAAGTTGTGTCTATCTACTTTTTTGTGCTACCTTTTACTCTCCTTTTGTTTCACTGTCGTGGTTGCTTTCGACTGTATGAATGTAGAATTTATCAAACTTTGATTCCGCTTTGGAAAAAATAGCCGTTAAGTATGTTTGCTGCACATCAGCATTGATGGACTTCTTTGACCTTTCCAAATTGGAAAATGCTTGGCGTAAAACAAAGTGGTATGGAGTTTTGGGATCCCGCACTTTTTGGACCATGGAATGAAGGATAGCGCGTGATAAGCTAGATTTGTATCGAACGTCCAGTAAATATAGTATAATCATCAATTCTCTCCTTGAGACATATGAGCTGGACTTACAACCAGGTGTCTTCTTTGGGTCAAGCAGATCTATCCATTTTGTCAGGGATTTAGGGTGGAATGAAGTCGACATTGGGTTAGTTGAAGGAGAAATAGCGGAATTGATTCGATGAATGGTTGAATGGGAGATAACGGGAAGCTCAGAAGTATCAGATTCAATACATTTGTCTGCAATAGCATTCAGGGAATCACCAAGACGGGGAGTTGGAGAGATGGGTCCAAGTTTGACACTTGAGTGGAGGATAATCCAACGTTGGCGACATCATCCATTGTTGGTACAGAGGAGTTGACAATAAAAAGGCCGTCATTACTTTGGAAACTAGATGCTTGATTGGAAAGATTTTTTGTTTGCATGGAGTGCGGAAGTAGAATTAGACGAATTGACTTAGTGGACTGAATTGATCAGAAATTGAAAGCGGAGTGAAAGATAATGAAGATCGTTGGAGGGGAAAAGAAGTGACACAAAAGTTGAAGATATGACATTGAGGGAATATACCAATTGAGGGTTGTCACCATGAGCAGCAGGTGTACTAGAGTCATCTTCAGAAAAGTCCAAATTGCTGTTAGTTGATTTGGAAGTGGACAGCATAGGTGAGGCAGAAGAATCAAGATCTTCCTGAAGGTCATGAAACAACTTTGTTGGAGCGTTGTGCATATATTTAGACAAGACCGGCAGAAGATCGATAGAATATTGGCTGTGAGGTAAAGAAGAATTGGGCTTGGGTAAATAGTAGGGAGTGGGTCCCACTAGTTCTGTAATCTGGTATACAACATAGGGACCGGGGTGAATGTCTGAGAGAGAACAGTGGTCAGTGTCTTGGTTTGAGCTGATTGTGCTGAGATGGACTCTATGATTGTTTATAACATTCATTTGGGATATTCCCTCCTCGTTAACAATCCCGGTGTCAATGTCTTCGTTTATTTTGTGAGTGTTGTTGAACTTCTGTTGTTTATGGATGGACATGGAACGGTTGATGTTCGCAAGTGGTGAGTCCCTTCCACTGCCCCAATAACGTTTCCAACTATTTGAACTATGGGGAAAGAGAGTCAACTTGCCACCAAACATGAGCAAAAAAGGTTTATTGGATGCAAGCATCATGCTGGCTATGGTTTTGGCCAAATGTGTGCATCTGGATCCCATTTGCGAGGATAAATGGGTGGCAGCCAAAGGAGACTTTTTCTTGTACTGAAAGGTAGCACCTTTGTCAATGGATAGCATTTTGGTTGCCATGTAAACTTTGGGAGATGCCGGGTGATCCCAAAATAAAATTGACTTTGATGAAAAAAGAGAAGTGAACATAAACGGTTCGAGCATTTTTGAAAAATATGGAAGGATCAAAATTAGCAGAGTTGGCAACGACAGTCCAGATCTTGGGATCATACTGCAATAAATAAATAACCATCTCGGAAGTCTGGCTCAAAGCACCATCAGGTCTGTTTATGGGCTTTCAGGTCGTGTAACATTTGTGACAACTGAATCATTATCACAATACACATTGGTGCTCCCTTCAACTGGAACACCCATCATTCTCGACTTGTATCGTAAACCTTTAACCAATTCAATTGCAATTTTCAATGCAATGATTTCAGATCCAAAAGTTGATGTTTCAACTGTTGTTTGTCGCTTTGAAAACCAAATGATTGGTGCATTATTAATGAAGATAATAACACCAGTATGAGATCTTCTTGTTGCTTTACATCCAGCATGATCTGCGTCAACAAAATAACTCATCGTTACATGTTTTCCCAAAGCTTCAGGCATATCTACTGGTAAGACTTCAGTGGCGCCAGGATAAAATTCAGACCAGTCACATTTTTGAAATTTACTCTCATCAATGCGTGGTACTGAATCATCAAAAACCAATTTTGACCTATTATATTTCTTCAAATATGCAAATATATGAAATAATTGGTTCAAATGCCCCATTCTTGCTTGAGCCAGATATCTTGACATGAGAGAAACTGGCATTACAATGTCAAGCCTTCCAAGTTCACAAATCCATCGGAGAACTCCAATCAAACCTTGATAGTAATTTTGTAATTCAGGATTCAGTTCCTCTGATATATCAATCTCCGGTCTGTAATCATGTGACAATGGACTGGATGCGGACTTTGGTAAATATTTATAACCATACTTTTCAGTTCCAAGCTCTTGTTCAACAGCCGCGACAGCTTTTGCCATATATTTGGTGCTTGATAATGACCACCTTGGTTTTGAATCACCTTAAAAGTAAAACTTTCCAATATCAGCTCCCAAATACAGAGTTGGTTCTTCAATGGTGTCATCTTTCAGCTTGAACTTTCGTTCAATGTTTTCTAGCTGAAACTTAGGATCTTCACCAGAACATAAGATATCGTCAACATAAGCAATCATCATTGCCCAGTATCTGGATCCATCCTTCCTGGTTTCAATTCGTAAGTGCACAACTGGATCCGCTTTACATGGGGAATAACCAAGATCTCTCAAGTGTTTTGTGAGATATGACCTGAATGATGCACCTGCGACTGGTAATCCATTCAGTGCTCTGACTATTTTGCAAGGGCAACCTGCAAGGTGTGGAGGGAAGCCATCTTCAGCTCTTGCCCGGAGAAAATATTTCTCCTTTATTGGAGCTGTCAAATATGCATTTTGAATATCTGCTGAGAGAACCTTCAAATCATTCAGCGCTGCCAGCAAGAAGAATATTCTCACTGAGTCACAACTGGGAACAGATGAGTAGGTATTTTCCTTCGCTACAGCAGGAACTTTGTGACCGTCCCCTACCAACCTAGCCTTCCTTGTTAGGGATCCAAGCTTGATATCAAATATCATGTGCGTTGTGATCTCCTTATGACCAACATGGTATAACATCATCATCAGAAAATTCAAAAGCTGCCATGTTGTTTGTCATTTCCTTATGAATTGCGCGTTCCCAGTGGTCTGTACCTGTTTTCTTATCAATTGCCAGTGCTTGTGTAATTGAATTTGGTAATTCAACACCATATTTGTGACTTTTCAACCAATACTTGGCTGTTTTTGCGGCCTTAAGTATGCGTTCCTTTCTTCTCGAAATTTTATACACCCACCATCTGAAGGCTGGTAGCTTTTCAAGCTTGTTGTTGACTGCATATTCTGCTAGCTGCACTGGGAATGATTCTTTGACATCACTAAGCTTACACCGAGATTTGGTTCCATCTTTCCAACTGGCCAAAATTCTCCAGCCCCTAGTTGTTGGCTTATGGGTTTTCCTACCATTTTTTGCAATGGTTGTGGCCTCATCTTCATTTAAAGCAGTGTTGTTGCATTCGTGGTCAATTAGCTCATCCAGCAGAGTGAACATTCGTCCATCATCATCAACAGAACTGTAGAGACTTTCTGCAACAATGTTTGCTGTGTATTCCTCTATGGTGCCATCAGGTAGTTGCAATTTGTATAACCTCGTGTCCAGTATTGGATTCTCATTCCTTACTCCAATTGGTTGGTTTTGCAGATCGCGTACCCTATCCTTGACAATGCACCTGAGCCTTTCATCATTTCTTTCAATGATTACCTCATTCCCCAGATACTCATCTGGTTCATCAATATCTTCAACTGATGCCTTTGGCTCAGCCATTTCAAGTTTCAGATCAGATGATCTCGCTGGTTGTTCTTCAAATAGCTCTTGTTGAGGTTCTGGATAATTTTCCTGGAAAAAAGACGCGCTGTCCTTGATTTCATCACCAATCTTGGATTCAATTGATTTATCGATTGCTTCCATTCTTCTCAGAATATCACGGTCCCTCCATTCAAATTCCTTTACTGGCCTTATTGAATTTGTAGAGATTGGTATTGCTGATTCAGTCAGGATCCAAAAACAGTCACCACCACCCACCTTGTTTCCGCAAGGTCCGAGCCATCATCCCAGTCTTTCAACTCCGCAAGTTGAAGAATCACCTTTATCAAAATAAAATATAAAATCATATCATTCTGATGATGTGTATAACGTTATATCAGGCCTATAGCCATGCACCAATTCAAATGAAGTTCTTCCCATTGAAGAAGGGTTGCTTGATGCAGTCCTCTGCCTGATATTTGTGCATAGCTTGCCACAAAATGACCATAGCCTTCTTGGTGATCTCTTCTTTGCTGTCTTGGTTATGATTGCACTACCAAGATGGCCTATCGCCTGCTCTGCTTGGTTTTGGAAAGGGCAATGTGGTTGGATGAACGTTTGGTGTTTATGGTTGCGTTTCACAATTGAATTCCAGTGTGTCTTGTAAGTCCTTGGTGAGCCCTGTTCTGGTGCACCATCAGAGATCAAATGTTCAGAAATTCCAACTTCATGAATGAATATTTTCAATCCTTGATGAGCTTGCGACTTGTTTTGTATTGGTATGAATACTTCAAACCCATTCCCATTTGTGAAGACCTGAGCACATTTTTCTTGTTCCATAATGCTTGTGGTTTTCGCATGCCAAGTATCAGTGTACCAGGTTCCCTGAGCTACTCTCTTGTTTCTAAAGCGCTGCGTTGGTAGTCGCTTCATCAAAGGTAATTGCAAATTTCTCAGTGCTTTCTGAGTCGTGACCTTCAGTGTCTGTTCTGCATTTTTGAAACTGATATTCCAAGTCTTGGCTAGGTGTTTGCAGTCTACTTTGTTTGGACCCTCAATAGTTGTCACTGATGGTCCCCGTTGATTTCTTCTATCAAGGGATCTCCTTTCAAGTGTATTGTCAATTTCTTGCAAGCTGGGGATTTGTTTTGATTTGTTCTCAGGGGCTTCTGTGAAGTCAAATTCTGTGTCATCAAATAAAAACTGGTCTTTCCTTTGTGCGCTTGAAATATTTGCTTCTTGAAACCTTGTTGTCATTGTAGAGATCCGATGAGAAATATTGCCATCTGTTGCTATTTGACATTCAGTCAGCATTCTTCTGGTTGATACCTGGTGCAATCTCATCAGCTTGCAGCGTTCCATGAGACTTGTATGGTTGGACTCTATGCTAGTCTTGGAGCGCATGTCGGTGACATTACTTGTTGGTTCTGTTGCCACTGAACTTGCATCTTCAGTTGACATAGCTTGAACGCTGAATTGGTCCCCTGAAATTGGATCACCATTGTCAATTGCTAACTCAGCCATTCTAAATTTCAGTGAGTGGGGATCCCATGGGGTGTGATTTGTCGCAATCAGATGTTGACATTCATCAAGCTCCAATCTTGTTGGCTTCCTTGCTGGAAAATATGAAATCACATTTCTCATACTCAGTTTTATGAAAACTTTCTTAGGGTCGTCATCCTCCATTGGTGTTTGGATTGTGATTCCATGCTTGGACCTGGGATCAAATTGACGAGGTGTTTCTTCAACAGAATTGAAATTGCAATCTCTCACTTTATTTGGGCATATCAAGCTGTTCTTCAATTTGTTTCCAAAGTACAGTGCTTGGTGGAACACAATAATGTAGACTTGACCTGATGTTGGGCTTGTCCAAGCAGTCGCGCAACTTCCAATTGGGATTTTCTTGATTGGCTTGTACTCTTCAGAAAAAGGGGCAACATCAATGTGTGTTGTGATCTGATCAGGATTAAGCAATATCATGTTGCTTCCAGCTGCCGTGGTGTCGGCATGCGAGTCTAACTCACAGTATTCATCTTCATTTTCTCCATCATCAAAATCTAGTGGAATATTCATCTTATATAATGACTGGCTCACCGTTGTTAAACATTTGTTTTACCTTTTCGGCTTCCTTTGCCTTTTTGG